>OY757929.1:49070357-49277857 GCA_963585895.1 Sepioteuthis lessoniana | reverse complement strand
ATGAGCATAACATCTGATAAGCAATTCTGATATTCGACTCTTAAGAGGCGAAATTTTTATTGTCTGGATTGAAAGAATAAAAATAAAACAAAAACAAAAAAACAAACAAACAAACAAACAAAAAACTAGAAAAACAAAATCTCCCCCCCCCCATCAAAATAAAACATAACGATGTATTATAACCATTAAAAAGGCTTAAAATATTATGGAATATATGCTCAAATAATGTGAAAAATATGGACTATTATTTCGTTTCTAATACTTCCTCTCAACTGATAACAATAGAATATAAAAGGAAATCGAATAATAATAATAATAATAATAATAATAATAATAATAATAATAATAATAATAAGAGGACGAGTGGAGACCATCCAGACAACATTATTGTTGAGATCGGCCAGAATCCTGAGAAGAGTCAATTGCCGAGTTGGTTGGGGCTGTAGAATACACAGACTGCACCTCTGCAGAGGGGTAAACTCCACCCCAACGAGTGACCTGTATATGGCACTAAACAATCTGATAGTGAGGATCCAGTAATGCTAGAGCTTTGGGGAATGCAGAGTATCCATTCATTGCTATCGCTCCCAGGTTCACTCTGGCCCAGAGTAGTTACACCTGGTAGGGTCTTATCGATGGGTCAAATGGAACTAAAATGCGTACTTATGCTAAACTGAATTACTTGAAATAGAATTGTTTTGACATGTAAAGTGCGTACTTATGCAAAACTGAATTTTTGAAATAGAACTGTTTTTGATATACAAACTGTACTTACGCTAAACTGAATTGTTTGAAATAGAACTGTTTTTGATATACAAACTGTACTTACGCTAAACTGAATCGTTTGAAATAGAACTGTTTTGACATTTAACTATGTGTGGACAAAAATTATTCTTATACTAAACTGAATTGTTTGAATTACAACGGTTTGACTAAATTGAATAGCTTGAAGCAGAAATGTTTTTGACAATTAAACTGTACTTATGTTAAACTGAACTGTTTGAAAAAGAATTGTTGATTTGTATAATAATAACCTACAAAGGTTGATATGCTATAGAACCCAAACAAACAAACAGTAATAAGAGTCGAGGAGACTTGCTGTCACTTACACCCCAGAGGAAAACCATCTGCTAACGCTGATGTAAAAGACTCTTAAACGAGTAAAATAATAATAATGATGATAATACGGACCACCTAATCTCAGCCAGACGATCAGATTTTATAATAATAAGTAGTTGGTGATCGTAGTCGAGGGTGACCAGTAGGCTCCCTTTTCAATAGCTACTACACTGAGGTGTAGGGGAGTGCGCTAAATAAACAGAAAAAAGAGAATTTGCAAAATTGTTGACTTTCTGCCCCGGCTGACCATGGAGTAAAATTGAAAGAAAATGAAAAGAAGGGTAAGTGACTAGACCTTGCTAGGGAATTGAAAAAACAGTGGAACATGAATGACGTTTATGTAATATATTAACGTGACCTGCAGGTGTGAATACGGCGGATGTTGTTGACCGATAGATTGATAAGACCTGTGTGATCACCGAAATGTTATCATGTCCACAGGTGCTGTGTATCAGAGGATGTTGACATCATATGGAGGTGCCCGTGGAGTAATGGTTATCGTCGTAGGAAATGGACACGGTGACACGAGTTCAAATCTCGGACGAGACTGATTGCATTTAACATAGCACTAATACCCTTGTGAAAGGTATGAATCCAGTTATTCTCCCTCCAGCTATGGGTAAATAGTAGGGCAGACTAGGTTCTTCAGCCTTGGTGAGGCAGCTGGTCTACGAGAGGGAAAACTCTGAATTCAAACCTGTTAAACTCCGCTTAAAAATTGACCTTGTGTCATATCCTAAATATCATCAGAGGTTGTTGACATAGCTACATCCGCTCAAGGATAATATCAACAAGGTGATTGCTGAAATGTCACCATGCCCACAGTTGCATACGGTGGATATTGAAAATAGGTGCATCCGGTCGAAGATAACGGTAAATCACCTGAACGGTGGGCGTGATTGAATTCGGTGATAGTGGCAGATGCGTACGCCCACAGAACCGGGCTTGGGCAAGTAGCCCATGGGAAGCAGACAACATAACCAATGGAAAGCAAAGAAGTGAGATGTGGGCGTAACCATGGTTAACGAAAAAGAGGAATTGCTGCAGGTCACGAGAGAGTTGTAGATTATGTAAGTTCCCGAATTTCGGCTAAAGTCAGTTGTTCACTGGCTCTTCTGTCTCCCGACAGCTCCTCCGTATGCGCGAACTCTCTGCGATTGCTTTTCTGCTCCACACAAGTATCATCGCCGAAAATAAAAATATAATCTTATATTGTTCCGCGTTGTTAATAACGACACAGTATACTATACAACAGTTTATACCAATTGCAACGTGTATTCTTGGTACTGTCACCGAGGGATTATAAAAAGGAATGGAGGACTTAGAAATAAGAGGACGAGTGGAGACCATCCAAAATGCTACATTATTGAGAACGGCCAGAATACTGAGAAGTGTCCTGGATACTTGAAGAGACTCGATAAAACTCCATCTTCGGTGAAACACCATCAGTTAAGATTGAGGTGAAAAACTCTCAAGGAGTAATAATAATAATAGACATTGCTTGCTGATCATAAATTAAAATTGAAAGAAAATAAAAAGAAGGATAAGTACCTCAACCTTGCTCGGGAATTGAAAAATACTGTGAAATATGAAAGTGTCGGTTATACCAATTATAATTCGTGCTCTTGATACAGTCACCAAAGGGTTATTAAACCGACTAGAGGACTTGGAAATAAAAGTTCAAGTGGGAACCATTTAAACTACTACACTATTGAGATCGATCAGAATACTGAGAAGAGTCCTGGAGACTTGAGGAGACTTGATGTCTCTCAAACTCCCGTGAAATACCATCAGCTAACGCTGATGTGACAAAAAACTCTCAAGGAGTAAATAATAATAATAATCAAGAAAAAAAGAAAAACTGCAAAATTGTCGATTTTGCTGTCCCGGCTGACGACAAAATAAAACAGAAAGAATGTGAAAAGAGAGATAAGTACCTCGACCTTGCTAGAGAATTGAAAAAACTATGAAGGTGACAATTATACCAATTGTGATTGGTGCTTTTGGCATGGTAACTAAAGGATTATTAAAGGGGCTGGAGGATTTGGAAGTTGGCGGACGAGAGGAGACCATCCAAATAACAGCATTATCGAAGACGGCCAGAATACTGGGAAGAGCCCTGGAGACTTGAGGAGACTTGCTGTCACTCAATCTCCAGTGTAAGACCATCAGCTAATGCTGATGTGAAAAACTCTAATGAGTAAAAAAAAAAAAAAGAAAAATAATAATAATGATAAGAAGAAGAAGAACAACAACATGAGATAAGAATTAGCTTATACAACCAAAATGATACATGTAAAAACTAGTATCTGTCCCAGAAATAGATACATCTAAAATTCTCTGGGGTTTTTTTGAGATACAAACGAAACTCCTATTCTTGGCCAGAAGACCAGAATTAGTTTTAATTATCAAGAAAAAAAAAAGAATTTTCCAATTTGTGAATTTTCCTACTTCAGTGGACTTCAGAGTGAAAAATAAAAGAAAGCAAAAAGATTAACAGATACTCGAACCTTGCAAGACACCTGAAAAAACTGTTGAATATGAGGGAGACAATGATACTAATTGTAGTTGATACTCTTGGAACTGTCCCCAAAGGCTTGGAAAAAAGACTGGAAGAATTGGAGATCAAAAGAAGAATCGAGATGATCCACACCACAATATTAAGATCTGCTTGAATACTTATAACAGTCCTGGAGGCCTGGGGAGACTTGCTGTCACTCATTCTCCAGTGAAAGATCACTAGTTAAGGCGGGTGAGAAAAACTCGCAAAGAATGAAATGATAATAATAATAGTTGTAGTAGTAGTAGTATCAATTAACATTTGACCTAATTAGTAGAGTGTTCGGCAATGGTCCGGGAGATCGGGGTTCAATCTCAAGTCGAGTCATACCAAAGACTCAAAAAATGGTACTTGATGCGTCCTCCTATACACCTCGGTGTAGTAGCTATTTAAAAGGGATCCTTCGGGTCACCCTCGTCTTAGGTCACCAACAATCCTTTACCGGGTCATTTCCTAAGACCTTAGTTGAGAGAAATGCTCTCTTAAGAAGATAAGCTGTTACGCAAAGCGCAATATTTTATATTTCATAAAAGCTGGGCATTTTGTTTATGAGTCTGTCTTTCCCTTTCTTCAGTAGACTTAGGGCTCCAACTATTATTGATTCGATGGTGCCATATTTGTTCGAATTTTTAATTCTATGTATTTGTATTTACTGATTATATACTTCGATGGATATGTAATTTTCGACCGGCACTGACATATAAATTCGAAGGCATGTTTTTCTAATGTTGTGCTTAAATACTGTATCTTGTGATATACAAGATAGAGTGAGATAATAGTGTGCCTATATCTTGTAATAGGCAAGATATGGGCTGTTTATTTATTATTATAATTATTTCCCACCTACTGAGATTTTCGTACTAATTTTAATTGGTGGTCTTTCGCTGGGGGCATGTAAGAAAAAAATAATATTAGTCAGATTGTAAATATTTCAAGAGAGAGAGTGAAGGTCCATGCATGAAATATAGCAGTTTTGGATATATTTTATGCGTGGAAAAGATCTTTGTATGAGAGAGAAAATATATTTATGCGTTAAACCTATATGCGACTGCTGTTGAAATTTTCATCTGCAAGCTTACGCTAAAGTTGCAGTATAATAAATTTATGTAAACAATAACATATTCATTCAATTTACGATAATTAAACGATGCTGAAATTGAATGCTTTTTTGAAAGAAAAGAAATAACATCTTCACTCAAAAGAAATAAGCCAAAAGGTAGTTGAGTTGATACAGAATAAATCTATTCCTACAAAAGAAACTATTTATTTCTTCACTTTTTATAATATTGAGTTACGCTCGAAACTGTATTTTAAAAAGTTCATGGTTTGTCCATCATTCTAATTGGTTCGAAAATGTATTTTTAACAATTTGGGAGGGAAAAGATTCCTAAAATTATTTTAGGTTTTGATCCTTCAAATTTGGAGCGGCAAATCAGATAATGTCGTCTGGGAATATCTCAAAGACAATTTTTAAAGCGAGTGCGAATGCGCCTATTGGTCAATAAATAAAAAAATACAGATAAAAATGTTACAGATTCTCAAGCCAATTTTTTGCACAAAAAGTAACACTTATTTAAGTATGGATATCTGTTGATTTCCCACACACACATATATATATATATATATATATATATATGTGTGTGTGTGTATGTGTGTGTGTGGAGGTGCCTGTGGTGTAATGGTTAGCGTCGTAGGAAATAGAGACGGCGACACGAGTTCAAATCCTGGACGAGACTGATTGCATTTCACATAGCACTAATACCTTTGGGAAAGTTATGAATCCAATTATTCTCCTTCCAGCAATGGGTAAATAGTAGCCTTGGTAAGACAACTAGTCTAGGAGAAGGAAAAGTCTGAATTGAAACCTGTTAAACTCCGCTTAAAAAAGTGTCCTTGTGTCATATCCTGCCCGAGCAGAGGGGTTGGTAAATATGTATATATATATGTGTGTGTGTGTGTGTGTGTGTGTGCGGGCGGCCGTGTGAAAGTTCTCTAACAAAATGACGTGGTTGGGAAAAGGGAAACTATACAGAAAATTAAATTAACCAATTTCGCTACAAGGATGGCGTCTGCAGATATGAAATTTTATTTGATAAAAACGAAGTATACACATGACAAGAGGGAATAATCTGTCTTCAGCAAATACTGAATAAATATGGAATAGTAAATGACAAACGACAAAAATAAAACAAAATAATTCACATAAATATATTTCAAAAGTTTCAGAGGGCTAAGTTCACCTACCTCGGAAGCAGCGTCTCATCAACCGAGACAGACATCAATACACGATTGCCCAGTCAGCTGGGGCTGTAGAATACTCTGACTGCACCTCTGCAGAGGGGTAAGACACCCCCTGCATATGACACTAAACAATGTGATGGTAAGGTTCCAGCAGTGCTGGAGATTTAGGGAGTGCGGAGTACCCCTTCATTGCCATCGCTCCCAGGTCCACTCTGGCCCGGAGTGGTAGCACCTGATAAGGCCCTATCTATGGGTTAAATAGAACTAACAGCATACTTATGCTAAAATGAATTGAGTAAACTGAATAGCTTGAAATAGAAACGTTTTTGACAATTAAACCGTACTTACACTTAAAATGCGTGCTTATGCTTAACTGAATTATTTCAAATAGAACTGTTTTTCGACGTTAAAACTGTATTTACACTTAACTGAATTATTACATATAACTGCTTGAATAGTTTGAAAGGAAATGTTTTTGACAATTAAACTGTGTACTTATGCTGAATTGTTTTCAATAGAACAGATTATTTACATAAAAAATGGATTTGGCGTTAAATAACCTACAAAGGTTGATATGCCATAACCCCCCCTCAAAACACGACTAGCAAAGGCATGGACAGCTAACTATAGGCTATCGGTCGTATAGAAGTCAGACCTGATCGATAAAATGAAACGCAGTTTCTTCCAAGCAGCGGTCATGTCGATACTGCTATATGGATGCACTATATGGACGCTAACTAAACGTACGGAGAAAAAGCTCGACGGCAACTACACAAGAATGCTGCAAGCAATACTGAACATGTTCTGGTGGCAGTACTCCACAAAGCAGCTGCTATAAAACTATCAAAATTAGACGAACCAGACATGTGAGACACAGCTGGAGAAATAAGGACGAGCTCATAAGTGATGTACTCTTGTAGACCCCTTCACATGGCCGAGCAAAGGCAGGGCGGCCAGCTCAAACCTACATACAGCAGCTCTGTTTAGATGCGGCATGTAGACCTGAGGACATGCCGGAAGCGATGGACGATTGGGAGGGATGGCAAGAGAGGGTCAGGGATATCCATGCTGTTGACGCGACATGATGATGATGATGATGATGTTTCAAAACTTAACCAAAACATGATATACTAAAAAAGAAAAAAAGCAGCATGCTTCTCTTGGCGGATCTATTCTTTTACAAGTAGGGTAGAACTGTTAAACGCATAGAAAAACACAGCATGTCTCTTAATATGACTGAAAGCTATAAAACCAAGGGTCAATCTGACACCACAGCCTTCATTGGATGGGTCTCAGTCACGGGACCAAAACGGTTCTAGAAGTTAGGAATATCAATCACTTGGCGAGAAACGCTCACCTGAGCTGGATGAAATTTTCCTATCTTTTCTCTTTGACTATCCGTAGGCTGCATTGGATGAAGGAAGGAAAAGTCATTAAGAAATCAAAGTGATATGTTCACATGAAAATTTGGTCGCTTTGATATTCATCTATCCAGTAGAGAAGAATCTAAAACATCGAGAGATGATGACAGAAGACAACGAACAAGAAAAAGAGGGCAAGACGAAAGAGACACGAGGCAACCTAAGAATGAAAAAAGATGGGCACATATATATATATATATATATATATATATATATATATATATATGAATTGTAAACACATTTTGTAGATTAAATTATTAATTTCAAGTATTGCTATATAACAGTTAAAATTTAGTTTGGTTTGGTTTGGTATGTTGGGTTTTATGGCATATCAACCTTTGTAGGTTATTTAACGCCGAATCCATTTTTATGTAAATAATCTGTTCTATTTAAAACAATTCAGTTTAGCATAAGTACACAGTTTAATTGTCAAAAACATTTCTATTTCAAACTATTCAAGTAGTTATATGTAACAATTCAGTTAAGCGTAAACACAGTTTTAATGTCGAAAAATAGTTCTATTTCAAATAATACAGTTTAAATGTAAGTACGGTTTAATTGTCAAAAACATTTCTATTTCAAGCTATTCAGTTTACTCAAACAATTCATTTTAGCATAAGTATGCTGTTAGTTCTATTTAACCCATAGATAGGGCCCTATCAGGTGCTACCACTCCGGGCCAGAGTGGACCTGGGAGCGATGGCAATGAAGGGGTACTCCGCACTCCCCAAATCTCCAGCACTGCTGGAACCTCACCATCACATTGTTTAGTGTCATATGCAGGATATTCGTTGTGGGGGGTATTCTACAGCCCCAGCCGACTGGGCAAGGTTACTATTTAACACCAGTTATTGTTTTGCACTCTTAGTTTGTTTTATTTAACCCATAGATAGGACCCTATTAGGTGTTACCACTCTGGGTCAGAGTGAACTTGGTAGCAATGGCGATGTAGTGTTTTTTCCCCGTTTCTCAAATCTCCAAGATTGGAGCGCCATCAGATGGCTTACCGTCATATTCAAGATATTCGTTCTGGGGAAGATTTTATCCTTTTTGCAGAGATGCAGGTGGTGTATTCCACAGCCCCAGCCGACTGGGCACGTATTCTTGGAAAATGAAATTCAATGCTTTCGAGTTTAAATAATAATATCAAATAATACCCGTTTTCATTGTATGATTTTTAACTCGATAAAATAAAATCAAGGAATATTTGTGGTTTATAAGAAAGTGAAAGTTTTTATTTAAAAAAATATCCGGGGAATACTTATTTATTCCTGATCGTGTATTTTAATTTCTTTACTTGTGTAGCCTCTTCTCGTTATAATTTATTGTGAAACATGCAACGTTTCGTGCCGGAGAATTCAAACAGTTTTTCATGTTCGAATTTTTTTTGCCATTAAGACCTTTTAAATTGATTTGATTTCCTTTTTTACACTTTATTTTTATTCTTTTGACCATTTTTTTTCTTTCCTTGTTTTTATTCTTTCACAATCTTCGGTCTTTTTTCACTTTTATTTTGCCCGCGTTTTCTTTAATTTCTTTTTCTTTTTATTCTAATCATTTCTTCTTCTTCTTCTTCTTCTTCTTCTTCTTCTTCTTCTTCTTCTTCTTCTTCTTCTTTACTCCGTGAGTGTATTTCACATCAGCGTTAGCTGATGGTCTTTCAATGAAATTTGAGTGACAGCAAGTCTCGTCAAGTATCCAGAACACTTCTCAGTATTCTGACCGTTCCCAATAATGTAGTTGTTTAGATGGTCTCCACTAGTCCTCTTATTTCCATGTCCCCTTGTCTCTTTAATAATCTTTTGGTGACTATTAAAAGCACCAATCACGATTGATATAATTGTCACTTTCACGTTCCCTAGTTTTTTCAATTCCCTAGAAAGGTCGAGGTACTTATCCTTCTTTTCATTTTATTTCAATTTTATTCTGTTGTCAGCCGGGAAGGAAGTCCACAATTTTGCAATTTCTCTTTTTTTGTTGATTATTATTATTAGGTCTGGGCGTCTGGCCGAGATTAGGTCATCCGTTTGTGAATTAGAATCCCAAAGGAGTTGATGTGTCTCATTCTCCAGGACAGATGCTTGATTATGCACAACTCCCAGTGGATCACCTTTGCCACTAAGTCGTGTTTAGTCTTATATTCCTTCTGTGCCAATTTGCTACATTCGCTTATGTTATTGATCGTTTCATCTCTATCACTATCAGTTGCTATTTTGTTGCGTCTTATCTATTCTCGCTTTGATATGATTGGTTCTTATGGAGTTGTTTTGTGCTGCTATTAGGTGAAATTCAGTTTATCTCTCAAGGTTTTTTTCTTAGCCACGCCCAGATTTGTGATATGTTGCTAATTAGGCGTTAAAAACATCCATAGAGTTGTTTTTCTTCTCATTTTTGTTTTCAGGTTATTGTCATTTTGTTGGTCTTCGTGTTGTCAGTATTATTTTTGATGTCTGTAATCAGTCTTTTTCTGCGGTTTTCTATGTAGTCTTCAATGCTGGTAAGTCCTCTTTCTCTTTCTTTTCTTGATACATATAGACTGTCAACGTCATTTCTGGAATGTAATGCCTTATGCATTAGTTTTCTTATTCTTTGGTCCATTTGCTTAGGTTCAATTCTAGCCACTTCAGGAATGGTCCCCAGTATCTTATGAGGGGTACAGGCCAGGTATTTATTCTTTTGATATGGTTTCTGCTAGACAGAGTAGCTTTCTGGTTCTCCTGAAATGTTCTTTCTTAATTTTTACTGTCATATCTACTTGTTTGATGGTGTTAGCTTCTAAGATGTCCAAGTATTTATAGGTTTCCTTTACTCCGAAGGTTCAAATTTTGTCTAGATTTGATACTTCCATTCCGTCCGTCATGTGTCGTTTGCTGCCTTTCATTACAAGCATGGCACATTTTTCGATGCCAAATTCCATCCCTATGTCCTGACTGTATATGCTCACTGCATGTATTAGACTTTTCAGTTCTTTTTCATTTTTTACAGACAGTTTGATGTCGTCCATGTACATTAGGGGATTGATCTTTCCCTGCGATTTACTATGTTTGTATCCGGCTGTGTATTTTCTGAACGTGGTTAAGTAACATCATTGTAATTATAAATGGTAACGGTGATAAATAGTAAAGGGATAGCATGTTTATCTATTTTCTTTCTCTGCAGTCCAGGGGGAAGAAAAAGTGAATCAAAGCCAGGTTTGCTCAGTTTAAAAATTGACCTTGTGTCATAACCTCCCCGTGGTAGAGGGGTTGGTTAAATGTATGCTTACACTCGTCTTCTTCTTCTTCTTCTTCTTCTTCTTCTTCTTCTTCTTCTTCTTCTTCTTCTTCTTCTTCTTCTTCTATTCATTGTTATTAATAAAATTACTCTATTTGGTATTATCTTCCTTATAGCATTTTATAAAATTTGTAATTGTCATTTCAGTCTCTTTTTGTACTGAATATTATTACCCCTGCCGAAAAATGATCGAGTAATTAACGTAATTAAAGGAATTTGATAACAACAACAACAGCAACAACCTTTAAACTTGGCTTTTGAAATGGAGATATTAGCCTTTAAAATTTGGAAAATGATTTCTCAGGTTATTAATATCATTAAATTCAGTTATTTATAGCAGGATATTAAAAAATAAATAAATGCAAAAAAAAAACAAACTGAAATACAGATATATCCTATGAAGTCGAGCCAAATATTAAATACACTGGCCCGAAAGGCGTTGTAGCCAATTACAGGGAAGCGCAATAGTTTTATGATAAAGTCACTTTAAAAGCACTGATACTCATTAGATCGCTGAAGTTAAGCCATAATAAACTTGTTCCATTTTTAATATGGGTCCATATACGTGAAACCAGTAACACTTGCTGTTATTGATTGACTGACTGATTTTAACGGTATGTCATCCCGTCCAGGTTAATCTTACGCCTTGGGGTTAGGTAACAGCATTCATTGTATAATTTCTTTTTGCACACAGTTATATGGTATCAACTATTCCAATCTAATACAACTGCTCAATCAGCTGGGGCTGTAGAATACACCGATTGAATCTATGCAGAGGGGTAAAACCTCCCCAACGAGTGTTCTGAACACGACATTAAAAAATCTGATGACTATGCCCCAGCGTAGGAGACTTGGGGAATGCAGAGTACCCTTTCATTTCTAGTGCTCCCAGGTCCAATTTAACCCGAAGTTGTAGCTCCTGACAGGGTCCTATCTATGGATCATATAGAACAAACTATGTGTGCAAACAAATGACTGATGTTAAATAGTGACTGTCATATAGCAATACTTGGATCCATTTAACTGTGTGTAAAAAAGAGTTCAGGCTTGTTAAAGAATGTTATCTACAAAATCATGCACCATCAAGAATGAATCTGTTTTGAAACCAGAGAGAGAGTAGATAATATGGCTGGAGATTTGAGATACCTTTCTATTACTTCTTCCTTGGCTACCATTATCATATTCACCAACCCCTCCGCTCAGGCAGGATATGACACAAGGTCAATTTTTAAGCGGAGTTTAACAGGTTTGAATTCAGAGTTTTCCTTCTCCTAGACTAGTTGCTAACCAAGCCTGAAGAATTATAAGATTCTCGGCTACCATTATAAGATTTTGTTTCGAAATTAGAATATATAATAGATATTAATCACGGTAAAAACTGATTAAACACTGAGAAACACTAGATATCATATAGTTTATTTATTTTTCTATTTTCAGTTGAGATCTTTGCAGGCATTTTACTTCCGGTTTTAATTTGATGTTTTAAGTAGTTTTTTTATATAGTTATCGCATTTTACTGAGATCTTCCTTATTTATATCTCATAAGTTGTTGGTAACACTTGAAAAAAGGCTTTCTTTGTTCTGTTTCGGTAAAGATAGATGGCATTTGTTTGTGTAAGAAACGATAAAAAAAACATCTCATTATTTGAATATATTCTATGAGAGCATTTCATACTTCCTGGTAGGTGATAATATATAGAAATAGAAAAGTTACATTGTGAACTATTCCTTTATATTCATAAACTAATCACAAACTGAAGTTATATAAATTCATATTGCATTTGCTATATATGTTAATCTAATAAATGTTCTAAAATGCACATAATAATTTTATCATTTATTGACAATATTTAAATCATTATTAGCCTAGATTTCTTAGATGCAGTCTGATAAATTTTCTCACTTAGAAAAAAATCTATTTTCATCCACACAACCGGTCTTCTTCAAGTGTTTCTTGTCCAGTTGGCTGGGGCTGAAGAATATACCGGGTGCTACTCTGAAGAGGGTTAAGACCTCTCCCAATGAGTGTCCTGTTTATGACACAAAACAATATGATGATGAGGTTCCAGTAATGCTAGAGCTTTGGGGAATGCGTAGACCCCTTTTAATGCCATCTCTCCCGGGTCCACTCTAGCCTGGAGTGGTAGCACCTGATAGGGTCCTATCTATGGATCAAACAGAACTAAACGGCGTACTTATGCTAAATTGAATTGTTTGAAATAAAACAGTTAATGACATTGAAACTGTACAACACTAAACTGAATTCTTCGAAATAGAACTGTTTTGACATTTAACTGTGTGTAAACAAACTATACTTATACTGAAGTAAATTGTTTTCATAAGAACTGTTTGACTAAACTGAATAGCTTGAAATAGAGATTTCACATCCCGAAGTCACATTTTCTATCTGGGATTTTTATTTTGACATCTCTGAATGACACATCCCCCCCCCCCGCGCGCACGAACACCTGCGCTCATGTTGCGCCTAACTAACCCATGCGCTAAGCCAAAGGTTCTCAGCCTAACTAAACCGAAAGGCAAGATGTATAAAACGAAATCCCTCGGCCATTATATTACACAACTTATCTCTTCTTTTTTATGCAATTACTGATTAAAATCCACAATAGAAATAATCTAAAAAAAAATCAACTGAATACAGAACTAGAGTGATCTGAAGGGAAAGATGATCCATAGGAAATTGTGCAAGATATTAAAATTTGATTATGCGAAGAAATTGTTAACGTTGATATTCTCAAAGGTACACTCATGGGCGATACTCAGACATAGCAATATTTAGTATCTGAAGTGATATCATCATGCGGTAGCCTCATTTTAGCATCCTTTCTTTTGTGTTAACTAAGATATGTCATTTTCTCAAAGATGAAAGAGTAATCATCGCTGAGACGCTATATATGTTTCAAACGTATGAGAAACGAATATCCCCCCAGACTACATTCTCCAGCAAGCCGACCATATTTGGTCGATAAATTTCGCGAGACTAGGAATATACGTAATCCAAAGAGCCCCAATGCGAAGGATTATGGAATAGATTCAGGTATACCTCAACTTACGTCGGTAATTCGTTACAGGGGAGGAACTTAAGTCGAAAAACGACTTAAGTCGAATTTACTTGTCTCCGAATTTATTTGTCACTTGGCTAAACCACAAATAACTATTCTCAGTTCTCTATTTCATTCATAAATGCATTTTTATAATATATAGTAAATATGAATCTATTTCGAACTTACAAATAAATGAATTTTAGTTTTTAATATAGTGCAGAAGATTTACGAATACATGTACGTACATACTTGTAAATGTAGATGTTTACAATTAGATGATTTTTACATTGCATGTATGTGTGTGTGTGTGTGTTGTTTGGTTTCTCTTTTGAATACTTTGTTTATAGCATATCAACCTTCGTGGGTTATTTAATACTAATACTATCTTTGTAGAGCAGCAAGTGATACTATTAACCCATAGCAGGAGGTATAAAGGGGTTCATACCTTTTTCAATCGTATTCGTCTGAAAGTGAACGTAGTAGCATGAATCGATTATTTCGAGGCGACAGTCTAGGACGTTACCCAATATACCACGGGGACTCTCTCTGTATGTTACTTAGAAATTAATATCACATTTTTCAAGACGAAACAAAGTTAAAATCATTCATAAAGATCATCATGCTTATTGGTAATCGAGAAAAATGAAAGAAAGTAACGTAGAAAGAGAGGTATAAAGAAATTAGAATGAAAGAAAAAGTGAAATTGAAAGAAGGAAAGTGATAAAATGTAAGAAAAAAAAAAAAGAAAGCGAAAAAGTAATAAAGATAAAATAAGAAAAAGAAAGAAATAAAAAAAAACAAAAGAGAGAAGAAGCGATAAGGTTAAACATCAAAAACAAATCAACTGCTTCAAAGAAAAAAAGAATGAAAAGCAATAACGTAGAAAGGAAACGAAAAGAAAAGAAAAAAGAAGGAAAATAGAAAGAAAGAAAGAAAAAGGGGAGAAAGAAAGAAAGAAAGAAAAATGGGAGAAACAGAAAGAAAGAAAGAAAGAAAGAAAGAAAGAAAGAAAGAAAGAAAAAGGGAGAAACAGAAAAAGAGTCAAAAAGAAAGAAAGAAAGAAGAGAGAAACAGAAAAAGAGTCAGAAAGAAAGAAAGAAAGAAAGAAAGAAAGAAAGAAAGAAAAAGGAGAGAAAGAAAGAAAGAAAGAAAGAAAGAAAAATGGGAGAAACAGAAAGAAAGAAAGAAAGAAGAGAGAAACAGAAAAAGAGTCAGAAAGAAAGGAAGAAAGAAAGAAAGAAAGAAAGAAAGAAAGAAAGAAAGAAATGGGGGGAAACAGAAAGAAAGAAAGAAAGAAAAATCGGAGGAGAGAAAGCAATGACAAAGAAGAAAGAAAACAATGAAAAAGAAATAAACAAACAAATTAGAAAGAAAATAACAAGAGAGAAGAAAAGAGAAGGAAAAAGCAAGATGAAAGAATTTAAAAAAAAAGGAATATAAAAAGGAAAAAAAAAAAAAAGAGAAAGTAAAAGCATTATAATAGAAAATGGAAAGAAATGCGAAAAAAAAAAAAAAAAGGAATGAAAAGAAAAAAAAGAATAAAGAAAGGCGAAAGAAATGGCAATCAGAGCGAGGACTGAAACTGAAAGAAAGAAAGAAAGAAAAAGAAATCAGAAAGAAAAAAAAGAAAAAGTTGAAAGTAAAAGTGATTAAAAGAAAGAAAGAAAGAAAGAAAGAAAGAAAGAAAGAAAAATCAATAAGAAAGAAGAAAGAAACGGATGAGAATGAAAGGGATGAGAAAGAAAAGAAAAATAATACATTCTGCAGAGAATAAAGATACGAAAAGTTGTACGTAAGTGTTTGTTAATGAGACCAGCCAATGGCGAACAAGAAGATTTGTAGATATGGCTGGCTGATCATAACAAATTGAAACCTCCTGCTGAGTCAAGTTGGCAGTTGGATAGGAAAGAAAAAAAAGAATAAAAACAGACACAAAATTGATGGAGAAAGGTTCGCTTGATAACAACCGGCCTTTAATAGCAATCCGCCATCTTCTGACGAATCGACATAAAATGATGGTGGGTTTGGGGAGCTCCAAGCTTTGGATGAAAGCTATGCAGAAGGAAGGTTAGAGAGGGAGGACTTGTAAGATTTAGAAAAACAATGATGGCCAAAGCTGTAGATACATGAAGTGGGTTAGACATTATAAAGGAAAATATAATCCGGGTTTCTATAAAAGGAAGCAGGGTATCGCTCACTTGGTGATCAAAAAGACATAAACTTGAACGTAAGCAGGATTTAAAAACTAGTCAGATATGACATAGGGTTAATAAAAAACAGTTAACTTGATATTGTCATTAAAAAAATTGCACTTGATAAATTGAGTTTCAAAAAAATTGATATCGTTACGTAATCTAATGACTTGACCAATTCTCATTCAAATGATCTCAGATTTTGACTTGTCCAGTCGGCTGGGACTGTAGAATACATCGACTGCTTCTCTGTAGAGGGGAAAAGCTCTCCCGACGAGTGTCCTGGATATGACGGTAAGCAATCTGATGGTGAGGCTCCAGTAATGGTGGAGCTTTGGGAAATGCAGAAAACGTCTTCATTGCCATTACTCCCCGGTTTACTCTGGCTCGGAGTGGTACTCTGCATTCCCCAAAGCTCCAGCATTCCGTATTACTGAAGCCTCACCATCAGATTGTTTAGTGACATATCCAGGACACTCGTTGGGGGGATATTACCCCTCAGCAGAGATGCAGTCGGTGTAATGTACAGCCTCTGTCCCCTCGGCAATGTAGATATGTATAGCTTTAAACTGAGCAGTTTTTGAGCAAAGATGAATTATATATATATATATCATCATCATCATCATCATCATCATGTCGCACCATCAGCACGTGGCATTGGCCTAATGAATAGAGTGTTCGCCACTGGTCCGGGAGACCAGGGTTCAAACCTAGGTCAAGTCATACCGTAGACTCAAAAAATGATACCCAGCATTATAAGGTACGGTGCAATCCCGGGAAAGGAGTAGCTCCCTTCCCTACACTTCGGTGTTGTAGCTATTGAAAAGGGAGCCTTCGGGTCACCCTTGACTACGATCGCTAACTTTACTTATATATATATATATACATATATATATAATTGGAACAAAAACTCAACAGACTGCCATTTAGCCAAATGACGATCTTTTGATTTTTTTCCTATTATATGAATTTGCTTTTATGAAATTTATAAATTGGTATATATCTAATTTTCATACATTGAGCACTCCTGGAGATATATAAGAATCCTCTTATATATTCTCAAAATGAATCATTCCCGACTCATATTTATTGGATATATATATATATATATATATATATATGTGTGTGTGTATGTGTGTGTGTGTGATCAAGTCACGTTGACAGCACGGAGTTCCCTGTCTCTCTCTCTCTCTCACCATCAGTTTTTCATATCTATCTTTTCTGGCAGGTCTTCTCGGTTGCATCCTGTGTCTTCACAGAGCAAATCTAAGTCCTTGCTGGTCGGTCAACACTGGCACGTCCATATGCGGATATCCATTAAAAAAAAGTCATTTATGAATGCGTCTTTGCTTCACCAGCAGTGTCACGCACGTCTTGTTCGTCTTAACTTGAATGGCTAGTGAGATGTGTGTTAGGTGTCCGCACAGCAATTATTTGGTTGGGCGCTGCTTCCAGGATTTGTTCAAAACAACAATCAGTATTCTTTTGTGGTTTTCAACAAGTTTATTTGTGCCCATGTGGTGCATCCATATTGAAGTATGGATACAGCTATGGGTTTCAGAAACTCAAGGTGTAATGGCAGAAGTACTGGACTGCTACTTCAAAGTAAGCGAGTTCGATATTTTGTCATTCTATTGGGTTCGATTTTGAACAAACGCCTTTGAGAAAGGTACAAACCGCCATGCTTCCCACTATGACTTAGATAGTAAAACTACTATTCTTCTACAAGAAAGAAAGAAATTTGCATTAAATAACCCACGATGGTTGATATGCCATTAAACAAAGAAAGCAAAATAATTGATATCATTTCGATATGAATAAATCTTATTTTGTTCAACACGATCGAATTTGGCTTCATTGGTCTGGACTTCGTATTTACATTTGTATCTCAATTGATATCACATTTTGAAACACCCTGTATAATTGCTCAGTTTTGTTAGAAAGGGATAATGCTAAATTTTCTGACTACCGATACTTCTTAAAAAGATATTTTAGGAGCATTTTGTTAAAAATCTGCACTATATATTTATGAATGCTGGGCTAAACCAAATGAAGCATCGTAAGCGAATGCTCTCTGGGAACAAGTTGACAGAGTTCAATGTCTCTTTAACTACATTGGCTGTAACATGATAAGCTTTATCAAACACATCACCTCAGGCAGGTGACATCTTACGGCCCGGGTGATTTTAAGAATGGTTTTGGTTTTTAAAAAATCCACGAAGGTTGATATATCATTAAGCAAGGGCAAGAATCGACCTTCTTTTCTTAAGAATGTGTATATGGCCCCTGAAGAAGACATAACACCTGCCATGAATGCCGGTGGGTGTCAGTGACAAGCATTGATTCACATTGCACTTGACTTTTTTTGGTCTGGTGAATCGATGACAAGTATTGTTAAGCATAGATTCCCATTGCACTTGGCTTTTTTGGCCAGGTGAATCGATAGCAAGTATTGTTAAGCATAGATTCACATTGCACTTGGCTCTTTTGGCCTGGTGAATCGATGACAATATTGTTAAGCATAGATTCACACTGCTCTTGGCTTTTTTGGTCTGGTAAATTGATGACAAGTATTGTTAAGCATAGATTCACATTACACTTGGCTTTTTTAGCCTAGTGAATCGATGACAAGGAATGACAAGCATTGACAAGCATCGATTTACATTACACTAGTGAATCAACAACAAACAATCTATCCATGCTCCTGGCCTTCAGGCCTGGCGAACTTATAGCCAGCAGCACAAGAGTCTCGACTCCTAAGTGACCTTCCTTTCCCCTAATTCCCACTTAAAAAAAGATCTTAGGTCAAATCCTACCAGATAAGAGGTACGGGTAAATATCACATGAAAATGACCTGAGAATTACTTCGCGAAACATCATGCAAATATGAAAAAGAAGGGGCTTGATTGTGTGAGAAAATCTTAGAGGGTGATTTTTCGGTTTCAGCTATTTAGTTTAATTGCATATTAATATTCATGTGTTATCTAAAGGTTCAAGCTATCCTTGAAGAAGAGCAAGAGTGATACTTTTCATCACATAGTTGGGGTGTAGATGAGAAGTTTCATGGCTTTCCCATGAGTATTTGTCCGCAAGTGAATGAAAACGCGCGACTGGAGTTCGAACTCGCTTACTTCGTGGTGCACTTTTGGAATTACGACAGAGGGACTTTCTTGAATTAGTTCACCATTTCGTATTTACTGAGAAGAACCAAGTATCCTTGGTGGGTTTCCTCGTGGTGTAATGGTTAAAGCGATGGACTGCGGAATCGTAGTACGCGAGTTCGTACTCCAATCGCGCTATTAAGTTCACTTTCGGGCAAATACCCTTGGGAAAGGTATGAAACCCCTTATCCTCCCAGCTATGGGTTAAATAGTACCACTACTGTTCTTCTAGGAGATTAGCATTGGCATTAAATAACCAACAACAGTTGATATGCCATTAAACAAAGGAACCAAACCAAAGCAAACCAAGTATCCTTTAGCGTACTACCCGTCATTTTTACCCTGAAACTACACATGCAAGTGTTCTTTTTATCTATTTATCTATGTTTTATTTTTTTATCTATCTATGATTTGGTATTTAATCGTTCATGGCGTAATCTCCAAGAATCAATGAGTTTATTTTTATTTACGGTTGGCGAGATTGAAACGTTTCTAATTGTTTTCCGTTTACTGGTTTTTCGTGTGAAGAATATATTTATACGCTAATTTATAATTTATAACAGGCTCAACGGTGCAAACTGTTTATTCATTGGCGAAGTAATTTAAAAAGGCCTCGTGACGTTCAGTCAAATTAATAATAATGATATTATTTACGACGGTTAATCCAAAAGTATCCATACAAAATCTTTAACTTCAGATAAATTTTAAAATTTAAATTTAAAAAATTTACGTGAAGTGTGTACACCTGAGCAATGTATATATGTCGCTCGTTTAATGAGAAATAAGTTGAAATATTGCTTAAGAAATTGGTAATACAAAGCCATGTTTACATGTGTTACTGTGACGATACCTGCTCGCCCCACGTTACATCATCTTCAAACCATTTCACTTCTTGGCCGGTGATCAACTTGTGGTTCCGATAGAGGCATCGCACATTTCTTCATAGCTACAAGAAATACAATCAAGGGAGTGGGAGAAAAAGAACAAACGAACAATATGCTTGGGTTAATTCAAGTACAAGAAGGGGGGGGTTATGTAACACTCTGCATTCCCGGTGTGCATATGTAGACTAACGCTAGCATGGATTTCTAGCGAAATTTCTACAAAGCTACTAGGATTGCCAACCCATCTTGACCGGTCTTCCCTCACTGCTCTGGACTCACTCATGCCGACTGATCACTTCTGTTGTCCGGTGTCAACTGCCCACTCGCGTCACCCTTCACCAACCGCCTTCTCTAAGTTCCTTTGTCCAACTCGTACTGGCGTTCCCCTGCCTACTTCCGGTCGCGTCGAGATCTCGAGTCCAAACCCTTTGTCTGGTTTCGTGCCAAAACAGACAAAGGGATCGTCTGCTTGGCAGACCACCTACATAGTGTTACATTACTCTTTTAAGGGAATTAATAGTGATGCGTCTTTTATAGACTGGCGGTATGACCTTCTTTATTAACCGTTGTGCCAAGACCTTTTTTTCTTTAGTGGACAGTCCGTGTGTGTTCATGAACTAGCTTTACGACTCAGGCTTGCAGTGGCAAACGTATGTTTAGCTTTTAAATATTATTTTTATCATAACACAGTTCTGCCCGTGGTGTAATGGTTACCGTCCTAGGAAGTGGACACGGCGACACGAGTTCAAATCCTGGACGAGACTGATTTCATTTCACATAGCACTAATACCCTTGGGAAAGGTATGTATCCAATTATTCTCCCTCCAGCTATGGGTAAATAGTTGGGCAGACTAGGTTCTTCAGCCTTGGTGGGGAAACTAGTCTAGGAGAAGGAAAACTCTGAATTCAAAACCTGTTAAACTTCGCTTAAAAATGGACCTTGTGTCACATCCTGCCCGAGCGGAGGGGTTGGGTAAATATGATAACACAGTTCTCCACATACATCACCCATACTTCTGTAGATTTAATATGATTTGTACTTCTCAATCACTAAAAAAATAATGACAAATTTTTGTTCAAGATTTCCAGAAGTCTATTTGATTTGCCACTATTTTGGATAGCCTCAAAAGAAATGTTTCTGAGATTAAAATAATTTCTGTGTAACGGTAGCACCAGGTAAAAGGCTCAACTGGTAAAGAAGTTTTCTATTCGCAATAGGTCTTCGTTCCTTCTTAAACCCTTCTTTGACCCTTCTTTGACCGTGAAACTAAAAACAAAATAGAAAACAACTTCTGTAATCCCTTTCACACAGATCAATAACTCGTGAAAATACAGATACAGCGTGTGATTCTTATCTCTGTTCACCTCAAAGAATGCCCCCTTCACAAAGTCTAAAAGTCGCAGCTCCGTCAGCCAACAAGTGTGTTATGCTCGGAGAAATGGTAATAAAAGGGCCAACCATTCTAACGGTGTCACGTGTGTGACTGGACGGTGTACAATGGTAATGTGTACCCAACTCTATGGTGCCCGTACCAAACAAGGGGGATAGCTCCCTCATTTACATTCTGCTCAAAACCAATTCCAATCAATGCGGAGTTCACATTCATAAAAAAGAAAGAATTATGAGTTTAATTTGGTTTAGTTTGGTTTTATGGCACTTCAACCATTGTAGGTTATTAATTCCAAATCCAATCTTATATATATAAACATTTCTATTTCAAACAATTCCGTTTAGTATAAGTATAGTTTTTGTTTACACACAGTTTAATGTCAAAACAGTTCTATTTCAAACAATTCAGCTTAGCGTAAGTAGAGTTTCAATGTCAAAAACAGTTCTATTTCAAACAATTCAGTTTAGCATACAAAACAATTCAATTTAAAACAATTCAGTTTAGTTCTATTTGACCCATAAATAGGACCCTATCAGGTGATACTACTCCAGGCCAGAGTGGCCATGGGAGCAATGGCAATGAAGTGGCCCTCCGCATTCCCAAAAGCTCTCGCATTACTGGAAACTCACCACCAGATTGTTTGGTGCCATATCTAGGATACTCGTTGTGGTGGGGAGAGTCTTACCCCTCAGTAGAGAATCAGTCAATGTATTCTACAACACCAGCCAACTGGGTAAAAGAAGTATGAGAGAAATTATTTTACTTTAAAAAACGACAAAAAATAAACATTCCCCAGTTTATTAAACGAACCTCGTTATAAATATTAAACATAAAATATACATAAGTCAGAGTCAATTTCATTAATTGACTGATTTTAACGGCATGTCAAACCATCTAGGTTTATTTTATGCCTCGAGATTTGGACACGGTCATAAGATATCAAGTATTCCTATTTAGTAGTGATAGTTTTTTGCCTTACTATCGAATACTCATATGCATTCAAGTAATTATTTGATAATAATAATCTGTTTGCAAAGGAGGTGTCCGTAGTGTAATGGTTATGGTCGTTGGAAATGGACCAAGCAACCAGAGTTCAGATCTTGGTTGGTTTCTTTGTTTAATGGCATATCAACCTTTGTAGGTTTTATAATGGCAAAGCCATTCTCCTGGAAGAATAGAAGTGGTGCTAATTAACCCATAGCTGGGAGGATAAGTGGGGGTTCATGACTTTCACTAGTTGGTTCCTCTGGTTGCTGGGTCCATCTCCAACGACGATAACCATTACACTACAGACACCTCCTTTGCAAACAAATTTTCCGAAAGTGAACGTAATAGAGCGACTGGAGTTCGAACTCGCTTACAACGATTTTGCAGTCCATCGCTTTAACCATTACACCACAAGGACACCCACTCAAATCCTGGACTAGACAGCACTTCACAGAGCGCTAATAGAAAGTTATGAGGTCAGTTATTCTCCCTCCAGGTATGGGCTCTTTAACATTGGCGTGGCAATCGTTCTAGGAAGAGGAAAACTCTAAATCCAAACTCGTAAAACTGCTTTAAAATTGTCCTTGCATTACATCCCACTCCTGTGGAGGCTTTGATAAATACATGTATGACTTCAAGTAACTAATGATAATCCTTTGTGAACAGTTTTAGTTTTTGCATACGGCATTTATAGTATTATTTATGGTATTTGACTCAAGCATGTACTATCACTCCAGGTCAGAGTGGGCTTGGGAGTAAAAGTTAGGAAGAGGTACTCCACACTCCTCAAAGCTCCAGAACTGGTGTCTCTCTACCAGACGCAGTCGAGTGTGTCATACCAATGACATTTTTTGGGGGAATGTACGTCTAACCCCTCTGCACAGTCAGTGTATTGTTAGATAGATACTGACTTGAAGATCTCTTTGTCATGCCGCACAAAATGCGTGGGCGGCATAAAGGGAAATGCATCATTTGTTTATAGTAAACAGAACGAAGATTCTCCGGCGGAAATGTCGCATAATTTGTCTATGTATCATAACAGGAAGTGCATATGTTTCATTAAGTAAACAGAACGCATGTTGTTCCCCAGCGAGAGTGCCGCATAAATTGCGTAGGTGGCTTGCTAGAAGGAAGTGTGTCTACGTGCAACATGTATGTCAGAGGTGTGACCACGAGGATTGCCTGGGTGTCCGTAAAATCATATAAACTAGGGAAGATTTTGATTCTGGGAGAAGGAAGACGAAGCGGTTTCTCAGAAGAATCATAGCGTCGCCCCTGTAAGTGTGCCTATCAGCCGTCTTCGACTCTCTCTCTGTAGCTCTCTTATCCGACCTTACATTTTTGGTAATAAAAGAAAAAATAACCAAGTAGATTGCATTTTTTATATATTAGCGTTGTTGTCTCTCTATGATGTACAACAAAATTCTAAAGTTTGCTGATTGAGTTATGGATCAATTTTAATAAATACTACGAAACCGGATATAATACGTTTTGCTCGAAATATTTTTGCTTTTTTGGTGGGGGCGTGCGAAGCAAGAACGTATAAAAGCAACAACCTCCCCCATACACCCCTAAATATCCTCGGTCTACAGAACTTTTTTCTTAATGTGTTTCTTGTTTGTTTGTTTTTTTTTTGCGAAACAACTTCCCCTATAACCCCCATAAAATACCTCAGGCCAAAATGACAGATTCTTTAAACAGAAATAAAATAACATATATTCAAGAGGATCTAACTAAATAGTAAAAACTGACACTTTTGGTTTGGTTTGGTTTAGTTTTATGGTATATCAAATATTTCAGTTTATTTAATGCCAAATCCAGATTTATACATAAAAAAGAGTTTTATTTCAAACAATTCAGTTCAGCATCAGTTTTTTGTGTAAATAAAGTAAATCTTGAAACAGTTCTATTCCAAACAATACAGTTGAGCATAAGAACACAGTTTAGATCTATTTGACCCTAAGATAGGACCCTTTCATGTGTTACCTTTCCGGGCCAGAGTGAACCTAGGAGCGATGTCAATGAAGGGGTACACTGCATTCCCAAAAGCTTCGGCATTACTGGAACCTCACCACTAGATTGTTTATTGTCATATTTTGGACATTCGTTGGGGAGGGGGATCTTACCCCTTTGCAGAGGTGCAATCGGTATATTCTACCGCCTCAGCCGACTGGGCCACTGATGCTTTTCTTTTTTTTTAAGTAATGCTGTTGTACAGAGCTACTTAAAAGAATAATTATTTTTCTTTTATATTTACAGGTTATGTCTGAAAAGTAATTGAATTGGATGTGCTGTGTGATCTGTCGGCGAAAGAGAGATAAGCGGTTTCTGTTATCATCTAACATGATATCATGGGAGTATATAACTGTAATCTTAGCATTCAGCAACAATTGAATTTTTTTTTCACATGCTTCTTTTACAACTCTATTTTTTTAGGTCGTTCAGCTATGATCACTGAGGAACGAACGATGAACACAGAGCAGTAAATAAACTAGAAATCTTTTGTCAAGTAAGGGAAAACATCAGCAGCAGCACTATAGATGCTTCAGCATATATATTGAGATATTATGCTTCAGTATATAAAACCGGCTCATTGTTCAAGTGGGTAGAGTGTTCACCAATGGTCCGGGAGATGTGGGTTCAATCCCAGGTCGAGTCATACCAAAGACTTAAAAAATGGTACTTGATACCGCCTTGCTTAACACTCAGCAATATAAGGTGCGTATCAAGGGTAAAGTGGACCAATCCAGGGAAAGAAGTAGCGCCCTCCCCTACACCTCAGTGTAGTAGCTATTGAAAAGGGAGCCTTCTGGTCGGCCTCAACTATGGACACCACCAACAACTTATATATATTGAGATAATACCATTTTACGCACACGTGTTTTTGAGTAGCACAAAGGTTGGAGAGGAGGATAATTGAGGAACTGGTGGCCTTCAACATGCAGGACTGAGGTCAACGTCGAGAAGTTAAGGCAGATGGTGTGTGTTGATAATCGGTTGACTTTTTGAAGGATCGCAAGTCAGCGGGACATGACGATGTGAAGGATCACCGGAAGCAGGTGTATCGAGATATTATCAACCGTCTTCAAATTGACCCAGACTTGATGAGTCATGTTTCTTTTTTGAGTACGACCCAGAAATCAAGCACCAAACAAGTCAGTGAAAATCTCTGATGTCGCCGAGACTCAGGAAACAAGACACTCAATAATCAAAACTTGAAATGTTGAGTGCATGTACATTAATCTCATTCTTTTATTGTTTCCTGGTTCAGAAAGATACACGCAAAGTTTAAAAGCGAGAATTTAAGAATTGATAACTTAATAGATCGAGAGGTACCCAAAGGAGGTTTTAAAGTAACCCCGG
This sequence comes from Sepioteuthis lessoniana, assembly GCA_963585895.1. Lineage (NCBI taxonomy): Eukaryota > Metazoa > Mollusca > Cephalopoda > Myopsida > Loliginidae > Sepioteuthis > Sepioteuthis lessoniana. Next base: position 49,252,203 of record OY757929.1, on the reverse strand, counting down.
GCAATTTTGGTAGTAAGAATATTAGTGAGTATTATCTCCATTTGAAGATAGTTCTCGTGGAGTAATGGTTAACGTACTGGACTGTGACATCATAGAAACCAAGTTCGAACTCCAGTCGCCCTATTACATTAACTTTCAGATTAAAACCTTCGGGAAAGTTATGAAGCTCCTTATTCTCAACTTACAAATACATTGGAAATATAGGAAGAGGACTCCAGGAAACAAGTGGAGTTAAAGGAAAAAAAATTTAAATGGGTATCTCAAAAGAACGAGAACATTACTCGAAACCAAACTATACCGCAGAAATCTCAGCAAAGAGATAAATACCTGGGCTGTACCCCTCGTAAGATACTTGCGACCATTCTTGAAACGGACGAGGCAAGAATTTCAACAAATAGACTAGAGAGCAAGGAAACTAATGACGATGCATAAGGCCTTACATTCCAAAGATGAAGTTAATGGACTATAAGTGTCAAGGTAATCCACTGGGAATTGTGCAAGAAGTTTAAATTTGACCATACAAACAAATGGTATATGTACAACCCAGAATCCGTTCAGGAGAATAAGACGCACAAACTTCTATTATATATTGACCCTCGACAAAGCCGTCAATCAAGAGATGCACCAGTGTAAATAAGCGGAAGAACAGCGGAAGCACGTGGGTGTTAGATAATAATATAACCAGGTGCTCAGACGGTTTGAGTCAGTTGGAGACAGGACGCCGGAGGACCAGCTGCAGACAGAGGGCTTTGGGCCCTTAGTGACCCCCGGTTGAGCAACCCAAGCCAAGATGCGAAAGAAAGGCTGCTATGGGTGAGGAAGTATATATAGCAGTCTGTCTCCGTCTCCAAATCATCTCTCACACACTACAAACATCACCTTTTCGAAAATAAAGTGCGAGAGATTTATATGAAGAAGTGTATTCGTTCGTTATTGAAGTCGTTATTACAGTTGATTATGTTTCCGAATATATGTGTATATTTGTATACGCGTAATATAGTCGGAGTATACTATACAACACTTCTAGGTGATTCTGGGATACAAACGGATCATTTAATCTCAGCCAGACGACCAGACTAAATAATCGTAAACAAAATAAATAAATAAATTAATTAATTAAGAGAATCTGCCGAATAGCGAATTTTGCTGTCGCAGCAGACCACAGAGTAAAATTGAAAGTAAGTGAAAAGGGAGATAAGTACCAAGACTTTGCTAGAGAACTTAAAAAAAAACTATGGAACATGAAAGTGACTGTGATACCAATTGTAAATGATGGGCTCAGTATAGTCACCAAATGATTGGTAAAGGGACTGGAGGACAAAGAAATTAGAGGACGGATGGAGACAATCCAAACTGCAGCATTATTGAGATCGGCCAAAATACAAAGAGTCCTGGAGACTTGACGTCACTCAGACTCTAGTGGAAGACTATCAGCTGACGCTAAGAAAAGGAAACTTTAAGAGAGAAACAGAATCTCTCCTAATAGCAGCACGTGACAACGCCATAAGAACGAATCATATCAAAGCGAGAATAGATAAGACGCAACAAAATAGCAAATGCAGGCTATGTGGTGACAGAGATGAAACCATCAATCATATGATAAGCGATTGCAGCAAATTAGCACAGCGGGAGTATAAGGTGAGTCGCGACTGGGTCCGTAAGGCGATTCACTGGGAAATGTGTAAGAAATTTAAATTCGACCACACTAACAACTGGTATATGCACAACCCAGCACCTGTCCTAGGAAATGACTCGCATAAACTCCTATGGGACTTTAATATACAAGCGGATCACCTAATCCCGGCCAGGAGACCAGAGTTAATAATAATCAACAAAAAAAAAAAAAAAAAGAGAACTTGCAAAATAGTCGACTTTGCTGTCCCGGCAGACCACAGAATAAAACTGAAAGAATGTGAAAAGAAGGATAAGTACCTCGAACTTGCTAGGGAACTGAAAAAACAGTGGAACATGCAGATGACAATTATACCAATTGTAATTGGCGCGTTTGGAACGGTAATTAAGGGATTACTAAAGGGACTAGAGGACTTGGAGGTTGGCGGACGAGTGGAGACCATCCAAACGACAGCATTGTTGAGAACTGCCAGAATACTATGAAGAGTCCTGGAGACTTGAGAAGACTTGCTGTCACTCAGATTTCAGTGAAAAACCATCGGCTATCGCTGATGTGAAAAGCTCTAACGAGTGAATAATAACAAAGGCATCTTTGTATTTGTCTTTGAAAATTGAAAACGATTTCACTTACCGAATGCTTGTAGAGAAAGAGCAGTAAATGGGAGAGGAAGGTGACTTACCTAAAAGGAAAAGAAACAAACAAAACAAAATCATTAAAAACGCAACCGACAAGATCTGAAACTTAAAGGAAAATATTGAGACAATTAAAGAACAACGACTGTCAACCATGAACTTTTAACATTCATTAATACACACTGCATACTTATATAAAATGAATATGATATCCATAAATCAGGTTATGCCCTCGTTCAACAAAGCGGAGAGAACCAGGCTTATTATTATATATAATTAAGGAATCCCCTTGGTATAATGGCTAAGATGATGAACTCCGGTATCGAAGTACCTGGGTTCGAATTCCAGTCCTGCTATTCCGTTCACTTTCGGATTATTATCCTTTGGAAATTTATGAACCCCATCATCCTTCCAGCTATGGGTTATATAGTATCCCCAATGTTCTTCTACTAAGATGGTATCGGCTTTAGATAACCAGCGAAGATTTACATGCCACTAAATAAAGAACGTGAGCACAATTATTTACAAAGGAAAAAAATTAAGGATATATGCACCTTACATATGTTTATATGTGTATGGAGGGTCTGTTATCATTTACTCTTAAAATAAAGTGTTGCCCAGTCGGTTGGGTTAGTAAAATACACCGACTGCTTTGGAGAAGAGGGTTAGGATCCCTACCCCCAAAGAGTGTCCAAGATACGACACTAAGCAATCTGATGGCGAGGTTCCAGAAGGGCTGGGGCTTTGGGAAATGCCGAGTAGCCCTTCATTGCCATTGCTCCCAGGTCCACTCTGGCCCGGAGCGGTAGCACGCGATAGAGTCCTATGGGTCAAACAGTACTAAACTATGTACTTATGCTAAACTGAAATGCTTGAAATAGGACTGTTTGACATTTAACCAGTGTACTTATGCTAAACTGAATTGTTTTAAATGGAACTTTTTTTGTATGCTGAATTGAATTGATTGAAATAGAACTGCTTCTGACATCGATACTGTGTTATTATGCTAAACTGGATTGTTTGAAATTGGATTGTTTTTGACACTAATGCTAAACTGAATTGTTTGAAATAGAACTGTTGATATGTATAAAAATAGAATTGGTATTGAATAACGAAAAATAGTTGATGTGCCATAAAACCAAACCAAACCTAGAATAGCGTGGCCCGTAAGAATATAGAGAGCTGATCAGTGTCTGCGACTTGTCATAAATTTTCGTATTATGGACCCGAAAGATTATGTAAAATCTTTATCAAGTCATATTAACGCACACCAATATATATATATATGCATATATATAGTAGAGTAAAGTAGGCGACTGTCATCGAGGGCGAACCGAAGGCTTCCTTTTCAGTAGCTACTACACCGAAGTGTAAGGAAGGGCGCTACTCCTTTCCCTGGAATGCTCCACTTTACCCTTGATCCGTATCTTATATTACTGAGTGTTAAGTAAGGAGATATCAAGTACAATTTTTTAATTCTTTGGTATGACTCGACCAGGGATTGAACCCTAGTCTCCCGGACCATTGGCAAACACTCTACCCACTATACCAATTGTGTCAAAAAAATCGATATCTCTTTCTTAATCAAATAACTTTGCCAATTCACGGTCAAATGAGCTCAAACTTAAATAGCCAGTGTGGAAACAAATCAAAATACTATATTTATTTATTTTTTTCTTTTTCGGTATTGAAAAGAAAAGGTGTTTTAATATTAAAAAGGAAATTTTGAGCTGTTTCTGAAGTTGAATTAAAAATTTGAGATTAATCGATCGAGAATTGGTCAAGTAAAGAGATTACAAAATTATATCATTTTCTGAAACAGTTTGACCTTTAGATCATGTCATGTTTTGAAATAGTCTACGCACGCACGCACACACACACACACACACATATATACATATATATATATATAATATCTTTTGAATTTTTTTTATATCAATGATATATATATATATATATATATAACTTGCTCTGACGAACGATCATAGAAGTAAGAAATTGAGTTACTCAGTGACATTGTCTCTGTTCACGTTGTCCTAACTTTTATGAATATATATATGCTCTATCGCCGATGTTGACCCCTCTATCTTAGTATATATATATATATATATATATATATATATATATATATAGTGTATTATGGTATATTAACTAAGATATATATATGAAGAAAATAGAAGACAAAGTATTCCGAATGAGATGAATTTAAGATCATTAAATCAGCGTTAAAACATTTCGGTTTTATTAAATCTTCACCAGGAATTTATGTTGAAGAAAAATTATTGCTTGAACAATAAACAAGTCCCGATAAAGATTTTAATAATCAAAATGTTTAAACGTTGACTTTACCATCTAAATAAATACATCAAATTTGGAAAACTTTGTTTTTTCTATTTTCCTCATACTGTCGGATTTATTTCTATATATATATATATATCAGTGGCGACTCTAGCCTATTTTTGCTACTCGTGCCCCCCTCCGCCCTCTGTCAACTTCAGTTCCCAACCCGTGGTCCGCGGACCCAAAGTAAGTCATCATAGTTGCTATTGCGTGATTCTCCATTGTATAGCACAGATTTACAAACGTACCTTGCATGGTGTTTTTTTTGTAAACAATCAAGATACTATATAATTTGTAGTCTTGTTAATACAGTAGATAAGATAATTTTTTTTCCTTTCAAAAGTATAGAAGAAAAGAGAAGTTGTTCATTACTATGACGAGAAAAATATGTTTATTAGAATAAAGAAATTGATGACAATATACACAGACACAGCTAGTAGTTTCAATTTCGCTTAAAATAAAGATTATTTGTTAAAAATGTATTCAAAAAAACAAATTTTAGTTACAGAATGTAATATATGCAACATTCATTAAAGAAATAGAGAACTGTTAGTGAAAAAACGAATTAAAACACGCCGTTTAACCAACATTTACCATAGCGATGATGATGACGTCGGCGACGGCTATAATCTACTATCCCCCACCTCTTTCTTTCTCTCTCTCTCTCTCTCTCTCTCTCTCTCTCTCTCTCTCTGTGTATCTCTCCCTCTTCCCAAGACAGATGTCAGCAGTCACATTGTGCTAATTTTTTTGAGCACGGTATTCTGGGTTGCTTTTTCTATTGGCTACAGCCAAAAGCGAGATTTCGCTAACATTACTGTTATTATACTGGCACGGATTACGCGTGTTCAACATTATAGCCGATTTTATGGAATGTTCAATGAATCTGACGGTGGCCGGACAAAGACCATCCGTTCAAAACAGCATCGTTGTATTATTCCCAGATATATTTATGAACTTTTGGCTACTTAGTTATCGAAACTTGAATAGATACGTAATTTAATTGAGATCAGACTAAGTATGTTTGCTTGAAATTAATGGATGATTTTTAATCCATTTTGAATAATATTGACCGAGTTATTGGTCGTGCCGGGCACGAGTAGCACGAGTCCCATCTCCGCCCCTGATATATATATATATATATATATATATATATATATATCGCGGTATGAGTCAGATTAGCCTCAAATATTATTCAATCAGCATGTAGCATTTTGATGATATTGTTCCTATAGAAAAGAGAAAGACAGACGCCCTTTGTATAGAAGACGAGATCGTTATAGAAGATGTTTATTTATATGTATGCAAACACACACACACACACACACACACACAGACAAAAATATATATGCTGGATGCGTCGATTTTATATTGGGACCCATGTGACTAGTAATAACTCTACTACTAATAATGTTCTGTTCTTTTTCGTTTCAGATTTGAAAATCATCATCATGATCATCATGTTGGGCTGCTAGCATGGATATCCCTGAGACTCTCTCACCACCTATCTCTATCGTCCATCGCTCCCGGGAGGTCTTCCTGGCTATATCCTGTATCGGCAAAGAGCTGTTGTATGTAGTTTCTAGCTGGTCGTCCAAATTTTGCCCGTCCATGTGAAGGGGTCCACAGGAGTACATCGCTAATGAATTAGTCCTTACTTCTCCAGCAGTGCCCCGCATGTCTGGTTCATCTGACTTGGATTGTTTTCGTGATGGGTGGTAGGTGGCCGTGCAGCTGCTGTTTTGTCAGATGTAGCCTCTAGGACTTGTTCAATACAGCTTGCAGCATTCTTATGTAATTGCCGTCAAGCTTTTTCTCCATCCTTTTAATTAGCGTTCATGGGGTGCATAGTATACTATAACAACTATTAATCCTTGGTCACAATGCCTTGGACAAGAGAGAAAAGTATTTTGCGCCACTACTTATTTAGAGACAAACTGTACATCAAAATTTTTCAGAAAGTTTAACTTAAGAATTATTCTCCGAAAAGACAAAGTTATTGTTGGGTACACAAATTTCAAGCCACAGGGTCAGTAAACAACTTCAACAAGAAGGCAGATCTGGCAGAAAGTTGACTGTAAGGTGTCCTGACAATATGGATGTGGTGAGAGATTCTGTTGGAAAGAGTCCAAAAAAGTCCCTCCGAAGATGTTCCCAAGAACTTGGTCTTTCACGTACACTGTCAATTCCTGCCCTTCTCATTTGATTTAACTTTTCTAATAGTGATATGATTGCTTTTTAAGACTCAGATAAATGATGACTTGATATCATACGAATTATCATATTAATGGGTTGCATCTATTTCGTGACACAATATATATATATATATATGTGTGTGTGTGTGTGTGTGTGTGTTGGATCGAAAAATATATGTGTACTTGTGACAAATGATAACAATATTAAAGATATTTCAGAAAATTAGATTGACATATTTCGCTACAAGAATAGTGTCATAACATATCAAATTGATTTTTTTTGTTTTCATCTTTATACTTTTTACCATCCGACTTCTTTTCAACCCATACCCCTTATATATATATATATATATATATATATATATATATATATATATATGTGTGTGTGTGTGTGTGTGTGTGTACGCGTGTGTGTGTGTGTGCACTTCAACTGTAATAAGTAACAAACCTGATAATAGAAGATAAGCATAAATAGTCGTAATTAATATGCGTATTTCATGTTGGCTAATTAAAAAGACTTCTCATATGTCTTCCATATTTGCAATTGCATACAACAATGTTGATTTCCCAGTAGATTGCACTTTTCCAACAAGCCTCTAATAAGATTCGAATCGACTGCATTTTATCACTTTTGTTGCTTTTAATTTCCTCTTGGCGTCTCTTCAGAGACTTTATAACTGAATTACAATTGTGATCAATTCGTTTTCCGCCATCTTTTTTTGTTCTTAATTTCTATTCTAATTAATTTAATATATTCCGTCAAAAACCTACGTCTGTCTATATATATATATATATATATATATATATACATATATATAAGACTTTTGTAGATACGTTTATACATACCGAATTGGGTGCGATGATGACGTATCTTTGAAAAGAGTATTCAGGGAATAGTCGCTCACTGTGATTCGCACATAGTTCTAAGGTGTCTGTTTTGAGCGCTATATCAGATGGCCACCAAGTTATAATACAACCTAATTCGAAGCAGGGGAACATCTTCATAGAATTTTAAAATTATATTTATGTACATCTTTTATGCAACAAACACAGTAGTCTAAGACTGAGCCACAGTTGCTTCTTTTCAACCTGGGTTCGAGCCTGTGTTCGAATCCAAAAATGATTTTAAAATCGATTGCTTTTTTTCACATTCACAAATTCGCCGCTATATAATCTTCCTAATCCAGTTTCTCTCAATTAGATCTTGTAATATACTCAGCTGTGGTATTGTGGCATTTGTAGTTATATTTGGTTTCATTTGGTTTCTCTAATGGCATATCAACATTGGTGGGTTATTTAAGGCCAAAGCCACCTTTGTAGAAGCACTGAAAGTGTACTATTTAACCCATAGATGGTAGGGTAATAAGGTAGTTCATGCCTTTCCAAATAGTAATAGTCGAAAAGTGAAAGTAATAGTGCGCCTGGATATCGAACTCGAAGTCCTGGACGTCAGTTGCCAAAAATTTGATGATAGATTTCTATTCAAGTTTGGAACACTCCGTTTGATTTTTCTGCCATTTTGAATAGCTGCAAAACAAATATTTTTGGTTGATCAAAATAATTCTGCCAATAAACACATTGCAAACAATACAGAGTTTATGCTAATGGAAAAAAATTATGAAAAAAAAGTATTTTGCTTTTTTTTTTCAAAGAATTCTCTTTATTTATTTTATATATCGTAAATATAATAGGTCCTTTGTCAGTTAAAAAAATTCCGCTAATTTATTGAATAAATCCCATACATTGGAAATTATAACTGAAATTTATTATAGATTTTGTTTTATGATAGAAATGGTTTGAAATCCAAAAAGAATTGGATTGTGAGTTTTCAGGTATTAATGCAAGCATTACTGACATAATGCCTTATTCGAAGGTGTGACGTATCAACGGGTTATACAGAGAATAAACTTACCCATCCCAGTTTAATATTTAATCCAGAAAGTTGTTCCTTCTGTTTAATAAACGTCCCACCAAAGTCAAGCTTTTTAAAGATAGTAAATAGAAGATTCATTTTTTTCAGAATGCAATGACAATGTCTATTTGTCTCAGACAGTAAATTGTTTATGGCTTATACCTTGATGATAACACATCACCTAGAAAATCTTTATGTTTATTTCACTATGGCGTAGCGGTTAGAGTGTTCGCCAATCGCCCGGGAGACCTGGGTTCAATCCCAGGTCGAGTCATACCAAAGACTCAAAAAATGGTACTTGATGCCTCCTTGCTTAACACTCAGCATTATAAGGTACGGATCAAGGGTAAAGTGGAGCAATCCAGGGAAAGGAGTAGCGCCCTTCCCTACACCTTGGTGTAGTAAGCTATCGAAAAGGGAGCCTTCGGGTCATCCTCGACTATGGTCGCCTACTTACTATTTCACTATAAGTAAAATTTGGTGATAGTAGTCGAGGGCGACTCGAAGGTTCCCAATTCAATGGCTACTATACCGAAGTGTACGGGAGGGCGCTACTCCATTCCTTGGATTTCTCTACTTTACCCTTGAACTGTACCTTATAGTGCCGAGTGTTAAGCAAGGCGGCATCAAGTACCATTTTTTGAGTCTTTGGTATGACTCGACCTGGGATTGAACCCCGGTCTCCCGGACCAACGTGCTATTATATCATATTCTAAAAAGTTCTAGGGCTAATTAATAAGGTTGATTGATTTATTGATTTAATGGCATATTAACTCGTTTAGGGTTATTTAGTGCCTTTGTTATATAATTGCGGAATGATTTTTTTAATATTATCATTTTTCGATGGTTATATCTTATTCGGTTTAGTTAGGCTAAGAATTATTCGGCTTAGTGCACGAACAGGTGTACACATTGAGTGCAGGTGTTCACGCTCGTGCGCAGAGGATGTGACAATCACAGATGTCATAATAAAAAACCCAGATGGGAAAATGGGACTGGGATGTGAATGACGTCATGCCCGGAAGCGATGGGCAGGGATTCTTGGTGATTTTGAAAAAAACCAGTGAGTTGAGATTCGGACCTGGGCGAATCCAGTTCGGGTCTACGGGATGTGCCGCGCGTTTATTGGGTCAGTGAGTTGAGATCTGATGCTGGACGAAGCGAGTTGAAATTTGAAGCTGGACGAGGCGAGTCCAGTTTGTTACCAACGGGATACGCCGCGCGTTTGTTGGGTCAGTTGGAACAGTCAGCATAGTAAAAATTGTGTCTCTCTCTCCTCGTGTCGAAAAACCTAAAAGTCAAGAAGGTAATAAAAGTTTCGTACCTGAACTAAAGTAAGCCGTCAGAGTTTCGGGATTCCTATGCATATAAACGTTTTACATATCTGTATATTTCACAAATTCGTATTTGGCTATGTTACACCTTGGGAATTCATTGTATGTTTAGTGCTGAACTTGCTTCTAACTAAAACGCATACACTGTAACTCACGTTGATATTCTGAGTCTTTTAATGTTTGACAGTGTCTTTTAGGATTTTATAGTTAGTATTGTTAGGGTGATAGTTATGGGAGAGGGGCGTAAATATCAAGTCTTCTCAGGTCAATTGTCCCGGAAAACCATCAACAATGTGTCAGTGGATAAAGGTCAAGAATTAACAAACGTCTTTTTATTCGTTAAAGGTTACATTCGGTGCTTTAATTTATTTAAAGTTCACGCAATATTTTTATTTGGAATCCTGAGATTTTTTTCAGGATTTGCATCAATATCTTTGTATTTGTCATCATCATAATGACGTTCAATATATCTGTTAGGCACGCTCTGCTTTCACAGCTGATATAATCACAGGTACGTGAGTTGTTGCTCTCTATGAAATATGTGCAGCGAGCTGTTTTGAACAAATCCTGTTCAGATAACATAGGAATCCCGAAACACAAAAAACACTTACGACTTCTTAGTTCAGGTACGAAACTTTTTATTACCTTTGAGTTCAAGGTAATTCGACATAAAGAGAGTGATACACAATCTTTCTATTCTGGCTTTTCAATCTGCCCCCCACCACCACTACTCGCGGCACCCCACGCAAACTACTGGTCTGACCTCGGTGAGCCCCGAAAGTCAACCGTCTTCCTCGAACGCTAAAACTCAACTAACTGACTTTTCTCAAATTCCCCAAATCCTCGGCACACGCTTCCGGTGCGTGACGTCATTCACACCTCCTGGTCCTATTTCCTATCTGGGGTTTTATTTTGACATCTGTGAATGACGCATCCTCCCCGCGCGCTTGGGTGAACACCTGCGCTCATGTTTGCACCTAACTAACCCATGCACTAAGCGAAAGGTTCCACCTGACTAAACCGAAAGGCAAGATATATAAAACGAAAGCCCTCGGCCATTATATTACAGCAGCCAACAAAACAGCAGCTGTACGGCCAATTACCTCTAATCTCACAAGACGAACAAGATAGCCTGGCACATCTGGGGAAGCAAGGACGAACTCCAAAGTAACGTTCTTCAGTGGACGTCTATTCATGGACATACCCATGTCGGCAGACCAGTAAAAATATTTATCACCTCCGTGTGAATAAGTGATGTCTTCTAGAGGACTTGCCAAGAGCGATGGGTGACAGAGACAGATAGTGCATGCGAGACACAGGAATCCGTGCTATCCGCACAGTTTGATGTTGGGGATAATGATGATGGAATATTCACCATTTCTCTTCTGTCGATACGTAACCCGCATAGGAGAAGAAAAGAAGCTGTGAAATCAAGTTTTTTTTAGTTAGTAGGGGATAGAGATCTCAGATTTTTAAGTGAGTAGTTTATGCGAGTGAAAAGCTTTGATAGTTGATAACGCTGACACTTAAATGTTCTTCTTTTCCAGAGTAGCACGCATAGCTTTGCTTGCTCTGGTGGTCTCTGGGTGAGTCCTCCTAAGTAGTATAAGTGGCCTGTATTTAACCGGTTTCTAATACAGGATATTTTGTTTACTTTACAACAGCTCTGCAAGTATTTTTATGGCAACTCTACCCCACAACATAGGGGTCATTTCCACGTCATTATACTACTCATAATTCAAACTGCTTGCAAGTGGTTATTTTTTCACATTTCTCTTGCCGTTGGATCATGCATATGGATCGATAGTCACCCAAAATATATCATAGTTCAGTTTTTAAGGCAATGTTTCAGTAGATAACTTATGTTCTCTTTTTGGGTTTTGTTTCTGATCAGATCAATTCCAGAGATTCACAATGGAAACTCTCAAGAATGTGGTGTAATGGTTAAAGCGATAGACTGCGGAATCGTAGTCAGCGAGTTCGAACTCCAGTCGTGCTATTACGTTCACTTTCGGACAAATACCATTAGGAAAGGGTATTTGTCCCTATCCTCCCAGCTGTTGGTTTGATAGTACCACAACTGTTCTTCTAGAAGGATGGCTTTGGCATTAAATAACTAACAATGGTTGATATGACAAGAAACCAAATCAAAAATATAGAAAACTGAGAATTAAGTATTATACAAAGCACAACATTGATATTAAATAGAAAAAAATAAATCAAACAACAGTATATTTGAAAATTAATTCATGTCTATAATCAACTAAAAATCGTTTTTTTAATAAGCCACCCCCTCAACGTGTCTTGGGATTAGAGAATCGTTGTTAATTTTCTTGACGTAGTAGTCCTAAAGATTCAAATCAGGAAGTCGAAGTTTGGAATGACATGGGAGTGAAAATTCACAGCCAGTCGCTCCAGGGTCACGTGAACCCTCTGAGAAGATGAATAGTCTTGTTAAAACATATAACCACACCTTTGACCCCGGGCTTAACCTCAGTGTCCAACATCACGATGAAGACAGTGGCATTGATCCTGAGGTTCTGCTGAAAGAATTGTGCTGACCAGATGTAACAAGAACTCTCAGTGAGATCGTGAACCCTGTGTACATTTCTGTGAATACCTCCAACTTGTTCCTAACATTGAACTCGGAGATCTTTACTTTAAAGAAAATTGTCTTTTTTCAAAGTATTGTACTACTGTCACGAGCTCCGTGAGCCTATCAACTGGCTGTGTCCGTTATATAGGAAGTATTCCAATCTATCATAAATACTTTGCGCGAGGTTGTATGGTTTAAAGTATTCTTATCTAATACTAATAATTCATATACAACTACGTGGTTTCAAATAATTACGAGCGTATTTCTATTTTCAGGTAATTGATAATAATTCGAAGAAAACAACTATAGCGTCGAGTAACTATCCTTAGTGCAATTAATTTGCACACAGATATATGGCATAAAATATTCCAATCTAATACAAATTATTTTAAAACAGATATTGACTGTGACTGTGACTGGGACTGTGAAACACGCCGGTCTCATCTTTCCAGAAGTGTAAGCTGTTCTGCTCCCAATGAATGTTTAAGATGATACTAAACCATCTAATAGCGAGGCTTCAGTCAGAGAGCTGAGGAAAATATTAAGTACCCCTTCATTGTCATTACCCCTTGGCCCACCCTCATTCGGAATTGTAATAGCTGTTAAGGTCCCATCTATAGGTCGAAAAGAAGTAGTATATTGGGTGCAACACTAAACTGCTTCTGATAGTGGGGCTAAAGTCCAAAAGCTGTTGAGAATGTGGAGTTCACCTTCTTTATCACTACTCCATAGTCCACTCTGACCCGGAGAGGTAATAATTATTAGTGTCCCATCTATAGGTCAAGTATAGCTGCGAGACAATTTAAATGTGATTGATATTAAATTGAATTGTCAATGTTAAATTAAAATACTTGAAACCATTTAAATGAAAAGAATAAGTAACTGATTATAATTCATATATTTCAAGTATTTTTAACATTTAGTTGGTCAGGTTTCATAGCATATCAATCCTTGCAGAGTATTTAATGCCAAATCCAGTTCATACACACATATAAGAACACGCATGCGCGCACACACACACACACACATATATATATATAACCACTCCAACACGAACTACTCCTAAAAGTGCAAAATATCCTACAAAACAGCCGATACATAAGTCACCAATCAGTCCACCAAAAAGCATTAAAGACTGACAAAAAAACTTGTCTCCCCATAAAACCCAGACAACTTAAACAAAAATAACAAGCTTCCATTAGCCAAGCTGGGAAAATGAAGATGAACACCAAAATGAAAAAGGAAAGACCAGGAAGAACATTTAAAATGCCCTCAAGAATAAAGTCGCCAATAAGAATCAAATAGTGCAATGCTCAGGGATCAACGAAACCCCTACAAAGAACCTATAGTATAGAAAGTATTGCTAATGACACAGACCGCATAGTTGCCAGCCTTAATCTTGAAGGAATAACCAATAACTACAATACTTGAAACAATTTAACTGTGTGCAAACTTATAAGCTCACTCATCTTTTCAAATGTTGATCTCTTGCATATTATACGTATCTATTTAAATGTATGCAAACAAATGACTGATGTTAAAATGTTACTGTTACATAACTACTCTCGTAATAATTTAACTGTGTGCAAAGAAATGAGCAAAAGTAAATAGAATGATTTCTATTACATACAAATCATACATAGAAATACTTGAAATAATTTAACTGTGAAGAAAAAGGATCTCAGGTTTGTTTAAAAATGTTATTTGAAAAATGATCGCAAATCATGTGTATTTAGTATATAAATCTAAACAGGGTTTGTCAGGGAACAATTAGCGATGTTTGATATGACATAAAAACAAACCATCTTACGTTTCTGACACTTGAACTGCGTACTTATCTTAAAATGAAATGTTTGAAATAGAACTGTTTTTACATTTCACTGACAGTAAACAAAACTGTACTTATGTTAACTGTACTGTTTGAAATAGAACTGTCTATATGTATAAAATTTATTGGCATTAAATAAGCTAAAATGGAGAAGGAAAACTCTGAATTCAAACCTGTTAAACTCAGCTTAAAAATCTACCTTGTGTCATATCCTGCCCGAGCGGAGGGGTTGGTAAATATGATTTGCCATAAAACCAAACCACACACACACACACACACACACACACACACACACACACACACACACACACACACACATATATATATATATATATATATATGGAGAGTTTAAAATCATAATATTATGAAGGAAATGTTTACACTTTTTGAAACATTCTGTTTATAGAATATCCTCTACATTTCAGGGTAATTTCCTTCTTTTTCTGACAGAGAACTTTTCAGTAATCCCTCATAAATGGGTGAATACATTTTGAATGGCACATTTTGAATGGCACATTTTGAATGTGTATTGTACATAGCATTTAATGTGGTACATTTTTACTTCTTCTACCAGTGAGTTTCTTGAATATGTGCGAATATTTTCAATTGGAAACTTTGATTTTTCCTTGACATGCGAAAACCATTTCCAAAACATGAATATGTTTTCAAAAATCGATTAAACTCTTTGCTTTTGCAATTATTGTTACTTAACCCGGATAAACCACAGTAAAACTTTGTCTCAGCATTCATCATGTAGGTTAGATTGAATTTTGTCACTGGTAACAGAAAATATAAAATAAGTTAGTTGACAGTAATGAAGGTTACTAGATATTGTCGTGATCGTTGTACTTTTCTGAACAAACATTTAGATGATGGTCTTCCAATGGTTCTAGACGTGTGACTGGTATCAGCGAACATCCAGAGATTTCCAATCTAAACTGATTACTTCGTTCCTTGAGGCAGCATTTTTCCTTCCTCCATTGTGTGTTTCATATGTTCAACGATTTTCTTTTAAAGTTATTTCCTATCCATATTATTGCTTTCTACTGGTGGGGGTCTGTGTCCACTCGGGAGATGAGAATACGTCGTGGTAGACTCTGATAGATAGATAGATAGATAGATAGAGAGAGAGAGAGAGAGAGAGAGAGATTTTATTGCGATCGTTTAGTGTCAGCCATACCGAAAATTTAAAGAAAAATAAAGGCAGCTTCAACTTTCTCTCTCTCTCTCTCTCCCCCCCCCCCATCTCTCTCTCTCTCTCTCTATATATATATATATATATATATATTAAAATAAATAGGTCTGCTAACAGAATTGTATTTCTTTTAGAATTATTCCTTTCGTTCTTACGTACCTGTATGTTTCCAGCTTGTTGCTTTCGTCAGGGAATATATATATATATATATATATATATATATATATATATATATATATATATTATTAACATTATAAGTTTATTACTCAAGTTCAAAGCCTTATTGAAAATCTTCAGACAGAAGTGTGAGACATGTGGCCAGACAAGTAGACAAAATATTGTTTAAAACAAATGAAAATTGGATAACGATCTTATAGTGTCCTTAATTCTACTGTTTATAGATATTATACCTGCTCAGCAATATCAATATCAATAACTCTTTGTGAGCAAAACCCTTTTTCATTTGCAGTTCTTCTATTTATATATATATATATATATATATATAGATATATTTTGAAGAGTGTATATTTAGGTAGCAAGTTATTATTCAACCAAGTTTTGTTAAAGACGATAGAACACTGTTTAATATTTTAATTTAAGACTCATTATTATTTTTCTAGTTTCGGGATCTTGATGGTAAAAGAATTGTCCCATATCTTCTGCCCAAGCGCTTTCGACCCTACTTTTGGTCGTCATCGGGAAAAGGATTTACTAACAGAGTTAGTAATTTTTAGTTATCAAAATAGTATGAACAATTGATTTGACCCAAACCGTTACTGCTGTTCCAGGTCAAACATTTTTATTTCAAGCTATTTAGTTTAATCAAACAGTTCTATTTCAAACATTTCTGTTTAGTATAAGAACAGTTTTTTTCCACACACAATTGAACGTCAAAACAGTTCAGTTTCAAGCAGTTCAGTTTAGCATAAGTACGCAGTTTAAATATCAAAACAGTTCTATTTCAAGTAATTCAGTTTAGCATCAGTACACAGTTTAGTTCTATTTGATCCATAGACAGGAACCTATTGGGGATTACCAGAGTGGACCTGATAGCGATGACAATGAAGGGGTACGCTGCATTTCCCAAAGCTTTAACATTACTGGAACCTCACCACCAGATTTTTTAGTGTCATATCCAGGTTACTCGTTGTAGGGGGGTCTTACCCCTCAGCAGGAAAGCAGTCGGTATATACTACAGCTCCGACCGAGAGGGCAATTTTTTGGCTGTAGGTGGGAGCGGATATATTCAGAGTATTTAATAAGAGATTTTCATAGCTCTGTCGTCAGGGCTCAAAATACTCAGAGGCATGTTCTAGGTATGACACAAAACTTTATCCAGACCACTTCATTGCCATTACTCCCATCTCCGCTATAACTCAGGGGTAGTACCTGTTAGGGCCCCATCTATAGGTCAAATAGATTTGTTGAAAAATTCTTTGTATTTGATTCCAATGAGTGAAAAAAATTCTTTGTATTTGTTCCAATGAGTGAAAGCACGTGCGATACTTCACCTTCATCAGCTGCTAACCAGGGGTGATAAAATAGTTTCGGTAGCTCAAGGCGGTACTGCCACTCCTGGCGCTACCAAGCAGCTTTTGCTATCAGACAGGGTATTTAAAAGAATCATATATATATATATATATATATACGCGAGATCAACTAAAAGCAGAGATTACATTGTACGTATCTTCATTTTTAGTGCAATTTGCGATTTTTTAAAAACGCTTTTACTTTTTTTGCCGAAAGTAAATGCATTTTTAAAAATCATTGATACCAAATAAATGATTATCCTTAAATAGGTATAGTTACTTGAAACCATATGATTTCTTTGTTTAATGGCATATCAACCTTTATAGGTTATTTAATGCCAAAGCCATTCTCCTCGAAGAACAGTTGTGGTATTATTTAACCCATAGCTGGGAGGAAAAGGGGGTTCAGACCTTGCCTGAAAGTGAACGTAATAGCGCGACTGGCGTACGAACTCGCTTATTACAATTCCGTAGTACATCGCTTGAACCATTACACCACGAGGACACCCCCTAAACCATATGATTGCGAGCCAATTAGTTTGGTTTGGTTTTATGGCATATCAACCATTGTTGGTTATTTAAAGGACCTTTTGATTTGCTACCGTTTTGAATATACATAAAACAAATATTCTTGTGAAGTTAAAATGATTTTTACAATAAAAATACTCCGAAGAGTCCAGGGTTTGCATTCATCGAAAAAATAAATATGATGCATGAAGTCTCCAGAAGTAAAGTGCCAATTTCATTAGTTGATTGATTTACTTGTTTTAACGGCATGCTAATTTGTCTACGGTTATTTTATGCCAAAAGGTTAGGGGAATTATGGACAGTTTATATTTATATTGACATTTTAATGAAGTTGTTGCTTAAGGGCTTTTTTGGCACAGGGTTATATGATTTCAAATGTTCCTACCTAATACAATATATTTGTACACAGTTTTATGGTGACTAGTATTACTATCGAATAGCAATAATCATCTGGCTTTAAAAATTGATTTCTATCTAATTACAGTCATTTGTTTGTGCATAGTTATATAGTTCCAATTAACTGATAATACTTAAATAATTATTGATATAAACCAATTGAGAACAATGCGGAGTATATATTCATGGAAAGAAAATCTGACAAATTTTTCAAATATATCAAGAGAGGAACATAGTATCACAGTGGCTAGTGAAAATAGGAAAATCAACTATTAACATGATATATCCAATCAACCAAAAAGACAAGACACCTGAAGATGCATTGAGGGGGCTTGGTCGAAACGCTGTGTCTATAAAAACATCTATCTATCTATCTATCTATCTATCTATCTATCTATCTATCTATCGTATGATAGTCAAGACGAGAACAATACTTTGAATAAATCAAGATGTAATTCATCTGAGTACTTCAGAAAAGAAACAAGGTCACCGCTGAATAGAGCGATACAATCAAATTTATCACCAAGTTTTCGGAATTTCAGCTTTAAATTTAAGGAAATGCTGATAGAGAGACCAAATGTAAAGATGATTAGTCAAAGATCAATAGAATTGTTGCAATTACTCCAATCGATTTAACTTCTCATTTTAATTCGGGTGATTAATTTATCTTCAATTCAATGCGAACAATTACAGATGAAAAGATAGGACATCCGGGAAGTTGGTTTGGGAACGTTGAGGTTGTTTGAGTACAATAATAAAAGCCGGCGGTGGTCTGATTGGTCCGTTGGGCTGTGGCGTATTTCTCACTAGCGATTGTGTCTTTGTTCGACCTAAGAAAATTACTTTCGCCCATCAGGTGCTCTTCTAGTCGGTTTTCTGTCTTACAAAATAAACTCAAGAACAGTATTAATAAAAGGTGATTCAAATAAGGCATATCTCGGACATGGATGATTTATTTTTCTATACTTATATATATATATATATATATATATATATATATATATATATATCATTTGTATACATTTATATATATATATATATATATATATATATATATATATATATATATATATATGTCCTGCGTGTCTGGTTCGTACTGCTGGAGAAGCAAGGACGAGCTTATAAGTGATGTACTCCTATGGACCCCCGCATATGGGCCGAGCAAAAGCAGGACGACCAGCTCGAACATACATACAGCAGCTATGTCAGGCTACGGCATGTAGCCCTGAAGACCTGCCAGAGGCGATGAATGATTGGGAGAAGTGGCGAGAGAGGGTCAGGGATATCCATGCTAGCGGCACGACATGATGATATATATATATATATATATATATATATATATATATATATATATATATATCAAGTGAATACAGACTGTGAAAATCCAAAGAATTAGTCCTCAATGCACGGCTATTTAATACAAAATATACTACCAGAGCAAAACGTATATTTTTGTTAAAAAAACAAGAAATTTAGAAATAGTATTCCATTTGTTTCATTTATTCAAGCTCGTCAGATGGAATTGAAATTGAGTTTGGTTACTTTTCCGTAGCCGTTATTTTTTAAAGTAAAATAGATCACAATGTGATATAACGTCAAAAATATCGCCGGTGTTTAACGGAAAAAAGAAAAAAGTAAACCAACTCCATTTCAATTCCATCTGACGAGCTTGAATAAGGGATATAAATCTATTATGGAAACGGAATAAGTAGCGAGTAAAGTTGGCGACCTCAGTCGAAGGTGACCTGAAGGCCTCCTTTTCAATCACTACATCACCGTGGTGTAGGGGAGGGCGCTACTCCATTCCCTGGTTTTCTCCATTTTACCCTTGATCCTTATTTCATAATTGTCAGTGTTAAGCAAGACGGGCATCAAGTGCCATTTCTTTAGTGTTTGGTATGACTCGACTGGAGATTGAACCCAAGTCTCCCGGATCATTGGTGAACATTCCACTCATTAGCCCAATGGCTTGGTGAAAATGGAATGCTACTATTTCTAAATTTCCTGTTTTTCTAAACAAATCTAACTATCTCGTCTTTATATGCTTTATTTTTCTCGATTCAATATATATATATATATGTGTGTGTGTGTGTGTGTGTGTGTGTGTGTGTGTGTGTGGAAAATGGTAGATTTGTTAAATCTGACAAGACGATAAAAATAAGTGGGAAAGTGAATAAAACAAACACTTGTAACAGGTAAGTAGAAATATTTCGTTCTTTATTCAATATTTCGTTCTTATATATATATATATATATATATATATATATATATATATATATATATATATATATTATATATATATATATATATATAGATTAATTTTGATGTAAATGATACTTAAGGATATATATTTTGATTCTATAAGATACCACAAGAAAAAATTGATTCCTAACGTCTTTGTTTCAGAAGATAACGAACTGTCTAATAAATAATTGTTAGAGGGGGAAAATATTGATGAGCGAAGCTTTCAACACACACAGCTCACCTTAGGACTGCAGACGTGAAACACGGAGTTTTGCGTTATTATATATATACATATATTTATATATTTATATTTATATCTTTAAAATCATAAAATAAAAATAAATATATGTATATTAGTTTATATATATATTTAATAGCATGGGTGTTCATCTGTGACCCAAAGTTTCATGCCGCCATATAATGAGGCGGTATGAAACCTTGATTCGCTGGTGAACATCCATGCTATTAAATATATATATATAAACAAATATATATTTATTTTATTATAATTATTTTATAATAGCTCTATAATAGACATTGAGCACTCTCCAAATTATTCCGCATTTGGTCTGCCACAAACCCATCAGAGAGATAGTGACAACCATACATTATTATTATAATATATATATATATATATATATATATATATATATATATATATTAGTCAGGGTAATAACGTTTTTTGATACCACGTATGAGTGATAACAAACTGACTTATTTTCTATAATTTTAAATATATTGAAATATATTGTATTATTGCTCGCAGTTTTGAGTTGGAGGAGGTTTGACATTGAATTACCAGCCATTCATCTCTTGGGTAGAGTGTGCGCCAATGGCCCTGGACACCGGCTTTCAATCCCAGGTCGAATTATACCAAAGACTGAAAAGTGATACTTGATGCTTCCTTTTTTAACACTCAACCTTTTAAGGTACGTATCAAGGATAAAATGCAGTAATCTAGGGAAGGAGTAACGTTCTCAAATACACCTCCGTTTTGTAACTATTGAAAAAGGAGCCTTCGGGTCGCCTTCGACTAAAGTCGCCAACTTAATTTTACAATTTATATATATATATATATAGAGAGAGAGAGAGTGAAAGAGTTTGATGAGGTGAATCTAACCTTATGAGTCATCAAAAATAAATAGCTCCAAAAATATTCCCACTTGTCTTATCACACCAGTTTATCCGATATATATATAATATATATATATATATATATATATATATGGAAGTAAATAAGAGAGTAAAATCTGACAATATAGAGAAAAATGTATGTGATGCTGACAAAAGGAAGACACGGAGAACACAGAAAGGTTGATAGAAAAACATATATTCAAGTAACAGAAACAAGATACAAGTGAACCTGGTTAACCAGTAGTTAGTTGACAGGCAGCTGAGAGTCCAGTGGAGTAGTGACTATCCATCCTCTACGCAGATGGTATCACGATTATGTCACGCGGGTCTAGTAAACTCCGTCTAACGCTCTCGATGACGTTTATTTATGGAGGAGGGCGAGTCCATTATGTAGGGAGTCAACAAAATGTCGATAACAAGGTAATCAAAGCAGAAGAGATTTATTGAGAAGCAAAGTCAACAGTATAACGTTTCGGTTCTAATGAACCATCGTCATGTCTGGGAGGAATGGTATTTGAGATGTTAATCAACGATGGCTGTTTAAAAACATACCAAAACCTAGGGAAAATCTATATGATTTGGCCTTTCGATCAGTAAATCAGCGTTTTTTTTTAATTACGTCATGTTAATTGTTGGGAATATTAAATAGATATTATGTGTTCCATTTGTTCAATAAGAAAAATTTCGAATCAAAAGGAGAAAGCAAAAAAGAGAAAGAAAAGAAGAGAAAAAGTGGAAGAAGGAAGGAAAAGAGAAGAGAAAGAAGTAAATGTTTTGAGGATGGAAGAAGGAGAGGGGAAGGAGAAAGAAGGGGAGAGGATAAAACAAGCGAAACAGATAATGTCTATTTAATATTCCCAGCAAATCACATTATGTAATTTTAAAAACAAAGGGTGATTCACTGATCAAACGACCAACTCTCAACCGATATTTAGATTTTCCCTAGGTTTTTGCATAAATTTTTAAACATCCTTCGCTGATTTAACATCACTCATATCACTCCTCCCAGCCTTGGAGTGGTTCATTAGGACCGAAACGCTATTGTGTCGATTTTGTTCCTCAATAAAACTCTCCTTCTGCTTGGATTACCTTGTTATCATTTTTTTTGTTAATATTGTCGGATTTTACTCCATCATTTACTTATATATATATATATATATATATATATATATATATATATATATATATATATCGGATAAACTGAAGTGATTAGATAAGTGGGAATATTTTTTGATAAAAGAAGCGTCGATAAATAAACTGCAATGTTGAACATCCATTAATTTTCTCGTATCCAAATGTCTTTAACTGACCTCTGCCACCGGAAACAACAGTCACTGAGCACTCCGCTTGGGAGGCATTTTCTCAACATGGGCGGGGGTGTTTCAAATTAGCTCTGACCATGTGGTCTTGTATTTCTTTATTTATTTATGTGTTAATGCCACATCAAATCTGTCAATCCTTTTCGAAAAGGATGTTTTGATGATCCATCTATTTGTGTTGTATGTAGAGAAAGACGACAACACTGATATATGAAAATATGATCTGCTCCTTTTCTTTTCTTTTTATTACCTAAAAAATACGGATGGGTTGACTCTGAGAGAGAGAGAGAGAGAGAGAGAGGGTCGAAGACGGCGGAGTTAAACACACAGGAGCCAAGGTACGAATTTTCTGACTACACCTCTTTTTTTTCCTGGTTATGTAACACCCCGGACGCTCACGCTAAGTCCAGTGGTCAATCATCTTCCAGCCGGCTGCTACATGCTACACATGGACATTTCCGCCGAGTACAAATTCGTCCTGTTTACTTTAGGTCCCTGGTGCATTTCCTGTTATTTCATTTAACCAAGGTCCGGCTTCTGCTGCTGTGTCGACAGATGTCTAAAGGGGTCTTCAACTCAGTATACCACACTTGGTGTTATCGCCATTTGGGGGACGTTTCTTCATTTTGCCTTTGTGTATTTCTATTATTCCCGTGATATTGTCCCAGTGCGTTTTTTTATTCTTTCGGTAAAGTTGCATATTACGTCTCGGTCAAAATCGCGACGGTTTGTGCGAAAATGTTGTTCTTGAAGTATTAGTTTGTTGTAATCTATCGATTTGATTCTGTGTATGAAGCTATTTTGTCTAAAGTAAAATGGTCATAATGATTTTTGGCAGCGTGTGCAATTTTCAAAACAATGTGAAAGTTTTCATAATATATTTATGTTGTATAGCGTGAAGGAAAAGTCCATAACACTAGGTTATAAAGACATAACTCTCTTCATTCTTCTTGGAGTTAAAGCTTCTGTGGTGAGATAGAGATAGGGAGAGACTGAGAGAGAGAGAGAGAGAGAGAGAGAGAGAGAGAGATGGACGGAGAGACGAAGACAGCCAGCCATACTGACCCATAACTCTTCTCTTGGCCATACCACGCTGTGTATCTTTAAAGCCCCACTTAGCACTTCTGCTTCTTGGCCGGGGGTTACTCAAGCAGAGGCCCGCTGTGGGCAGCTCTGTGTTATTTTCAACGTCAGACGTCTGCTCTTCCGACGATATGTACACACTTGGCCCCCTGCGTACACGATTTCTCTATCTGCCAACTCGATTGACTGCTGTAATCTGGCACTGACAGACTGCGACTCCGACTGAAACTCTTACGTGGGCATCTGCATATATCATTTCATAACGCTCACGATTTCCGTTCAACACGACACTGCTTTCGCTTATTTTCAGAGGTGTATGCTGTGCAGAGAATATCTGATTGACGGTTCGGTCAAGGGTCAATATGAAAAGTTTACTTAATAAAAATATGCAATTAGTAAATCTCTTTTCTATTAAATGGATATATAGATCCTTTATAGTAACAAGGTTTTGTCTGGTTTGTTTTCTTTATTTTAACGGAATATCAACCTTCGTCGGTTATTTAATACCAAATCATCTTTGTAGATGATGAATAGTGGTATTATTTAACCCACACACAAAAATATGTATATATATATATATATATATACACTAACATATATATATACATATATACATACACAAATATATATATATATATATATATAGATATATATATATATACACAAATATATATATATACAGAAATATATATATATACATACACATATATATATATACACATACACAAATATATATATATATATATACAAATATATATATAGATATATATATATATACACAAATATATATATATATACAGAAATATATATATATACATACACATATATATATATATACACATACACAAATATATATATATATATACACAAATATATATATATATATACATACACAAATATATATATATATATACACAAATATATATATATATACACACATACACAAATATATATATATATACATACATACACAAATATATATATATATATATATATATATATATACATACATACACAAATATATATATATACATACACAAATATATATATATATATATATATATATATAAGAGGATTCACACCTTTTCCAAAAGTATTTGTCCGAAAGTACATGTAATAGCTCGACTGGAGTTTGAACTCGCTTCCTACGATGTCACAGTCTACCACATTTGCGATTTTTCTCGTTGGAAATGGAATCGCCGACTCAAGTTCAAATCCTAGACAAGGCTGTTTACATTTCACTTCGCTAATGCATTTGGTAAAGACATGAATCCATCGTTTTTTCTAGCTATGGGCAGACCCCAATCTACAAGTAAGAGAAATGGTTGGGTTACGGCCAACTGGTAAATACGGCCCCGCATGTTACATTAACAGGCTTACTTCTAACAGGCCGAAGTAATATTAACAAAAAAAAAAAAAAAAAATCAATTCACGGCCGCAACTGAAATTAACCAAAAAAAGGAATTGACTTTAAAATTGAACTGAGAAAATTATATATACATATATATATCCCTACCTCTTTCTACACAAACGCACACACACATTCTCTCTCTTTCTCTCTCTCTTTCTCTCTCTCTTATGATCTTGACCTTTTACTTTCTTCTTTTTTCTTTTATAGCATTAAATTCAATATTTCGGTCTTCTACTTTCAATCGTTGGAGAGAGTCCCTGCGATGTAATGGCTTCAGTATTGGACTGTGACATCATAGATAGCAAGTTCAAACTCCAGACATGCTATTACGTTCACTTTCGGGCTATTACTCTTTGGAAAGGTTTCATCTCCCTTAATTCCCCTCACCTATATGGGTTAAATAGAACCACTATTGTCCTACAAAAAGGAACCCCTCTTAAACTAGTAGACAAATTCACTTACCTAGGAAGCAGCGTCGAATCAACCGAAAAGGACATCGAAACGAGGTTAGCGAAAGCATGGACAGCTATCAATAGGCTATCGATTATATGGAAATCAGACCTAACCGATAAAATGAAACGCAGTTTCTTCCAGGCAGCGGTCACATCGATACTGCTATATGGCTGCACTACATGGACGATAACAAAACGGCTGGAGAAGAAGCTAGACGGTAATTACACAAGAATGCTACGTGCAATCTTAAACAAGTCCTGGCAGTAACACCCCACAAGACACCAACTGTACGGCCACCTACCCCTATCACGAAAACTATTCAAGTTAGACGAACCAGACATGCAGGACACTGCTGGAGAAGCAGGGACGAACTCATAAGAGATGTACTCTTATGGACCCCCACACATGGCCGTGCAAAAGCAGGACGACCAGGACGAACATACATTCAGTAGCTATGTGAGGATACAGGATGTTGTCCTGAAGACCTACCTAGGGCGATGAACGATAGGGAGGAGTGGCGAGAGAGGGTCAGGGATATCCGTGCTACCAGCGTGATATGATGATGATTGTCCTGCAACAACGATTGTTTTAACATTGAATTACCCTCGACTAAGGTCGCCAACTTTACTTTATTTTACTTACATATAACTACATATACGTAGTAGAGAAGTTCTTCAACTTTATTGTGGTTTGTATTAATCATGCTGGTAGAATTTATCCGACGTTATTTTAAAATCATAAAAGCAAGTTAACTCACGGCCGTTTATAATTCGTGGATAAGTAAAAGACAAAATGTAGATATGCATTTTAATGTTGAAAAGAGTTAAAATACTGCCAGATAAATTCTATTAACATGATAATATTATTTTCTCTATTCAGTTTTAAAGTTATTCTCTTTTTAGGTTAATTTCAAATGCGGTCATGAATGGATTATTTTTTATTGTTAAACATTACTTCGGCCTGTTAGAAGTCAGCTTGTTTATATAACATGCTGGACCGTATTTAGTAGTTGGCCGAGGTTGGATTTATTAGAGCAAAGAGAGTGAACATTTTTAATCAAAGTTCGTAAAATGAAAATTGTTAAGAGAAATTAAGTTGATGAATTTTAAATAAAACATTTGTCAATGTTTTTTTTTTTTTAGAATTTATCTCTTCAAGATGGAGGCATCAGTTAAGTTGAGAACCCAGAAGCATTGGCCAATTGAATTCCTTACAAATTAACAAAGAAAGAAAGAAAAAGAAAGAATCATAGAGAGAAGTAAGAGAAAATAAAAAGATAGAAAGAAGTAGAGGTGACTGAATGAAAGGAGAAGAAAATGTTTATAAAGAAGCATAGTTTATGACTTTATACACGAATAGATTGACACTTCCGTTTGCTTATAGTTATATGATGGGGGTATTAAGTTTGCTGGTGAGTTAGAACACAGGGGAATAGATCAACTGTAATCCTTATAAATAACTCGAGAACACAGAAAGAAAGAAAGAAAGAAAGAAAGAAAGAAAGAAAGAAAGAAAAGTGAATGAGTTGGATGGGCAAAATATTTAAAAAGGAAAGAAAATGATGGATAGAAAGATGGTTTCGTTTCGTTTCGTTTCGTTTCGTCTTTTAATGGCATATCAAACTTTGTGTGTTATTCAATGTCAAAACCATCGTTGTTGCAGGACAATCGTGGTTCTATTTAACCCATAGGAGAGGGGAATTAAGGGAGATGAAACCTTTCGAAAGAGTAATAGCCCGAAAGTGAATGTAATAGCATGTCTGGAGTTTGAACTTGCTATCTATGATGTCACAGTCTAATACTGAAGCCATGACGTCGCGGGGACTCTCTCCAATGATTGAAAATAGAAGACCGAAATATCGAATTTAGTACTATGAAAAAAAAGAAGAAAATAAAAGATCAATATCGTTAGAGAGAGAGAGAGGATGTGTGCGCGTTTGTGTAGAACGAGGTAAGGATATATACATGTATATATATACACACACACACACACACACACACACACACACACACACACACATATATATATATATATATATATAAATATATATATATATATATATATATATATATATATTTGTACCGCAATCAACCCAATTGTTGTCCATTAAAAATCAGTCATGTATTAGAATTTCTATGAGCAGATGACATATTTACATAGAACTAAATATACGTAGTAGAGAAGTTCTGCTTTATTGTGGTTTGTATTACAATGATAAAAGGATGTCTTATTAATATTGTTATACCACCTTGGTATCGTTATCCTTTTCTCGTCGTTGCTAAATTGACTTTGATTAGGGTGACTAAGTACCCCCCCACACACACACATACACACATATGTAAACGAAAGCTACTACATAATGTCTTATAATTGCCGAGCTGACGTAGTCCGCTTGCTTTGCTGAGAGCTATGATACGAAGTCTAACGTCAAGTTGGCCGGGTTTCGATCACAGCTTCAAGCGTCCTTAACGTTTACCCACACTGAAGAATTGTGATATAACAAAGTAGTCTGTCTCTGGATGACAATATATATATATATATATATATATATATATATATATATATATATATTCATATAAACGTTTTTCTGTCTGAGGATGACCGTATAATGACGGGCATGAAACCTTGGGTCGCGGGTAAACATCCATGTTATTAAATATATATAAAAACTGATACATATTTATGTTAGTTTGTTTATTTGGGTTTTATGATATATCCAATTTTATTGGTCATTTAATGCCAAATCCGTTTTTATACAAATAAACAGTTCTATTTCAAACAATTAAATTTATCATACAAAAACAGTTAAATTTTAAACTATTCAGTTTCGCATAAATACACAGCTAAAATGTGTAAACGTAGTTTAAATGTAAATTGACTGTTTAATTGTCAAAAAAAAATTATTTCAAGCTATTCAGTTAAGTCAGACAGTTCTAATTCAAACAATTCAGTTTAGTATAAGTACAGTTTCAATGTCAAAAACAGTTCTATTTCAAGCAGTTCAGTTTAGTATAAGTGGACAGTTTAAATATCAAAACAGTCTATTTCGAGTAATCCAGTTTAGCACAAGTACGCAGTTTAGGTCAATTTAACGCATAGATAGCACCCTAACAGGTGCTACCACTCTGGGACAGAATGAACCTGGGAGCGATGGCAATAAGGGGGTCCTCTGCATTCCTCAAAGCTCCGGTATTACTGGAACCTCAACATCAGATTGTTTAGTGTCATATCCAGGACACTCGTTTGGGGGTGGTTACCTCTCTGCAGGGGTGCTATTATTGTATTCTACAACCATTGCCGACTGGGTAATAATTTATATTCATTTATTTTTTACTCATTAGAGTTTTTCACATCAGTGTAAGCTGATTGTCTTTCACTGGAGTTTGAGTGACAGCAAGTCTCCTCAAGTCTCCTGGACTCTTCTCTGTATTCTGATCGTTTTCAATAATGCTGTTTTTTGGATGATCTCCAATCGGTCGCCAAATTCTAAATCTTCCAGGCCCTTTAATAATCCTTTAGTTACCGTGCCAAAGGTCCCAATCAAAATTGGTATAATTGTCACCTTCATGTTCTATAGTTTTTTAATTCTTTCAGTTATATTCTGTGGTCTGCTGGGACAGAAAAGTCGATAATTTTGCAGATTTTCTTTTTTTTTTTTTGTTGTTGTTGATTATTATAAGATCTGGTCTTCGGGCCGAGATTAGGTGATCCGTTTGTATATCAAAGTCCCACAGGAGTTTGTGATATATACCATTTGTTGGTATGGTCAAATTTGAATTTCTTGTACATTTCCCAGTGGATCACCTTGCCCACCGAGTCATGTCTAGGCTTGTTCCCCTGTGCCAATTTGCTGCATTCGCTTATTATGTGATTTATGGTTTCATCTCTGTGACCACATAGTCTGCACTTGCTATTTTGTTGCGTCTTATCTATCCTCGCTTTGATATGATTGGTTCTTATGGCGCTGTTTTGGGTTGCCATTAGGAGAGATTCTGTTTCTCTTTTAAAGTTTCCTTTTCTTTAGAGTTTTACATATTAGTTCTAGCTGATAGTCTTTCACAGGAGTTTGAGTGACAGCAAGTCTCCTCAAGTCTCCAGGACTCATCTCAGTATTCTGGCCGTTCTCAATAGTGCCGTAGTTTGGATAATCTCCACTCGTCCTTTAATAATCCTTTAGTTACTGTACCAAAAGCACCAATAACAATTGGTATAATTGTCTCCTTCATGTTCCATAATTTTTTTCAATTCCCTAGCAAGGTCGCGGTACTTATCCTTCTTTTAACTTTCTTTCAGTTTTATTCTGTGGTCAGCCGGGACAGCAAAGTCGACAATTTTGCAAATTCTTTTTCTTTTTATTGATTATTATAAGGTCTGGTCTTCTGGCCGAGATTAGGTGATCCGTCTGAATGTCAAAGTTCCATAGGATTTTATGTGTATCATTTTCTAGGGCAAATGCTGGTTTGTGCATATACCATTTGTTCGTAAGGTCAAATTTAAATTTCTTGCACATCTCCCAGTCGATCACCTTGCCCACCCAGTCATGTCTAGTCTTGTACTCTTTCTGCGCTAATTTGCTGCATTCACTTTTTATATGTTTGATGGTTTATCACAAATATTGAGAAGTTTTGGTCTACCACTAACCCACCAACTGACATCGTGACAACCATAGATTGTTGTATTATATAAATATATATACTAGAGATATTCAAAAAGTTTTAAGAGAAGGAAAACCCACATTATCAAACTCCAACAAGTTTAGTACCAGTTCATTTCGCCCTTCACGCTGATAAATAAGAGCCAGGTTATGGAGAGGATGTCGCTTTGGCCACTGTGAATCACAGAAAATCAGCTCTAAAGCCGAAAGAAAATTTTCTTACTTGCAAATGATCTCCTATACACAGACAAAGAGGTATTAGCCCTCCATCAGGAACTTACACACATCAGCTTGGTGCACACAATGGATGTATCCTAGAGGACTCACCAGGACTGATGGAGAATAGGGACGGATGGGTCGTGAAAGAGATAGATAGATAGATAGAGAGAGAGAGAGAGAGAGTGAGAGAGAGAGAGTGAGCGAGAGAGAGAAAGAGAAAGAAGGACTGCAATCAACACGAATTGATAATGGTAATATATATATATATATATATATATATATATAGAGAGAGAGAGAGAGAGAGAGAGAGACGAGGTCCGTTCAACAAGTTCTAAGCCTCACGTAGACAGAGTATAGCTGAACATTTTTGTTGCGTTTAAAACGCAACCACTTCCAAGAAAACATGGAAAACAAATTCAGAGGTTTACTTGGTCAAAAACGTGGTGCGATAGACAACAACTATGGAAGGCAGTAATTACTGGGGATCCCTTACAAGACTCAGCATTCCTATCCGAGGTTGTGGTTAATCACCGGAAGAAGGTCAGAGGTGAAATTTGGCCGAAACGTAGTGAAGAAGAAACAACACAAAAACTACCAAGATGAGGACAAAAAGTCCGCAATAAATGAATAAAAAAAAAATTAATTCTCAAATTCAGATTCGTCAAAATTTGTAAGAATTGGTGGTTTGTTGCTAAAACAAAAATGTTCAGCTTTGTTCTTCTTTCGGGTTGAACGCTACCGTAAAATCCAGTTCCTCTTGTACAAAGAAGATGCATAGTATCTTAAACAACCATAACAGCTGCTTACTTGACGAATTAAATAGGAATACTGGGGGACTAGATGAGGCGTCCTATAACTGTAGAAGAAAAGGGGAGCGCTCCTTAGGTGGACGATGCATCTCGAACAACGTCGTACACCAAGCGTGCATTTCCCCCATGGGACATAATAATGATGAGGAGAGGGTTTATATAAATATAAATTAGAATTAGAAACAAAGACTGTATAACCATAGACATTCTTTCTCCAATCTGAGATTTAGAAATCAAACTGCTCTATCAAAATATCTTTGGAACCTTAAGGATCAGGGGCTAACCCCCACTAATAAATTGAAAAATAGTTAGGTAGTCTTTAACCCCGAATAGTTTCAATTGCAGATGTAGCTTGTGTATCTATGAAAAAATAAGTATAATTAATTCTAAAGTTCACAGATTACTGCTTAATGAACGTAACGAACTTGTGTTTAAATGTAGACATAAAAGTAGATTTAAATTATCCTGACAAGGGACCACCAAGGTTCCTACTCCACATAAAAATATTCAAATGGATTTTGGATGATTTTAATTGGAAATAGTAACATTTATTTCAGTAATTACTCGTATTATATGATGGGGGTACTTATGTAGAGAAGGAAATTCTTGGAAATTTAGATATTAATTCACAATTAGGCTTTTTTTTTCATTTCTGGAGAAGTTAATTCCCTTTGACAATTTTTCAGTTAATTAAAGGCACCTGATGGCTGCCGAAATGGGGTGTTCTTGTTTTTTTAGGAGGAATATGATGGTCCCATTATCTGAGAAATTTAACATATATAAAAAGAGCGAACAGAAACATATATGAAGATAATCCTTTAGTTTACAAGCTTACATTATTCATAAAATTCCACCTGTTACGGAAAATCTAGTATATGGTCAAATTAGGATGGGTTAATTTACAGAAACACCCTTTTTCTGGTTTCTTAATTTTTCTAATACTTCATTGTTTTGACATCTTTTACTTTCGCCTAAGGATTTAAATTTACGTAGGTTTATTTTTCTTCTTCCTTTTCTTTTTATAGATACGTGGTGAATTCAATAAGTTTCCGGGCTTTTTTGTACAGGCATTTAAAATTGTCGTAGACACTTGAAAATTCAGTATATTATTGCTATACATCTTATGAGATGACTGACCAATTTTTATGATTCCAGGTTTAAATGAACAGCTATAGTAGCAATTGGAATACACCCTACTAAAGCCGGATTGTCACAGCAGGTGAATTTCAAAAATGCAATCTGGACGTGAGGACAATTTAAAAGAACGATATGCAATAAAATTCTGTTTTAAACTTGGAAAAAATGCCACATAAACGTACGGAATGCTTAAGACTGTTTTTCGACCATCTTGCATGAATCGAGCATCAGTTTTTCAGTCGCATAAGCGATTCAAGGAAGTCTGAGAGATGATGAGAGGTGTGCGAGGAGAAAGGAAGTCAATACACCAAAGTTGA
This sequence comes from Sepioteuthis lessoniana, assembly GCA_963585895.1. NCBI lineage: Eukaryota > Metazoa > Mollusca > Cephalopoda > Myopsida > Loliginidae > Sepioteuthis > Sepioteuthis lessoniana. Next base: position 49,219,305 of record OY757929.1, on the reverse strand, counting down.
TTGGCCAAAGGGTTAGGGTTAGGGTTACTATGTTGATGTTTTAAGGGAGTTCATGAAGAGATTCCCAGGAAAGAAGCCAGCACTCTTCAGATCGGGTCAGTTGCATTTCCAGCAGGACAATCCACCAGTCCACAACTCCATCCTTGTCACAGATTATTTGACCAAGATGGGCATCAAGACAATTCCTCAGCCTCCCTATCGTCCAGACCTTGCTCCCTGTGACTTTTGGTTATTCCCTAAGAGGCTGTCGTTATGAGACAATTGAGGAGAGGAAAGAGGCTGTGACGAAGATCATTGACACGCTCACACAAGAGGACTTCTATGGGGCCTTCCAGAAGTTGTAGGAACGGTACAACAAGTGCATTGCAGCCGGAGGAGATTACTTCGAAGGGGACTAGAGTTTCATGTGTGTACTATCAATAAAAGTGCCCATACGAAAGTCTGGAAACTTATTTAATGATCCCCGTATATAATATAGACTATAATCCATATTTGCGGTTTTTCAACCTCAAATTAAATGTGTGAAGTCATCTGATGAGAAGAAGAGTATAATGATATTCTTTGCTGAAATAAATTTATCATGACAATTTATCTAGGTTTGAGTTTTCTTCTAATTGCATTGTATACGTTCTGTATATGAATTTTATTATATAAACTTGGATAGGGAATATATAACAATAGCAATGCAGCGAGCACTCTCATAGATTTATATGAAATTCCTCACATGTTCTATACCCATTGTCTTTGGACGCTGATTGGATATTACTGAGATAGATAGATAGATAGATAGATAGATAGATAGATAGATAGATCTCAGTTTGTTTTATTTATTAATAGCTGAACAGTCCCTTAGAATTGACCTTGCAAAAAAGTGTCCTTCGTCGATAAACTTTTTAGCTAAGTTTTCCCCATCCTCTCTTTTAAACAATATTTCTTTTTATTATCTTTTATAAACAACGTTAATTCCTAACGGATATCGCAACACTGTTGGGTTCTTCACAATTTGGATTTCCAATTAAACTTATTCCCACTAAACTTTATTCCCATTGGTTGCCGAAAACTCGACCCGTTTTAGGATTGGATAAAATTCAATCAAATTTAATATTTTTTTAAATGATTTAATTCGAAATTTCTACGTTCCAATCCTCCTCTCAGAACGAACGGATGCCACTATTAAAGAAAAAGGAGAAGGAGAAGATGAAGAAAAGGATAAAAGAAATCTCGTCTGTGTGAGATCACATGTAATATTTACAAACGTGATTGAATTTTCGGGTTTCATTAAAGCGAGAGGTCGGATGGTATTAAAGAGACGAGATGAAAATCGATAGACGCTCGGTTGTTACTATTCTCGTGGTGACCTCTTTGTGACCGTCGGTCGTTGGTCGAAGATTCGAGAAGCTTATTTTCGTATATTATCGGCCGGTTACATGCGAAGCAAATTTGTTCGAAATTTTCCCGGGTCAGACATTTTTCGCCACTCGTTCCGACAAAATAAAATATTTGTATCTCCTTTTTTTTTTTTTTTTGATAGCCTCATAAGGATTTGTCAAAATTTCTTAAACGTATTACGTCGGTAAAAAATGTAATTTACTGATTCCTTAGCGAAAAATCTATTCTTAAATATGCTAAGAAAATTTATTGCTTTATTTTGTTACTTTGAAATGAGGTTCCATATTCCCAGGTTTGTATCGTATTACTTTTAAAATGCAAGTTAAAAGTGTTTCTTGATGTTTGCCGATTACAACCCACCCTCCCCACCAAAAAAAACAATGAAGTTTTGGTGAAAATAAATAAGTCAATGCTGGGGTAGTTATCATCTGTATGTACACTCTCATGATAACAAAATTGGCGAAGATTTGGGGAATGCGGGGTCTCCTTCATTGCCATCGCTCCAGTCAACCACGGCGTGGTAGCACCTGATAAGGTTCTATCTATGAGTCAAAAAGAACTAAAATGCGAAATTAAGGTAAACTGAATTGTTTAAAATTAACTGTTTTTACATTTCACTGTGTGTAAACAAAATTTATATTTGTACTAAACTGATATGTTTGAAATAGAACTGTTTTGGCATTTAACTGTGTATAAAAAATAAACTTATACTAACTGAATTATTTGAAGTAGAACTGTTTATGTGTATAAACATGGATTTGGCACTTATAACCTACAATGTTTGATGTGCCATAAAACAAATCTAAACCAAAAATGGCTCGATAAAGCAAGATACATGGTGAATTCAATAAGTTTCCAGACTTTTTTTTATACCGGCATTTAAAATTGTTGTAGACTCTTGAAAATTCAGTATGTTATTGCTGAACATCTTATGAGATGACTGACCAATTTTTATGATTTCAGGTTCAGAAACGTATGGAATGCTTCAGACTGCTTTTCGACCATCTTGCAAGAATCGAGCATCAGTTTTTGACTGGCATAAGAGATTCAAGGAAGGTAGGGAGTCTGTGAGGGATGATGAAATGTGTGGGAGGAGTAAGGAAGTCAATACACCATAGTTGATTGGCCAAAGCGTTGGGGTTAGGGTTACTATGTTGAGGTTTTAAGGGAGTTCAGGAAGAGATTCCTAGGGAAGAGGCCAGCACTCTTCAGATCGGGTCAATAACATTTCCACCAGGACAATCCACCAGTCCACAACTCCATCCTTGTCAAAGACTATTTGACTAAGATAGGCATCAAGACAGTTCCTCAGCCTCTCTATAGTCCAGACCTTGCTCCCTGTGACTTTTGGTTATTCCCTAAGCTCAGAGGCTGTCGTTATGAGACAATTGAGGAGAGGAAAGAAGTTGTGACGAAGATCATTGACACGCTCACATAAGACGTCTTCTATGGAGCCTTCCAGAAGTTGTAGGAACGGTACAACAAACTCATTGCAGCCGGAGGAGATTACTTTATGGATAATCTAATACCAAAGCCATCCTTGTAGAAGAACTGAAGTGGTACTATTTAATCCATAATTGGAGTGATAAAAGAATTCACACCAAATTTGAACCAAATTGCGTGACTGGAGTTCGAACCTACTGACTACGATGTTGCAGTTTAGCATATTAGCCACTGCACCACGGGGACTCTAACCCTGGGCACTCGGGTTATCCGTGCTACCAGCGCGATATGATGATGATGATCTTAGATAACAAAGCAATTTCTAAATCATTTTGCAATTTTAAAGTTTTATTCTGCTTAGTGTTTTTTTTTCTTACTCTGATCATTGTAACTTGTCAATAATTATTTCTTATTTATATGAATTCAATCATTACAAGAATTTCAGAAATACTAGTAGACTATACATCGAACTTAATATCTACCAAAAACAGCCTTTATGAGAGTATAATTTAATGAAAATACGCGTTGAATTCGACAACACTATGTGACGGAGGTAATCAAGAATTTCCCGTTGTTTCTTAATTAATAAAAAGTAAAGTTGGCGACCGTAGTCGAGGGCGACCAAAGGCTTCTTTTTTAATAGCTACTACACCGAGGTATAGGGGAGGGCGCTACTCCTTTCCCAGGATTGTTCCACTTGACCCTTGGTACGTACCTTATATTACTGAGTGTTAAGCAAGGAGGTATCAAGTACCATTTTTAAAGTCTGGTATGACGCGATTAAACCGAGGTTTCCGGGACCATCGGCGAACACTTTAGCCACTAGGCCAATGAGCCGGTTCTTAATTAATAGTGTTTACTTATTGATTAATTAATTTTTGGATGAAGATTTGTAACTAATTATATCAATTTTTAACGAGTATTTTTCTTTTTCTTAATTTTGATTGCTTTTTCTTTAAATCGCTAATCATTTGAGTCGTAACTCTATGAGTGTGAGACCAAAAAAGGGACCTGAGTTCGAATCTCACCGAGAGTTTATACTTTCGTTTGGTTTCTTTGTTTAATGTCATATCAACCTTTTATATTTAACTGAGTTTAAACAAAAATGTCAAAGCCATCTTTGTAGAATAAACAGCAGTGATACTATTTACCCCATTGATTGGAGTGGATAAGGGGGTTCATGACTTTCTCAAGGCTTTTAGTCCGAAAGTGAGCTTAACAACTCGACTTGAGTACGAACTCACTTACTGTGGGTCACAGTCGAGCACTGATGCTCTTACGCTAAGGAGACTTCTCCCAGTTTATCCTTGTTTCTCATTTGATTTGGTTGTATAGAATATCAACCATTGTAGTTTATTTAAAGCCAAATCCACTATATACATACAAAAAAGTAGGTAAACAGTTCTATTTCAAGCAATTCAGTTTAGTATAAGTATAGTTTTTGTTTACAGACAGTTTAATGTCAAAAGAGTTCGATTTCAACCAATTCAGTTTATCTATGGGTCAAATAGTTCTATTTGACCCATAGATAGGATCCTATTCGGTATTACCACTCCGGGCCTGAGTGGACATGGGAACGATTGCAATAAAGGGGTACCTCGAATTCCGCAAATTCCGCAAATCATTTGAGTCGTAACTCTATGAGAGTGAGACCAAAAAAAGAACCTGAGTTCTGCTGCACTACTGCATCCTCACCATCAGATTGTTTTGTGTCATATACAGGACGCTCGTTGGAAGAATCTTACCCTTCTGCAGAGATGCCGTCAGTATATGCTGCAGCCACAGCCGACTTGGCAACACTGGTGGAGATTAAAAAGCAGCCAAAATTAAGACAAAGAAAACTACTTGTTGAAAATACGATTTAAAAATTCATAATAAAGCATTGTTTGTCTTTCATTTTAATTGTAGTTATTATTGGTAATTCTTATAAACTTTTGGTTATTATTATCATCATCCTTATAATAACAATAATAATGATTATAATCATTCATCATTATCAACTTTTGCTGACTGCACGGATTTCCTCAACTCATTTTCTCCATCCGCCCCTATCAACCAACATTCCCGTTAGGTCTTCAAAACTAAATCCTGTATCTGCACAGAGCTGATGTAAATAAGTTCTTGCTGGTCGGCCAACACTGGCACGTCCATGTGTAGGCGTTTCATGGGAGAACGTCTCTTATGAGTCCATCCTTGCTTCTCCAACAGTGTGCCGCATGTCTTGTTTATCTTACTTGGGTGTTGTTTTTTAGATACACTGACTGTATCTCCGCAGAGCGGTAAGACTGCCCCAAAAAGTGGTTCGTAGCCCAGTCGGCTGAGACTGCAGAATACACCGACTACATCTCTGCAGAGGGTTAAGACTCCCTCAACGATTGTTCTGTAGCCCAGTCGACTGAGACTGCAGAATACACCGTCTGTATCTCTGCAGAGGGCTAAGACTCCCTCAACGAGTGTTCTGTAGCCCAGTCGACTGAGAGTGCAGAATACACCGACTACATCTCTGCAGAAGGGTAAGACTCCCTCAACGAATGTTCTATAGCCCAGTCGACTGAGACTGCAGAATACACCGTCTGTATCTCTGCAGAGGGGTAAAACTCCCTCAACGAGTGTCTTGTAGCCCAGACGGCTAGGACTGCAGAATACACCGACTGTATCTCTACAGAGGGGTGAGATTCCTCCATCGAACGTCCTGTAGCCCAGTCGGCTAGGATTGCAGAGTACACCGAATGTATCTCTGCAGATGGGTAGGACTCCCCCATCGAGTGTCCCGGATATGACACTAAACAATCTGAAGATGAAACTCCAGTAGAGCTGGAACTTTGGGGAATTCGGAGTACTCCTTTATTGCAATCGCTTCCAGATCCACTCTGGCCCGAAGTAGTAACACTTGATAGTGTCCTATCTATAGGTAAAAATAGAACTAAAATGTGTACTTATGCAACACTAAATTGTTCGAAATTAACTGCTTATATGTATGAAAATGGACTTGGCATTAAGAAACCTACAATGGTTGTTATGCCATAAAGCCAAGCCAACCAAAACCAATCAAATCCGAGTAACACCTTCCTAAAATAGAATTTCAAATGCTGATTTTAAAGGCAAACAAATATTGAAATATTGTCACAGCATAATTATCTTCTTCCCATATCTTCCTGTAAAGCTCAATAAGTATAATACAATCAACCCCCATTGATTAAATCAAGGGTTCAGTTCGTAGTTCCTTGAAGGCGCCTGAGTTCGATATAAAACATCTGAAGACGGCCCTTGGACGAATCGACCGAAACGTTATGAATATAAGAATAAACAGACAATACACCAAATACTCTAAATGATAAACATTATCAAGTCTAGAAATTAAGACCAATCATTAACAAGGTCTGCCAAATTAGCTCACGGCGTTTTACCAAGCAATCAAGTTTACCATCAATGTAGAGACCATGTATGTTAGAGCTTAACTTCAGCGATCGTATGTAAAGAAGCTCTTTCAACGTGATGTGATCATAAGACTACAATAAGCAGTAAAGTTGCAATTTGAACATGCGGCAGGTACTGCAATAGATTAGCAATCTCTCGTTTAAAACTTTGGAAAAGCTTGTATATTCGTGCAGGTTGCCAGTAAAATTTTCTTTTTCTTTCTAGAAGACAACTGAAGAACCGAAATATTCACATATGTATTTTTGGATTAGAAATAATCAACCCTGTGAATTATAGCTTGATAAATCATCATAGTCTCGTCGGCATACCTCCATCGAGGGTATGCCTAAGCCAAGGAATGCCGGCGAAGCAAGGACGATTTTTGTCATTGTTCTGTCGGGAGACCTTGTGTCACATCTGTCCACCGTAATATACGTGAAAAAAATCCTACCAACTGATGAATAACTTTAATATCGCCAACGGGTCATGAAATATATCCTTATAATCCACTGAGGTTATAAATTTGGTGAAAAATCTAATGTCGGTGTAAATGGTGCACGTATCATTTTGTCAGCTATCCTGTTAGGAACTTTGTCTCATTGATATTAATAAAATTAATTTCAAATTGAGGAAATTTAAAAATAAATAAATGAATAAATTAAAAATTTAAAAAATATATAGAAGCGTTCATTGATTATTAAGAAAAAACAAAAACAAATAAAATCTCCACTTTTCAGGTTTTCATCAAAGCAGGCATGAGACTTGTAAAGAAATAATATTTTGATTAATAAATGTTAATTTAATTTATTTAAAAAGATAAAAATAGTAAAAACGCAATTTTTCCTCTGCGAATGTGATCTGTGGCGAATAAAATTGATCCGAAATTTAGAAAACTTTGAGTTGTCAATTTATTGTAAAAATTTATTTTAAAATAATCACAAAAAAAAAAAAAGGAAAGAAAATATATAAATTCTAAATTAAATCAGTTGTAGGCCTTTAATGATTTTCATCAAACAATTAAAAATTGTCATGTAAAGTGACGAGGGTGATCCGAAAGTAAGGCCTCCGATTTGTTTATTGATTATTATTATTATTATTATTATTATTATTATTTATTTATTTATTTATTATTTATTTATTTATTATTATTATTATTTATTATTTATTTATTATTGTTTATTTATTATATATTATTTATTATTTATTTATTCATTATTATTTATTGATTATTTATTTATTTATTCATTATTTATTTGTTTATTTATTATTTATTATTTATTCATCTATTATTATTTTTTGTTATTAAGTACGATCACCAGATGGAGACACAGAATACTTCGACATTGTAGCAGGAGTACTACAAGGGGACACGCTGGCTCCGTATCTCTTTATCATTTGTCTAGACTACGTACTTAGAACATCGATTGACAAAATCAAAGAGAATGGCTTCGAACTGACGAAGAAAAGAAGCAGAAGATATCCCGCAACAACGATTACCGACGCCGACTACGCCGATGACATAGCGATACTGGCAAATACACCTGACCAAGCCGAAACACTTCTGCATAGCCTGGAACGAGCAGCAGCAAGCATAGGCCTCCATGTTAATGCACACAAAACGGAATATATGTGCTATAACCAAACGGGGGACATCTCCACTCTAGAAGGAACCCCTCTTAAACTAGTAGACAAATTCACGTACCTAGGAAGCAGCGTCGAATCAACCGAAAAGGACATCGAAACGAGGTTAACGAAAGCATGGACAGCTATCAATAGGCTATCGACTATATGGAAATCAGACCTAACCGATAAAATGAAACGCAGTTTCTTCCAGGCAGCGGTCACATCGATACTGCTATATGGATGCACTACATGGACGCTAACAAAACGGCTGGAGAAGAAACTAGATGGCAATTACACAAGAATGCTGCGTGCAATCCTCAACAAGTCCTGGCAGCAACACCCCACAAGACACCAACTGTACGGCCACCTGCCCCCTATTACGAAATCTATTCAAGTTAGGCGAACCAGACATGCAGGACATTGCTGGAGAAGCAGAGATGAACTCATAAGAGATGTACTCTTATGGATCCCCACACACGGCCGCGCAAAAGCAGGACGACCAGCACGAACGTACATTCAGCAGCTATGTGAGGATACAGGTTGTTGTCCTGAAGACCTACCTAGGGCGATGAACGATAGGGAGCAGTGGCGAGAGAGGGTCAGGGATATCCGTGCTGCCAGCACGATATGATGATGATGATGATCTATTCATTATTGTTTATTGATTATTGATTTATTATTTATTTATTTGTTATTTATTTATTTATTATTATCATTTATTTATTATTATTTATTTATTAATTATTAATTATTTATTAATTATTTATTTATTAATTATTATTTATCTATCATTTATTTATTTATCTATTTATCTATTATCTATTTTTTATTTATTTTTATTTATTTATTATTATTTATCTATTATTATTTATTATTGTTTATTGATTATTTATTTATTATTATTCAAATAAACGATTCAAACCGGAAAGAAGTTGGTTTTTTGTTCTTCTTAAGAACTGAACTTAAGACTCGGTTACCCGAGTTCAAATCCTTAACAGTGCTGTTAGCATTTCACATAACCCTAATACCCTTTAGAAAGGTGACCTAGTCGGAAAGGGATGCAGAATATACCAAGAGCATATCTCCAGAGGGGTAAGACTCTCCCAACGATTGTCTTGGATATGACACTAGGCAATCTTATAGCGAGGTTCCAGTAATACTCCTTTCTTGCAATCGCCCCTCGGTCACTCTGACTCGGAGTGGTAGCACCTAATAGGGTCTTATCTATGGGTCAAATAGAACTATATTGTGCACTTATGCTTAGCAGAATTGAAATAGAACTGTTCATATTTCTAAAAATGGATTTGGCAATAAATAACCTAAAATTGTAGATATGCCATTAAACTAAAACAAACCTAACCGAACCAAATATTTAGAAAGGTATGAATACAACTTTTTTTCCTCCAGCTATGAGTAAATGGTTGAGCAGATTGAGCTTTTTCAAAGTGGTATTAGTTTGGTTTGGTTTTATGGCATATCAACCATTGCTAGTTATCAAATGCCAAATTCTGTTTTTACATATATATTAAATATATGACTTGTAAAAACATTTTGTAGATACATAGATTCAATAGTTCGATATCCAACAATTCAATTTACCATAATTAACAAAGTTAAATGGTTCCATGTATTGCTATGTATAACTAACAATTCAATTAAACATCAGTCAATTGTTTGTACTTGTTTAAATTTCAAACACGTCTATTTGACCCACAGATAGGAGCCTATCGGTTGCTACCACTCCTGGCCAGAGTGGGGCTGAGAGTAATAGCAATGAAAGCTCCAGCATTACTGGAAGCTCATCATCAGATTGTTTAATGTCGTATCTGGGACTCTCGTTTGGGTGCTTCTTACCCTCTGCAGAGAATTTTTCGGTGTATTCAACAGCCCAGCCGACTGGGCTGTTAAGTTTAGTTTGGCAACCAATCTAGGAGAAGGAAAACTAAGAATTCAAACCAGTTGAAGACCAGTACAGAGATATGCTCCACCAAAAAATTCCTGTCTAGGAAGTGCTGATTGCATTGCGCCTTTACGATCAAAACAAGTTATAATGACCAATGATAACTGGGAACATCATGAAATCTATATACATAGGGTAAGTTTTCAGCCACCAAATATTACTGGAGTCAGTACAATTGACTTTGCACTTTTACCAACGATAAGTAAGAGCCTGGATACCATGCTGTTTAGAAAAGGCACCAGAGGTGATGACCTCCTTTTTTATAACAGCATCGATGGTGCCATTGCCAGGGAAATATGGGTTGCGTAGTCCATATTTCCACAATTCGATTCTTCTGCTGTGTTGGACGTCGATTATCGTATTCATCAGTCGTCAATGCAGAAAATGGTGTCCATTTGGTGTCTGTAAATATTCGGTAAAGCGTCAATGAATGCCGATTGGGACAATATTTGTTTGCACGGACGAATTCAATGGCACACTTCTGCTTTCATATCAAACGCCAACCAATTCACATTGGTAAAAAGGAAAAATAAATTACAGTTTATTGGCGGGAAGTTCAACTGCTAATGTCATACTACCAATATGAAACATAAAAAATGGGAGACATTACTTTCGAAGTTACCCGATAATATTCCCAACTTAAAGAACTACCTTAAACGTAATTAGTAGTGTTTAATTGAAATTTCATAATTATTCTAGCAAAGGATTTATTAATTAATTCCTTCAGGAATCTTAAAATTTTTTATATTTCTTTTAAGATTATTTTTTGAGATCCGCTCAAACTTAATTTGTATTTATGTATACCAATTTGCTAACTGTACTCCAAATTTCTTGACCCTCGTATCATTTTTAATGATAAAAGTATCAAACAAGGACTCCATTTTTCAACTTATCTATCTATTATGTTAAATTAAAGCTAAAAATTTACAAGATCTCTTATTTAAATAAGGTATTTTTAAAAATCAATTACTCATATTCCTACTTACGTTTTAATGTTTCCGAAAACACTTCTTATCAATAATTCTTGCTTAACTAGATTTTTTAATTACAAATTACAAACAGCATCAAATACGTTACTTTATTTCGTATAAATACAAAATTCTGACAAAACTTAAAATAAAGAGATAAAAAATTTTCAAAACTAAACACAAAGACGTTAATTTTCTAAAAAAAATTTTTTTTTAAATTTCACTAAAAAGTTCTATTTTTTAAAAATCTATATCAAATATGTTAAAAATAAAATTTCGAACACTAACTACGTGACATATATTTGAAACAGAATGGTAATAGAATGTTAAGAATTGTTTATATAATATGATATAAATAAAGATTACATATTGACAAAGCCTTATGAAGGCTTAATAAAAGGCTTCTAATCGTTAAACGAGAGCATGATATTCAATTTTAACTAAACCCATTGAGCACTCCAGATAGCCAATAACATATGTAGAAAAAATCTAAAACACCGAATTATTTCCTTCACTCCATCAACTCCCCCCACAGGACCGCATCATCCTTTGGACCCGAATCTCCTTGACACGTTTTCAACCCTCTGCTTCCGACCCGACTTACTTAACTCCTCTGACTGCCAAATTACTCTGCTTATATAATATATTAATTATCCCCTCCAATAATGGTGATAAGAACCCGTGTCATTAAAAAAAAACTTCTTAAAAACCGACAGCTAAATCAGCTGTTATTGCATTCAGTGTGTTTATTTTCAAAATCCTAACTGCTGCGGGTTTCAAAATACTCTGTCAACCCAAATCTTGGGACACGTGCACCATTTGATCTTTCTTCAATTTAAATATTTTAGCGAACGCAAAATTTATTACTTCAAATAAAATAGTTTGGGACTGCAGAATACGCCGACTGCTTTTCTGCAGAGGAGTAAGACCCACCAACGAATGATCTGGAAATGATGCAAAACAATCTGATTGTGAAGTTACAGTAATGCTGGAGCTTTGGGGAATTTGGAGTACCCCTTTACTGCCATCGCTCCGGAGTCTACTCTGGCCCGGAGTCGTAGTACCGCATATGGGTCAAATAGTACTAAACTGTGTACTTATGCTAGCCTTTACCAAAAAACCTACCATATATATACATACAGAGAGAGAGAGAGACAGACAGACAGACAGACAGACAGAGAGAGAGACACACAGAGAGAGAGAGAGAGAGAGAGAGAGAGAGAGTAGAGAGATAGAGGGTGACAAAAATACAGAGATAGATGTTCTATATTTTGTTTAAGCTATTGGTTCAATTCCAACGCTGTTTAACGAACATAATACAAGAAATGTATTTAAATACATTGTTGGTTCGTAACTCTGATTCCCTACGTTCAATTCGAAACTGGATAATCCTGGAATAAAATGTCCAATGAATAAGTATAAAGAAACCCAACAAAGGCAACAATAAAAATCACCATTACGAAACCTAAATGTCGACCAATTAAAACAGATTTCCTGGAGAGTATTTCCATATTTTTTGCTGGATGATAATTGGTATTCAGATGTCTTTTTTTCTTGTTTAGTCTCTCCATGTTGTAAGTCACCGTGGTGTTGTGGCAAACGCGCTGGACTGCATCATTGTTGTAAAGGAGTTCGACTGGAAATTGAACTCACTAACTACGATGTCACAGTTCAGCACGTTAGCTGCTACGTCATAGGGACTCTTCCAATTATTTTTCGTCTTGGTATATTTTTCGTCAGATTTCTATGCGGGCTTTCACTTTTTATCTTTACCAAAGAAGTATTTTCTCTAGTACACCGTAAAGATAATTAGTTTTTAAAAAGATTGCTTCTGTTTGTTTTGAAGGTTATTCTAAACCTTTTTCTTGGGGGATATTCAGTTTGGGTTGGTTGCCTATCATAGAAACATTGCCAAAAATTATGCGATGAGTCAATATCATCATTTCATGGGTAAGGGTGATTTTCAGTTGTGTATTGTCTTAAACGTTGGACTGCGGCCTTGAAGTAAGCGAGTTCGAACTCCAGTCCAGTATGAACCTTTTTAACACTCCTCATTAGTTATGGGTTAAATAATATCACTCCTGTTCTCACAAAAAGGATGGCTTTGGCATTAAATAAACCACGAATGTCGATATACCATTAAATAAAGTAACCAATCTAAACGACTGGGATACATCAATAATAAAACGAATTAATAGTTAGATAGAGGAGGGATTAATCCAACCTCCTAACAGGTCACATTTGAAACAAAACTATTCTTATATGAGTAGAACGCACGAATCGAGGGGGGGATATCAGATTGATGCCAAAGTCTCCAGACTGCTAGAAGAAAATTTATTTTGTATATTATTTTGTGCTATATATTGACCCTTGCCCGATCAATCAATCAGAGATTTCTCTGCACAGGACGCACAAGTGTAAATAAGCAGAAGCAGTCACTTGGTTGAACGGAAATATGTGGGTTTTAAGAAATGATATAAGCAGATGCCCACATGTGATACGAGGAATCTCAGTCTTGAGACAGTATCAGCTTGCGGCCAGAAGAGATTCGGTAGCTCACGGAGAGCGCCAGCGAGTGGCTGGGTGCCTCATGCGGCCAAGGGCCCATAGGGGGACTTCTGTTGAGAAGAGCTAAGTGGGGCCTTGATGATAACATTGCATGGTATGGTCACGAGAAGTAGTTATGGGTCAATATGGCTGGCTGTCTTCGTCCACCTCCCTCCCTCCCTCCGCCCGTCTCAATCACACTCTCAGCTTGACGCCAGGAAAGAATAAAGAAAGTTATTTTTTTATTACTAAGCGTTAAGGTCATTCTTCTTCCATGTATATTCATTCGTTATGCCGCTATATAACATGTGTATTATCCTTATTTCATATAATACGGGTTATTTCATATAATACGGGTTATTTCATATAATACGGGTTTTTTTACGGGTTGCCGTAGTGGTTAACAAGCGGAACTGTAACATCGTAGTAAACGAGTTCAAATTCCAGTCACGCTTTTTCGTTCAAATTTTAAATCAATATCCTCGAAATGGCATGAAACCAATTATTCCACCAGATATAAGTAAAATAGTACCACGGCTTTTCTTCTGCGAAGATGGCTGTGGCATTACATAACCCACGAAAGTTGATATGCGATTAAACAAGGAGACTAGACAAACAAACAAAATAACAGGGAATTGAGACTCATGTGTGGCCATCACAAAAATACTTGATCCTGTTGGCATTTCCCTTAGGAGTGCCTCAGGCGCCAATAGATAAATTCGGCCCTTTTAAGTAGGTTCTGTCTTTAAGGAAGTCCCCCTGGGACCAGTCGATTATCTTAATGTGACCCACGATAATGATAAAATATCCGGAGAACGGAAGAAAAAGCAAAATAGGTAAAAGAAAGAAATATAATATAGACTCTATTATAAATCTGCTTGTCCACTTAATCGTCCGTTATTCATCTTGCAGGCGACTGAGATATTCTTCCACTCTCTATGTCAATCAAATGGGATAATCTTAAATGTCAAAGCTTACCTTTTTTCTAAGCATAAACTCGTCGATAAAAAACACCTTTGTGTAAATTAGGTGAAATCGTTTTATTACCCCAATATATACAGTAATTTTTCATGAAACGCAGTTTCTTCCAGACAGCGGTCGTATCGATACTGCTATATGGATGCACTACTTGGACGCTAACTAAACGGTTGAAGAAGAAGCTAGACAGCAATTACACAAGAATGTTGAAAGCAATATTGAACAAGTCCTGGCGGCAACACCCCACGGCCACCTGCCTCTCATCACGAAAACTATACAAGTTAGATGAACCAGACACGCAGGACACTGCTGGAGAAGCAAGGACGAACTCATCAGTGATGTACTCCTATGGACCCCCGCATATGGCCAAGCAAAAGCAGGACGACCAGCTCGAACATACATACAGCAGCTATGTGAGGATACAGGATGTAGCCCTGAAGACCTGCCAGAAGCGAAGAATGATAGGAAGAAGTGGCGAGAGAGGATCAGGGATATGCGTGCTAGCGGCACGACATGATGATGATGATTATGATGATATACAGTAATTATTCCTACACGCAGGTCCCTTAGAAATTCCACTGAGCAAAAAGAAAATCAAGATGAACTATAAAAGCAAGAAGGGATGATCTGAAATTTCATTAAATATAAATCCTATTGTGGCCTTTGCGATGAACGGGGAATGCAGACTACCTCTTCATTACCATCGCTCCCTGGTTCACTCTGGTCCTGAGTGGTAACACCAGATAGGGTCCTATCTATGGGTCATATAGAACTGTTTGATTATTTAAACTGAGTACATTGACATTTAAACTGGGTCTAAACAAATCACTTATACTGAACTGTATTGTTTGAAATAAAACTGTTTGATTATTTAAGTTTGTGTAAACAAATGACTGAAGTTTAATTGAATTTTTCATATAAAGTAGCAATATTTGAAAACATTAAACTGTGCAAACAAATGATTAATAATCAAAAGAATAATTCTAATTAGATTAAAAAAAAAGTGACACCATTTGGGTGAAGCCACCCACCTATTTACTTAGCCGGATTTTCAAAAACTGAATCAGTCACAGCTAATAACCCCTGCTTCCTCCTCTCTGATCGATATCTTAATCTCTCCCTTTCTTTTCTGTCACTCATTCTTAACACCCCTCCTTCTCCTTTTAATTTTTTATTATCTATTTCTTCCTTTGCTGAACTTTTGAACATCTCATCAATCTGATGAAGTCCTTCTGAAATAAAGGCGAAATATCATTTTTGAATCTGTTGTCAATGCTTCAGTTTATCCTCTTTTCCTCTTTTTTTTTCTCATTTGATATATATATATATATATATATATATATATATATATAACGATGATGTGTCATTAAATAACCTACAATGGTTAATATACCACAAACCCAACCCAAACAAACCAAACCAAATCTTTTGTATTCAATATATATGTATAAAGAAGATTTGGCCTTAAATAACCAACAATGGTTGATATTTCATAAAACCCAACCAAACCAAATCTTATATATTCAATATATATGTATAAAGAGGATGTGGCATTAAATGACCTACAATCGTGATGCGCCATAAAACCCAACCAAACCAAATAATATATATTTGATATATATATGTATAAAGGATATGTATAAAGCTACCGAAACTGTGTTATCACCCTGGTTGGCGGCTGATGAGGCTAGGGTATCGCACGTGCTTTCACACGTTGTATGATGAAAAAAAAAAGTATAAAGAGGGTGTGGCATTAAATAACCAACAATGGTTGATATGACATAAAACCCAAACAAACCAAACTTGTTGTAAAACATACACAAATATGTAATTACATCCTTGAATGTCATCAGATGTTCAGGAAACCAGTTTACACTAATTAGCGTTTACTCTATTACTTAGTGAACATAAATAAAATTAGTTTAGGGCTTTTCCAGAGGAGTTGACTCAGTGATGCAAATTGTCCTTTTTTGCTTATATAGTTAGTTCCTTTTGTTTTTTTTATTGTTCCCGGGAAATTCCAAGAGTTCCAATAATATTATATAGTATAATAATATGATATAATATAGTGATGTAATATGATATAGATATGATATAATGTGATATAGTATAATATGAATAAAGATAAGTAACCTATAACAGCCTAGTCCCAAATTATCTTTTGCCCTGTAGAATACACCGACTGCACCTCAGCAGAGGGGTAAGACCCCCCACCACCAATGAGTGTCCTAGATATGACACAAAAAAAATCTGATGGTGAGGTTCCAGTGATACTGGAGCTTTGGGGAATGCGGAGCACCTCTTCATTGCCATTGCGCCCTGGTCCACTCTGGCCCGGCGTGGTAGCACCTGATAGGGCCCTATTTATGGGTTAAATAGAACTAACTGCATACTTATGATAAACTGAATTGTTAGTCTAAACTAAATAGCTTGAAATAAAAATGTTTTTGACAATTAAACCGGACTTACATTTAAACTGGGTGCTTATGCTAAACTGAATTATTTGAAATGTAACTGTTTTTGACATTGAAACTGTACTTACACTAAGCTGATTTTTTAAATATAGAACTGTTTTGACATTTGTGTAAACAAAATCTGAACTTATATTAAACTGAATTAGAACTGCTTGACTAAACTGAATAGCTTGAAATAGAAATGTTTTTCACAACTAAACTATACTTACATATAAACTGCGTACTTATCCAAAACTGGATTGTTTGAAAAAGAAATATTTTCATAAAAATGGAATGGCATTAAATAACCCACAAAGATTGATATGCCATAAAACCCAACCAACCAACCAACCAACCAACCAAATTGTCTTTCAAGGACAAAAAATACAACTCCTTGAGGCTCTTTTTTTCTTGATTCACTTTGATTATTTTACAGTTGTTGAATATTTATCTGAGGTTTGCGATAAAAACCAACAGCGATATAAAAGGATATACCTGGCTTTACCCACTGTCAGATTTTACATGAAGTCAAGCGCCAAGTGATAAAACTTTCCACATGGACTAACCTACCAAGCAGGTTGATCCAGGTGGAAAGACGCCCTGGAATCAGGCGATTAATTTTAAATCTTATACCTGGCGTGAACGTCAGGTGAAATTTGGCCGAAACGTAGTGAAAGAAAAAAAAAACAAAACAAACAACAACAACAACACAAAAAAAACAAAAACTACCAAGATGAGGACAAAAAGTCCGTAATAAATAAAAAAAAAATAATTCTCATATTCCATTAAGTTTTGATGTTATGATCAATGTTTTTCTGCTCATCTTGTATAATATTGGCTCTGTCGGCTGGGACTGTAGAATACACCGACTGCATATTTGCAGAGGGATAAGACTCCCCTACAAGTGTCTAAGATATGATTCTAAGCAGTTTGATGGTGAGGTTTAAATTACACTGGAGCTTTGGGCAGTGCTGAGTGGTAGCACCTGATAGGGTTCTATCTATGAGTAATATAGAACTAAACTGTGTAGTTATGCTAAACTGAATTGTTTGAAATAGAACTGTTTTTGACATTTAAACTACTTACTCATTCTAAACTGAATTGTTTCAAAGAGACTTGTTTATAAGTATAAAATTTGATTTGGCATTAAATAACCTGCAATGGCTGATGATATATCCCTGGAGGAATATAATCAGTATAAATTAATCAGATGAAATGAGACTCAATACACAAAGTTATAACAGGTTTGTTGCACAAAGGTACAATGTAACAAATCAGATATTGACACTCGAACATATCTTGAATGCCGGAGTATTAAGATTAGCTTACTCTCCCTTTGGTTACCATATTTACCAACCCCTCCGTTCGGGCAGGATATGACACAAGGTCAATTTTTAAGCAGAATTTAACAGGTTTGAATTCACAGTTTTCCTTCTCCTAGACTAGTTGCCTCACCAAGGCTGAAGAACCTAGTCTGCTCTACTATTTACCCATAGCTGGAGGGAGAATAATTGGATTCATACCTTTCCCAAGGGTATTAGTGCTATGTGAAATACAATCAGTCTCGTCCAGGATTTGAACTCGTGTCGCCGTGTCCATTTCCTACGACGATAACCATTACACCACGGGCACATTCCGGATATACTCTCTCTTTGGTTACCGCTAGCTATCGTCTTTAATAGACTGAGTAATCCATTCTCAGGGAGTGTCAGGATCTTCCACTACATCAGTTGATATACCATAAAACCAAACCAACGTAGACAAAACCTATGTAATGGGATATATTGATTCGAAACCTACGTATTAACGGTAAAAAATATCACTCATAAAAGAGGGGGAAGAACTTCAAACCTTTAATTTCCTGTCACATGTGATCTTCCTTGACCTATGCTTTCTCTAAATCCATGAATATCGGTAAATATTTACATGTTTCTAGAAATTAATACAGCGGAGCTTTTTTGACACTAGGCTACAAGTATATTGTTATATAATGGCTCTCTTACCACCATAAACTTACAACTTCCTGTGCTGTCAGCCTGAGTACAGGTGTGAGTGTTTTGACAGTCAGGCAGAGATCAAAAGCTGATCTTGCTTTGAAATGCCATGAGAAAATAAATGTAGCTTTTTAACAATGGGATTACAGACGAACAAACGGAGTAGACTGCGGCGATCTGAATTCTCAATGATTATCCCCACCCAACCTCAAGGGGTGCAGAGTCTCGATGAAGACTTTATTAATATGCAATGACTCCCCCTTTAAACGAGAGACAGTGGAACACTTACAAAAGTCCCGCTTGATTTGTTGAAACTAAAAATGCATATTTTTCCTTTTTTCTTATTACAGGAGATTAATTAACAGTATCCTCTTCAAGTTTTAGCAACCAACAACATGTCACCCTGTGAGTACTATTAGTTATAATATACGAAGTCAGTTTGCTCATGACGAGGTCACATCTTAGATTAGTCTAGCTCAAGGCTACACTCTTAAGGCGTCAAAGGCAAAGCGAAGACGCCTATCTTGTTAACAGCAAAGTGCCTGTAAATGAATGTGTGCTTAAATTAGTGTATTTTCGTAATTATGTATTGGTGTATGTATTTGTGGGTATAAACATGCGTGAGGACTGTTGAAAAGTCCTTGACCCTGCAAAAAAGAGGATGGAAATTTTAAAAAAGGTACTTATCAGATTTTAGAAGGGTTAAAGAAACTTAACAAACTCAGGGATGAATACGTTTCATGCCTTTTGCTCATTCACTTCTTAGTCGGGTCGAGAACTTATTGTCACATACGTATGTGTGTGTATGCAATTACCTGGCTCCTTTCACCAGGATAAGGTCATTTTTTCTGGCGGAACACTGCTAGCTTGAATGTAGACTTAGACTGGTTACCATACTAAGCTTAAAGTGCCCAGTCTTCCCTACTATTTATTCTGAGTGGTGGGGGACGAAAATAGCTGGATTCATATCTTTTCAAAGATTTTTGCGAAATGCAAACAGCTTCATCCAGAATTTGAACTCGGGTCACTGAATCCATCTTACCGACGATAACCGTTACACTACATGCGTATGTGTGTCTATCTTTACATATGTATGTCTTCGTGTAAGTTTAGGGGTGTTCTTTTTAAGGTGCGTTAAAATTATGTATTGACCTTGTGTCATATCCTGTCCGAGCGGAGGGGTTGGTAAATAGGATAATAAGATTCAAACCTTTCCCTATGGTATTAGCGCTATTTGTAATACAAACTGTCGAGGATTTGAACTCATGTTGCCGGGTCCATTTCAAATAAAGATAGGCATTACACCACGGCACCACGTTTAATACTGTATATGCGGATGAAGGCTTTTGTATAAAAGCATATATATATTATATATATTCATATATGTGTGTGTATGTGTGTGTGTGCGCGCACGCGTGTGTGTATTTGTGTGTATGTGTGCGTGCCTGTGTGTGTATGTGTGTGTGTCAATGTGTGTTTGTGCGCGTATAAATTAATATATGCGCACACATTATATATATATATATATAGATAGATAGAGAGAGAGAGAGAGAGAGAGAGAGAGAGAGAAAGAAAGAGTGCTGTTATATGAGTTGTTCAGGGCACAGGAGGCACAGAAGTTCAGATCAGATGATATAAAGCCATTTCGTCTGTTTTCCCTCGGAGTGGCCAAGAAAGTGATGGCCAGAATATGACTTTGATGTTTAATGGAGATTGCAAAGTTTCTAAAGAATCCATAAATCCTGAGAAATGGTGAACTGGCAGCGTTAATTGCATTACGGGATACGAAAAAACAAGAGAACGACGAAAGAAACAGAAAAAAATGGTAAATAAAAATACAGAAAGAAAAAATAAAAAGAGATCAGAAAATAAGAAGACGAACATGGAGAAAGAAAAAAGATGGAAAAGAAAAACGTGATACAGAGAGAGAGAGAGAGAGAGAGAGAGAGAGAGAGAGAGAGAGAGAAATTTGAAGGAAAAAAAGTGACAAAGTTTCAAAATAAGAAAGAAAAAGAATAAAGAGGGCTATTGACTAGGAAAAAAAAGGTGAGACAAGTATTGAAAAACAAAAAGGAAGGAGGGCAAGATAAAGAGAAAATCAAGAAAGAAAAACATGAAAAAAGAAAAAAGAAAAAAGAAAAACGGGAAAAGCGCGAAAATAAGTGAAATGAAGAGTGAAAAAAATTAAGCGAGAAAGAAAAAAAAAAAAAAAGAAAGTAGGAAAAAGAAGAAAAGAAGAGGTACAAACGAAAAAAAGAGGAATGGATGATAATAGAAGGAAAGATGAAAAAAAGCAAAAAGAAAGAAGAAGAAAATGGGAAAATGTGAGCGAAGGAAGGCATAAAAAAGGTAAAGAAAATAAAATATAAGCATTGTAAAAAATGAAAATAAATTGCAATTCAAAAAGTTATGAAAAGAAAGAAAAAAGAAAAAAAAGAAGAAAAGCATCAATAGAATAAAAAAGAGAAAGAGACAGTGATAGATAGATAGATAGATAGAGAGAGTGAGAGAGAGAGAGAGACACCAAAAGAAGCAAGAAAAAGAGAAATAGATATAAAAAAGAAGGCCAATGAGGAAAAAAGAAAATAAGAAATATTAAAAGAGAAGAGAAAAGAAAAGGAATGAGACATATATATATACATATGTATACATATATATATATATATATATATATATATATATATATATATATATATATATATATATATATATATATATATATATATATTTGCCCGGCTGGGGCTGTAGAATATACCGTCTGCTTCTCTGTAGAGGGGTAAGACCACCCCAACGAGTGTCTGGATATGACACTAAACAATCTGATGGTGAGGTTCCAGTAATGCTGGAGATTCGGAGAATGCGGAGTATCCCTTCATCATTAAACTGTATACTTATGCTAAAAAGACTTGTTGAAATAGAACTGATTATTTGTGTAAAAATGAATTTACAAAGGTTGATATGACATAAAAAACCCAACCAACCAACCAACCATACATACATACATACATATATACATACATACATACATCTCTCTCTCTCTCTCAATATATATATATATATATAAAGAGAGAGAGAGAGAGAGAGAGAGAGAGAGAGGGAGGGAGAAAGAGAGGCTCTTTAACGTTGCTATAGAAACCGATCGCGAAGAAGGAACATCTCTGAGTTCAAGCCTGTTAAACTCAGCTTAAGTATTGGCTTTGTGTCTCACTTAGTTATAATCCCTAGCGTAATGCAAAGCTCTTCGAAAGAATTGAGCACTCTGGTAGCCGATAGGGTATAAAAAAAAATGTAAACAAAGGCTGCTGCTGCTGTTGCTAAAAATAAAAATACCTTAAAATTCCCTTAGCCAACGTAGTCCGCTTGATGGCCGACAGGTCCGAAGCTTAGTCTAACGTAAAGTTGGACGGGTTTCGATCCCGGGTACGAGCGTCTTGCGTGTCTAGCCACACTGAAGAGTTCTGATAGAACGAAACAGTCTGTCTGTGGATGACAATATATATATATATATATAGGAATTAGTTATTATCTATCTCTCTCGATATATATATAGAAGAATAAGCTATTTTTTGTTAATAAAGAATGATTGTTATAAAGATTAATCGATGAAAATATCGATGAATATTGATTTTTTGAATGACATATAACGAGAGTAAAGGAAGTCGATATTCACTGCGGGACTGCTATTAAAAAAGGACCGTAGACAGAAAGTGATATATTAAGTGACTGCTGTTAAACGAAGTTCTGCTATTGAAGATCACTTACATAGAGGCCAGATGATTAAAAGTTGTCAATTATGAAGATTGATTATAGATTGCGTCTTCTTTCAATTCTGTTCTTTATTTGTCTATTATCATTTTTTACACAAGTAATACCATAATCAGTTTTTACACAAGTTAGACGATATCAACAATTTTCTACTTCAAATGATTTGTAAACACATTTATTTGTCACATTGATGGGACCCTAACTGGTACAACAACTCTAGGTACTATTTACCAACCCCTCCGCTCGGGCAGGATATGACACAAGGTCAATTTTTAAGCGGAGTTTAACAGGTTTGAATTCAGAGTTTTCCTTCTCCTAGACTAGTTGCCTCACCAAGGCTGAAGAACCTAGTCCGTCCTACTATTTACCCATAGCTGGAGGGAGAATAAGGGGGTTCATACCTTTCCCAAGGGTATTTGCCCGAAAGTGAACGTAATAGCGCGACTGGAGTACGAACTCGCGTACTACGATTCCGCAGTGCATCGCTTTAACCATTACACCACGAGGACAACTCTAGGTTAGGCACCTCGGGTAGTGAGGTCCCCGCGGACTTTCTCGAAATCTATGTATGGCACTAGACCTTGGTGTCTAGTTCAAGCCATAACCCGGCATACGTGCCCGGACCCACATTTGGGTTCGTGAAACTGCTTGCCTCATCAGGCTCACATTGCACCAAGTGAGTCGATGAGCAGCATAGACCAGCAGGGTTCGAGTCTCGGCTCGTTCCCGACCTTCCCCTCCCCTTTATCCCCACTTTAATCGGCCTTCGGGCTTTTGACCTTGTGTCAAGTCCTGTCTGGTGGGAGGCAGCGACAAATAGGCACCTCGGGTTTGTGAAATGGTCGGCATGCTTGATTAGCAAATCTTCACGAGTGAGTTGAAGTTTCATTGGGTGCCCCATTTATATGACCTTGTGTCATATCTAAGCAAAAACTTAATTACGGGCTCCTCGGATGATGTAACGGTTAGGGAGCCAGTCTCTCAAACATTCACGAGTGAGTTCGAGTCTGATTGGAAGCCCCCTTCATTTCGCCTTGTGCCTCATCTAAGCTAAAAAAAAAGTAGAAAATTACTACCAATCCTGGTCAAAGTTGACCTGGGGGTAATGGTTATGAAGACGTACTTCCTAAGAATATCAGATGCACTATAGAGTCATATCAGGATACTCGTTTTGTGTAAGTGTTTATAGGGTGTTTTATCCCACTAGAGGGGATGCAGGCAGTGTATTCTAAGATCAACCAAGAGGATGGGATTATTTTCAGAGCACACAGCATAGGTCACCTCGGAATTCAGAGAACTTCAGGCTTCTGATCTGACTTCTCTCATATACGAAGAGACAAGTGACCGAGGTGTAATCTTTCTGACATAACAAAATTAAGTTTCCAAAAGGCAACTGGATTTCCTTGACGTTCTTTTTTTTTACCGTCAAATCACATTCGATCTGAGCGAGCGGGTGTGGGCTGGTGGGATAATAATATTTCGATTATCGACGAACGTCCCAAGCCTAATTGGATATTTCTTCCCGCACAAATACGTTAATTTAAATTAATTTTAATTTAAATCAATTTTAATTTAAATTAATGTTCGCTTGTAAGGCGTTGTGCATATCGATCCGCAGCAAATTTATTGAATCATCCACGTGCGCCTTAATCCTCCCCACGGGACGCACCATTGATCGAAGGTAACATACGACGCCAATCCGTCGCCGCTACTTCCACTTCCGATAGAAATCGGAAGGGACGGTGCAAGATTTTCAAAGCGATTGCAATGCCAAAATATTTTGCTAAATAAACCAGTTAATCAATAATGAGCGGAGAAAACAACCTCCACCGAGTGAACCCCCCCCCAGCCTGCAAAAAAAACATGAAAGACTAGAAATAAAAAAAAAAGGTTTAAATTCAAGAACATTCTAAATTGAGTCGCTGGGTACGTTGATTATGTTAAAAAAAAGGTTATCCGTGAACCCAGTGGATTATATATATATATATATATATATATATATACAGAGAGCGAAAGCAAAATATATGATTTTTAAGACGTTTTTTTTAGTGCAGTTTAATAAAAAACGCGATCAATCTAAATTTTCATGATTAGCTCTATTATTCAAGCACTTTTTAAAATCAATATTTAACCCAATATGAGTTAGCAAGAAAAGAAACGACAAAGAATCTATGATTTGCTTAAGGCCGAAATCCCCCCCCCCACTAAATTCTGAAATAATTGGAGTTTCTTTATGACCTCCATCAAGCCCAGACCTTAACCCCCTTGATTACGCTCCGTGGGGCATTTTAGAAAACAAAACAAATACAACTTCCCATCGAAATATTTGTTCGCTTAAGACTGCTATTGAGGAAGAAGAGAATAAAATGTCTGAAGAATTTATTTTGAAGGCATGCAAATCGTTTCGAAGGTGTGTTGATACAATAATTGAGAAAAATGACGGCCACATTCAGTAAATTTACCATTTTGTGTCTATCTTTTTATTTTGCTGTTTTTTTTTTTTTTGGATTAAAATTAATTTTGTTTTATAATAGAGTCGTATATTTTTACATAAGAATATTTCTAATCTTTCTTCAGTATCCTATATATATATATATATATATATATATATATATATATGTGTGTGTGTGTGTGTGTATATATATACCTTGATTTGAATTGCTGATGCAAATATTTAATGTGATTTGGTTATAACCTTAAACTGCATCTGATGGTGAGGCTACAGTTCTGGGGATTAGGTTTTCATTATTCCCAGCCTCGTTCTGACCTAGTGTGGTTGCTCTATTTAACGACAAATCCATTTTTATGAAAATAGTCAGCTCTATTTCAAATAATTCAGTTTAGCATGAGTACACAGGTTAATTGTCAAAACAGTTCTAATTCAGCTAATTCATTTTAGTATAAGTACAGATTTTGTTTACACACTGTTAACTACCAAAACAGTTCTATATTAAACAATTCAATTTTGTGTAAGTACAGTTTCAATGTCAAAAACAGTTCCATTTCAAACAATTCTGTTTAGCATAAGCACGCTGTTTAAATGTAAGTACAGTTTAATTGTAAAAAACACAAAAAAAACATTTCTATTTAAGCTATTCAATTTAATCAAATAGTTCTTATTCAAAAAAGTCGATTTAGCATAAGTATGCAGTTAGTTCTGTTTAACATATAGATAGGGCCCTATCAGCTATGCTACCATTCCAGGCCAGAGTGGACCATGGGAGCAATAGCAATGGAGGGGTGTTCCGCATTTCCGAAAGCTCCCGTATCCCTGGAACCTCACAATCAGATTGTTTAGTGTCATATCTAGTTAGGGTCCCTACTGTGGATGAAAGAAATCTGTTAAAAAATTATTCATATTAGATAATCCCACATCTGAAATTATTTTTTACTGATTTTTTTTTTCATGAATATGAACTCTGCATGGCTTGGAATTGGTATATTTCAATATCACAATTTTTTGAGACTATTCAAAATTGCTGCAAATCAAATAGAATGTGCCATATCAGAGTTCGGTCATCAAATTTCTGGTAGCTGAGAAGTGCAAACCGTGAGAAATTTATGGAAGAATGTGAACTGTGTAAGTAGAAGCAACTCTTAATAAAACAATCTTTACAAAGTGGCCAAACACGGGCTTATCATTACTACTTAGAGTCAAAAATACAGTCCAAAGAATAGAAACTTTGAATCTCGAGATAAAGAAAAAGTTCTGGGCACAGCGGTTACTAAAGAAGGTCATGTTGACAATCTTCTGGGACATAAAAAGGCTCATAACTATTAATTTCCTAGAGAAAGGTGCAAGTGTAAACTGCACTTCTTATTGCTAGTTCCTATGTTAAAATCCACTTACATATAAATGATCTAGATAAAAGGGAATTGTTCGGATTAAAAAATAATATAATGAAGCTTATTTTCGTAAGCAAAACTGCACTGTATTTACTTTTTATGCTAATGAAAGTTGTCTTAAGAATTTTCTTATAAAATGTCCTTATACCAACGCCAGTGAGGTTGGTGTTCTTGTAGCTGGTGTAACATATTGACCCCAGCCAAGCTGTCAAAATAGGAAATGCACCAGTGTAAATAAAAGGTGCAACCGGTCGAGGAATATCAGGATATAACCTTGACCGTGGATGGGTTGAATTGAGTGCGATTTGTGACGCCCACAGGAAGGTGGATGTCGAACTATTGTATAACCCGGGTAAAGAGAGGAAGTCAGGGAGTTGGAGATATGATGCGGTAGAGAAAACCAGCACCCAGCAGAGGGGGCCCTCTGGCCTCCGATTGAGCAGTTGCAGTTGGAGAGAAGATGCTGAAATGAGGACCATGTCCCAGAGAGGCTGGGCCCCCAGGCCCCCGATTGAGCAGCCCAAGAGAACGGGAAAGAAACGCTGTTACGGCCATAAGAATTGGGGTCAATATTTTCAACTATTTTCCCTCCAGCAATAAGAAAATCGTATGACAGATTGTACTCTTTGACTTTTGTGTGGCTACCAGTTTAGGAGAAAGAAAATTATGAATTCAGATTCATGAAACTTCGCTTAAAAATTGACCTTGTGTCACATCCTTCTGGTGTGTAGGAGTTAGTAAATATATACACTCGTATTCCAACTACAGCAGATAATTTTAAAACAGTGCTGAGGCCAAGAATATTCAGATGCAATGTTTTATGATTTACCCATTGGTGAAGGATTAGGTAGAATCAGCTATTTTTGATTAATTTTTCTCCGAAAATTTTCTGGAAGAAAAAGTCCTTTGGATGCCAGTTTTATTCGTTTTCTTGATCAATTTGAATTTCCTTATCAATCTTAAGGTAATTCATTTCGGGAATCTCCTGGATGAAGGGAATCTCCTGGGTGGAGGAAATCTCCTGCTTGGAGGGAATCTCAACAAATTAAAACACTTGTTAATGAGTAAAATATCAAAGATAGATTAGCCTAGAAGTCCCTAGATTATAAGTACTCAAATAAATGAAAAGAATTATATATATATATATATATATATATATATATATATAGGGTTCAAAGATATTGATATAATTTCCGTTGTACACTATGTTTAAAAATCGATATCACTTCCTAATCTAATCAATTCAATTCCCATACAAATAAATTCAAATTTTAACTGCATGTGTGGAAAAAAAAAAAAAAAATTCAATATTTCATGTTCAAATGGCATATCTTTTCAAGTGGACGGCATTTCTTTAACTTAGATGAAAAAATTACTAAAAAAAATGGAATTTTGACTTGTTTCTACCCAAGCTGCTAAAATTGGAGATCACAAAAACAAGAATTAGTCAAGTTATTAATTTACGAATTGATAGTTTTTTCTGTAATCCTCTCTCTATATATATATATGTGTGTGTGTGTGTGTGTGTGAGAGAGAGAGAGAGAGAGAATTAAAAAAACAGAAAATACGGAGAATTAAGTTCATATGTTTGCCATCAAGGATAGCATCTTCATAAATTTTTTTTTATCTGCATCCTGGTAGAAGAACTGTTGTGGTACTATCTAACTCATATCAGAGGGAATAAAGGGGTTCGTATTTTTCCCAAAGTGAACATAATAGTGCGAATGGATTTCAAAGTCGCTGTCGATGCCAATGTCATATATATATATATATATATATATCATCATCATCATCATCATGTCGTGCGGCTAGCACGGATATCCCTGACCCTCTCTCTCCACGCCTTCCTTTCATTCATCGCCTCTGACAGGTCTTCGGGATTACATCCTGTATCATCACATAGCTGCTGTATGTATGTTCGAGCTGGCCGTCCTGCTTTTGATTGGCCATATGCGGGGGTCCACAGGAGTACATCACTTACAAGCTCGTCCTTGCTTCTCCAGCAGAGTCCAGCATGTCTGGTTCGTCTAGCTTGTATATTTTTCGTGATAGGTGGTAGATGACCGTATAGTTGGCGCCTTGTGGGGTGTTGCTGCCAGGACTTGTTCAATATTGCTCTTAACATTCTTGTATAATTGCCGTCTAGCTTCTTCTCCAACCGTTTAGTCAGCGTCCAAGTAGTGCATCCATATAGCAATATCGACACGACCGCAGCCTGGAAGAAGTTGTGTGTGTGTGTGTGTGTGTGTGTGTGTGTGTGTGTGTGTGTGTGTGTGAATATAAATTTCTAGGATTTATGAGAAGAGCAAACCGGTTTATACAAGTTTTTGTTAAGATCTCTTAGCTTTTGAGACGGATTTTATTGACAGTTTTTGTAATGATTTTATTGACTGGTATTTTATTTATGGTTTTGACGAGGAGTTTATTTATGGGCGCCGTTAAACGATCAATTTAATTGTTTACTGTTCCTTATGTTACGCTTGATTTATTGATTTATCTACTTTCCTTCTATATATATATATATATATATATATATATATATATTAAAATGAGTAGGTCCACGAAGAGATTTGTATTGTTTTAGGATTTATTTATTTTGTCTTACATACGTGTATATTTCCCGCTTGTTGTTTTTGTCAGAGAACATGTATAGCACAAGGCCTTTTTAACCGGGTACTCAATATATATATATATATATATATATGATTTGATTTCTCGTGGTGGTGTAATGGTTATCATCGTAAGAAATGAACACTGTAACCTGAGTTCAAATCGTGAACAATGCCCTTGGGAAAGGCATGAATCGAACTATTCTTCCTCCAGACATGGGTAAATAGTAAATAAAACTGAGCTCTTTAGCCTCTATATGGCAACCAGGCTAGGAGAAAGACATTCTGAATAAAAACCCGATAAACTCTGTTTAAAAAAATTGACCTTATGTCATATACTGCTTGTACAGAGGAATTGGGTAAATACTTAAATCGACAATTTTTTCGACAAAATATCCAAAAGAATTTCTTAAATCTCAAAATCAATTTCTTAAAATACCTATATTTGTATCTTGGAAAGTCGCTGCGTCATTTGGTTTGGTTTCTTTGTTTAATGGCATATCAACCTTCATGGTTTATTTAATGCCAAAGCTGCCCCCATAGAAAAACAGCTGTGGTACTATCTAACCCATATCTTGGGTGGTGGATAATGGGGTTCATACCTATTGGATGGGTTTTCGTCCGTTAGTGAAAGTTATTGCGTGACGAGAGATCGAACTTGGTCACTACGACGCTGCTGTCCAGCACGTTAGCTACTACACCACAGGAATTGTCAACCCTCACATCCTGTTTTATTTGACCGTAACAATGTAAAATGGAAAAATTGGTTGACAAGTAAGACCTAGTGTTTTATATAATGGTAGCGTGTTATTTTCTCTATTAAAAAACAAGACTATTTGATAGTGGGATTGATGTCTTTTGCATGTCAATGAACTCCTAATGACCTCTAGATGGCGACACCCTAGCTCTGCTAAAGTGACATAACATGGTATAAAAAAAGGGCGAGAATACATTGTTTCATCTTTTCTCCAGAATGCGTTGTCGCAAGATCACCTACCAGCAAACCTTGCGTTATGCCTCTGAAACACTCAACATATGCTCGTTGGGCGCCTTTGGTGGTGTAATGGTTATCAAGCTCGACTAGCAAACCTGCACGAGTGAGTTCGAGTCTCATTGGGTGCCCCTCTCATATGGCCTTGTGCCACATCTAAGTAAAATGCTTAGTAAGTTACAACATACGCTCGTTATAGCTAACAACGTCGAAAGCTTTAACCAATAATTTTTGACTCACTCACAGCTTTCAACAAAACGTATTTTTCTCAAGTAGAGAGAGGGAGAGAGAGAGGGAGAGAGAGAGAGAGAGATGCTTATAGATAGATATGAATAGACAAAGACAAAGATAAAAAAACCTTAGATAGACAAAAACCCTACTGCATAGTCTGGAACGAACTGCCGCAGGCATTGGCCTCCATGTCAATGCTCATAAAACGGAATATATGTGCTTTAATCAAACGGGCGACATTTCCACACTAAACCGTAGCTCACTGAAACTAGTGCACAAGTTCACCTACCTAGGAAGCAGTGTCTCATCGACCGAGACAGACCTTGACACGCGACTAACAAAGGCATGGACAGCTAACGATAGACTATCGGTCAAATGAAAGTCAGACCTGACCGATAAAATGAAACGCAGTTTCTTCCAAGTAGCGATCGTGTCGATACTGCTATATGGATGCACTACATGGACGCTAAATAAAAGGCTGGAGAAAAGGCTTGACGGCAATTACACAAGAATGTAGCGAGCAATATTGAACAAGTCCTGGAGGCAGGACCCTACAAAGCTCTGTGGCCACCTACCACCCATCACGAAAACTATCCAAGTTAGACGAACCAGACATGCAGGACACTGCCAGAGAAGTAGGGATGAGCTCATAAGGGATGTACTCCTATGGACCCCTAAACATGGCCGAGCAAAAGCAGGGCGACCAGCTCAAACCTACTTACAGCAGCTCAGTGAGGATACGGGGTGTAGCCCTGAGGACCTGCCGAAAGCGATGAACGATAGGGAGGAGTGGCGAGAGAGGGTCAGAGATATCTGTGCCGATAGCACAACAAAATGAGGATGATGAGATAGACAAATAGAAAGAAAACTAAAATAGCTTTGGTTTGGTTTGATTTAGTTTCGTAGTGTTTTATTATTTAACAACCCACTTGGGTCATTTAATGTAAAAACCTACTTAATTGTTTGCACACAGTTATATGGTTTCAAGTATTGCTGTATAACGTTAATAAGTCTATTTACACACAAGTAAATTGTTTCAAGTATTGCTATATAACGCTAATAAGTCTATTTACAGACAATTAAATGGTTTTGGTTGGTTGGTTGGTTGGTTTGTTGGGTTTTATGGCATATCAACCTTTGTAGGTTATTTAACGCCAAATCCATTTTTATGGAAATAATCTGCTCTATTTAAAACAATTCAGTTTAGCAAAAGCACACAGTTTAATTGTCAAAAACATTTCTATTTCAAACTATTCAGGCAGTTATATGTAACAATGCAGTTAAGTGTAAATACAGTTTTAATGTCAAAAAACAGTTCTATTTCAAATAATTCAGTTAAGCATAAGCACGCAGTTTAAATGTAAGTACGGTTTAATTGTCAAAAACGTTTTTACTTCAAGCTATTCAGTTTACTCAAACAATTCAGTTTAGCATAAGAATGCTGTTAGTTCTATTTAACCCATAGATAGGACCCTTATCAGGTGCTACCACTTCGGGCCAGAGTGGACCTGGAAGCGATGGCAATGAAGGGGTACTCTGCATTCCCCAAAGCTCCAGCACTGCTGGAACCTCACCATCAGATTGTTTAGTATCATAACAGGACACTCGTTGGTGTTAGTGGTGGGGGCAGTTAGTGTATTCTAAATAAAAATCAAAAAATGTCAAAACAATAACTTATGTATAAATATGCTTTTGAGCGAAGACGGTCACAATAAGTGGAGGAGGTTTAAGTGTGCTGTTCCTGGTTCCGCTGGCTGAATTGAAACCCTAACTCTGACATGAACACATTATGCAGATAATTATATAATCTAGTATAGCATAGGTCCTTGCCTATTGCACCTGTTGGTGACGCTCCTCGTGGGTCCGGATTGTGACAATCCCAAAAAGAAAAAAATATATCACAACCTGATGACATCTTGTAGTATAGACACAAGACCATGACCAACTATACAAACGCATAATACATATACATCTACATATGCATGCAGAACACAACGACACAATGAAGACGAGCGACACAGTTCTTAGAAAAATATACCTCTCACTTTATTTCAAAGGTTTGTGTGTAAGAGGGAGTTGGAGACCGAACAGAACTGCAACATATTGACCCTCACTCTATTAGCCATAACCACGCTTCTTTCCCGTTCTCCTGGGCTGCTCAACTGGGGGCCTGGGGGCCCAGCCTCTCTTGAACATGTTCCTCAATGTTCCTGTATCTTATCTCCAACTGGTCTAATCTCCAAACTTTCAATCGGGGACCTGAGGGCTCCCTCTGCTGGGTGCTGGCTTTCTCTACTACATCTTGTCTCCAAACTCGTCTGTTCTCCAACTGGTCTGGTCTCGAAACTAACTGACTTCCTGTCTTCACCGAGTTATATAATAGTTCAACGCCCGCCTTCTTGTGGGCGTCACAAATTGCGCTCATTCAACCCATCCACGGTGATGGTTATACTCTGCTATTCCTCAACCAGATGCACCTGTTATTTACATTGGTGCATTTCCTATTTTGACAGCAAATTCACTTAATAAAATAAGATATGTGAAAAAAGTAGATGTTTATAAAGAAGGTGACAATAGCTGCAGATTGTGTATGGAAAAAAAACATTATTCATCCTTAAACACGCTGAAGAAAGTTACTTAACAAAAGAAGGGAATTGATATTTAAGTGTAGACATGTTAATCGATATATCCTATGTTATTTAGCTTCTGACTAATTCCATATTCTTTCTCTTTATTCGGAGGGTTCTAATTCTCTCTCTCTCTCTCTCTTTCTCTCTCTCTCTCTCTATATATATATATATATATGTCTGTCTCACTCTATCTTTCCTTTTCCTTTTCTCTCTCTCTCTCTCTTTCTCTCTCTCTCTATATATATATATCCTATGAGTGTCATGCGTACTTCTACCTTACTAGGTCAATATACTCAATACTATAAATAAATTTGATTACACTCTTTTCTCACTTTACTGTCTGATGATTGTGCAAAACACTTAAAATTTCAAGTAACGAACTTCTTGTATTTCCCTCTTTCTCTCTCTCTCTCTCTATATATATATATATATATAGTTTATCTGTTTTTTGATTAGATATAATTTCATGAGAAATCTATCGAGTAATATATTTTAAAATTTTCTTTTACTTCACGAATTTTGTGAAGTTCTACACTGGTGTGAAACGATAAATGTACTTCCCTGGATTTCAGATTAAATCAAGTTTGATAATTTTCCCGGTCGTGCAATCTTTAGATAGGTATATGAAAATATTGCAGTAAACATCTGCAAATAACATTAGTACGTTTGCAACACAAAAAAACACACACACGCATATATATATATATATATATATATGCTGGAATCGGATACCGAGAAAGAGTCCACTCTGCTCAATTATTTATGCCTCGCTGGAGGGAGAATAATTGGATTCATACTTACCCCAAGGAGATTAGCACTGTGTAAAATGCTGAAAAGTCTCGAGTAGGATTTGAATTCGGTTCTCCATGTCCTACGACGATAATGATTGCACGAACTCAAGCTCGTCAAATATATTTATATAGTCATCCACAGACAGGCTGTTTCGTTGTATCGCAACTCTTCAGGGTGGCTAGATCCGCGAGATGGTTCAAGCTGACATCGAAACCCGACTGAATTTATGTCGGGTTAGATATCCGACTTATACGTATACTTATATATATATATATATATATATGTATATATACTCTATCGGCTATCGGGGTGTTCAATTCACGAGAAGAGCTATAATATTTCCGCGTATGTGGCAAATTCCCCACTCGTGTACTCAACCCACGGTGGTGGGGATTATATATATATATATATATATATATATATATATATATGTATATTGATGTCTAGATATGAGATAATCAAATTCATTAATAGTTTTCATATACACTTTGTGTGTTGTTTTTTGAGAGATTTATTTTATTAAACATTTTTGGGCACACGGACATATCGAATACGAATAATCTTTAAACCGATCTATGTAACCCATTGTCGAGACAGTAACTATCATTCCAGGACTGAGTGGACCAGGGAGTACTGGCAATAAAAGAGAACTTCAAACTCCCCAGATCTCCAGAGCAGGAGCATCACTATCAGATGCAATTTAGTGTTATATCCTAGCGCGCTCCTTTTTTCGGTGGGATACAGTGAACATCTTCTAAGCTCCCCGACAAGTCTTATATATAAGTATCTGAT
This sequence comes from Sepioteuthis lessoniana, assembly GCA_963585895.1. Lineage (NCBI taxonomy): Eukaryota > Metazoa > Mollusca > Cephalopoda > Myopsida > Loliginidae > Sepioteuthis > Sepioteuthis lessoniana. The sequence goes on along the minus strand of OY757929.1, from coordinate 49,184,877 downwards.
GCAGAAGTAGCTAAATTCGTAGATCCGTGTTGATATCGTCACATCATCATCATCATGATGATGTACAAAGGACTTAAATTTCACAATTAGCAATACTTAAAACAAATTAACTGTGTGCAAACAAATGAATAATGATGAATAAAATCATTAGTGTTACGTCACAATATTTGAAACTTTTCAAGTGTGTGCAATTTTAAACCTGCAAACCTTTCATTTACAAATATATATATCATTAAGAAAAAATAACAAACCGGTCACATTAGGATTATAAATTTATTTCCATTCTGTTTTGCGTTTACTATAATTCTAACCGACAATAAAATAAAAAAACGGAAGTGGCCTAAATGAGGAGATAACTCTTCACCCCTCTACTATCCCCTTCTACCTTTCTTTCCTGTGTCTATTCTGATTTATTTTATCCATAAGATCTAAAGAAGTACTGTTAATTTACTTTTTTCGTGTTTTTGGATTTTTCAAAAACGCATAACAGGATGGAAATAAAGTTCACTCTTGAATAGGTTTTTGTCCTGATGGAATTACTCCCAACTCCGGTTTAACTGGACCAAATAATACTATATATATATATATATATTTGACTTGGCACTGAGTTACTTACATAAGTTGACATGTGCCTTGGGTTATCATATTTACCAACTCCTCCGCTCGGGCAGGATATGACACAAGGTCAATTTTTAAGCAGAGTTTAACAGGTTGGAATTCAGATTTTTCCTTCTCCTAGACTAGTTGCCTCACCAAGGCTGAAGAACTCAGTCTGGCCTACTATTTACCCATAGCTGGAGGGAGAGTAATTGGATTCATACCTTTCCCTAGGCTTTTAGTGCTATGTGAAATGCAATCAGTCTTGTCCAGGATTTGAACTCGTGTAGCCGTGTCCATTTCCTACGACGATAACCATTACACCACGGGCACCTAGTGTTATTGTTATCGTCAAAGAAAATAGATACGGCAACACAAATTTAAAATCCTGGACGACGCTGATTCCATATCACATAGCCCTAATACTCTTAAGAAAGGTATCATTCCAATTATTCTCCCTCCAGGAGCAATCATAGCTAAAACTTATTTCTTTAGTTTTGGCTAAGCAACTAGTCTTGAAGAAGGAAAACACTGAATTAAAACCTGTTCACCTACCTAGGAAGCAGTGTCTCATCAACCGAAAAAGACATCGACACGCGGCTAACGAAGGCATGGACAGCTATCGATAAGCTATCGATCATATGGAAATCAAAGCTGGCCGATAAAATGAAACTTAGTTTCTTCCAGACAGCGGTCGTGTCGATACTGCTGTATGGATGCACCACTTGGACGCTAACAAAACGGATGGGGAAGAAGCTAGACAGCAATTACACAAGAATGTTGCGAGCAATATTGAACAAGTCCTGGCGGCAACACCTTACAAAGCACCAACTATACGGCCACCCGCCTCCCATCCAAATTAGATGAACAAGACACGCAGGACACTGCTGGAGAAGCAGAGACGAGCTTATAAGTGATGTACTCCTATGGACCCCCGCATATGGCCGAGCAAAAGCATGACGACCAGCTAGAGCATACATACAGCAGCTATGTGAGGATACGGGATGTAGCCCTGAAGACCTGATAGAGGCGATGAACGATAGGGAAAAGTGGCGAGAGAGGATCGAGGATATCCGTGCTAGCGGCACGTCATGATGATGATGATGATGATGATGAATCTCCGCTTAAAGATTGACCTTGTGTCACATCATGCCCGGTTGGAGAGGTTGATAAATATATTCATGTGTTGATATGTTGGAAAACGCAACCAACCAACCAACCAACCAACCAACCAACAAACCCAATCCAATCTCTTCGTTGTGTTTGAACGTTCTTGGACGGTTAAATTCAGTTTGAACAATAAGAAAAAAATTTCACCAACCTCGATTATTTAGTGATTGAACGTTTCTACTTTATTTATTGAATCACCACGAATCAATTTGATTCAGAAAATTTGTGATCCTAAGTGTAGAATGAAAAGTTTAAGTCGATTAAATTAACTAGATAATTTGATTAATTAATTTTGCATTCTTTAATTAATTAATCAATTACCTTCGGAAATAAAGCAAACTAGTAAGAATATTCCCCCCCGAGCCTCAGAAAGGCAGACAATAAGATTTGCGAAGAGAGAGAGACAGAGACAGAGACAGAGACAGAGAGAAAGAGAGAGAAAGAGAGTGAGAGAGAGAGAGAGAGAGAGAGAGAGAGAGACATAGAGACAGTCTGACTGACTCAGATTGGATGAATTAACTAAACTGTCTAAATCAAATTGTTCTGATGGCGATCAAAGTGTTGAATCTGTGTATGCGAGTTCAATTGGACATTTGATAAAGGTGAGAATAGAATCAATGTTTCCAGAGAGACACAGAGACAGACAGACAGACAGACAGAGACAGACAGAGAGACAAACAGACCCAGATTGGATGAATTAACTTAGCTAAATCAAATTGTTCTGATAGCCATCAAAGTGTTGAATCTGTTTATGCGAATTTAATTGAACATTTGATAAAGTGAGAATAGAATCAATGTTTGTAAAGGATTCATAAAAGGGGTAAATATGGCCTGGGACGGTTATCAAGCCGATGATGAAGGACATTGAGTTACAAAATTATTTTACTGCGGAACACAAAGAAATGAGCACCCAGTCGTTTGGTGCTGTTGAATACGACTGCATCTCTGCAGACAGTTAAGACCCCACCAACGAATGTCCTGGATATGACATTAAACAATTTTATGATGAGGTTTCATAATGCTGGAGATTTGGGGATCGTGAAGCACCCCTTCGTTGCCACTCCATTTTATATACGCGAAACTAATACTAATGTATAAATATGGATGTACATTTTTTTTAGTTTTTCCACCCATGCTAATATCAAAACGGCCTCGTTCATGTTAGATTTTTTAAAATGCATGTCATACGTACAATGTGTATATTATGTACCAACAAATGGCATTGATCTTGTTTTAGGTTCTCAAATTTGAATAATTTTAAAAAGCAGGTTTTAATATATGACTCTATCGGGCCATTATTTTGTAATTTTTTTTTGGCTTATTTTCACACACATACACACACACACATGCACACACGCACACTTATATATATATATATATATATATATATAACGAAAAGTTTGGGATCTCATTGATTTTTTTCTAAACTTAAAAATGAATCAAATTAAACTTAAAAATGAATCAAATTTCATGTCTTTAAAGAATTTTTTCTATGTTTCATCACCATCATCATCATGTCGCACTATTAGCAAGGATATCCTGACCCTCTTACGTCACTCCTCCCTATCGTCCATTGCTTCCGGTTGGTCTTCATGGTAACATCCCGTATCGGCAGAGAGCTGCTGTATATAGGTTTTATAGGTTTTATATAGGTTTTAAGCCTGCCTTTGCTCGGCCATGTGAAGGGGTCCACAGGAGTACATCACTTATGAGCTCGTCCTTACGTCTCCAGCAGTGTACCGCATGTCTGTTTCGTCTAATTTCGGTAGTTTTCGTGATGAGTGGTAGGTGGCCGTACAACTGCTGCTTTGTGGGGTGCTGCCTCCAGGACTTATTCAATATTCCAGGCAGCATTCTTGTGTAATTGTACTCAGTTTCTATGTTTAAATATATGCTTTCACTGAAATTATTATTATTTCATATTCCTTTTGATTTAAATTATTGTATAAATAATTTAAATAAAAATGAATTTGTGTTTTTTATTCATCAAAGAACCAATCACAAGCATTTATCACTGTAGAGAAAATTCTTGGCCTCCTTCCTAGTAACTTAAAAAAGTATGTTAGTGATTCCCAAACATTGTGTAAATATGTAAACAAATCTTGTTTATTCTTGAGCTGTCGACTTAGGACTTTACGATCAGTTACATTCCAGACAGGTTCAATCGGTGAACGATCTATAGACCGTTGGGACCAAGTTATGTTTTGTAAAATTCCTTAATCTTCTTTCGATTTTGAAAACTTTGTACACAGTTTTGGGCTGTATTTTAGATCAGTGTCTTGTTGCAAAAACAAAGTTTGGTCCAATAATGCGGTAGCCAGATGGAATTGCGTTTCTTCGCAGTTATAAATGATACATTCACTTTTGTCACTTGGGGTGCCCCATTCATTCGACCATGTGCCAAATCGAAGCAAAGAGCTTCGTAAATTACTACGTTCTCTTTTGTATAACGCCTTTGATTTGAATAAGGTCTCCTGCAATCTTCCCCTAAAATATCCATAAACTATTACCGCATCCCCAATATGCTTAACAGTTTTACACAATGCAAAGAAAGAGTTCATCTGATAAAGACTCTTCATTTACTTACGAAGTGTTCAAATTTGGATTCATCGGTCCATTAAAGCTTTTACCAATCTTCTAAAGTCCCATTCTTATGCTATTTTGTCCATTGTAGTCGATTAGTTGGTTAGTTGGTTGGTTTTTTATGGCGCATCAATCCTTTTCGAGTCATTAAACACAAAATTAAATTCAAAGAATTCAGTTTCGTATAAGCATAGTTTTTGTTTACAAACGGTTAAATGTCAAAAGACCTCTGTTAAACATCAAATCAGTTCTACTTCATGCAATTCCGTCTCGCAAAAGTTTACAGTTTCAATGTCAAAAACAGTCCTTTTTCAAGCAATTCAGTTTCGCAAAGGTTTAGACAGTTCTATTTCAAACTGTTAATTTTAGCGTCAGTGCACAGCTTCAATGTCAAAAACATCCTTTTTCAAACAATTCAGTTTAGCATAAGAACACAGTTTAGTTCTATTTAAAAAAAAGTTTTATTTCAAACAGCTCAGTTTAGCATTAGAACGCAGTTTCAATGTCAAAAGTAGTTCTATTTCAAACAATTCAGTTTAGCATAAGAACACAGTTTAGTTCTATTTGACCCTTAGATAGGACCCTATCCGGTGCTACCACTCCGTGCCAGAGTGGACCGGGGGAGCGATGGCAATAAAGAGGTACTCCACATTCCTGAAAGCTCCAGCATTACTGGAGCCTCACCATGAGATTGTTTAGTGTCATATCCAGGACACTCATAAGGAAGTCTTACCCTTCTGCAGAGAAGCAGTCGATGTATTTTGCAGCCACTGCTGACTGGGCAACATTGTAGTCTTTTCAGCTTATTTTTCTCTTTTTAGTTTGTTAACTGACACCCATCTTTTAAGCCGCGGAGTAATATATTTTCTCTTAATAGTCACAACATATATTGGATGTTGACGTGTAGAATTAAACTCAGCAGGTATTTCGAGAGCTTTTATTCTTTTGTCCTTTTTATTAGACACCAGCAAGTGTCCATCTTCCGTAACAGATATCACTCTGGGCCTCCTAGATCTTTTTCTGTCAAAATTTGCCCAGGTTTCTGCATGTTGCTGCAGGTAATAATCCTCCCAATTTTTTTTTTTTATATCTGTAATATTCTAGCAATCTGACGCTCAGAATACTTTTCTATTGAAAGAATTTCCACTTAGGCTCTTTTTTTCAATATACGAATATGTTTAATTCTTGGTATTTTTACGATTTCTGAAAATCATCTTCAATTACATATTAATGTTAGATTGAATTGAATCTCTGCCAAGCAGTGGTGGGGAAATATTTATACATTTCTACTTTTGGGTTTAAAAAAGGAATCAAGTTGTAAAAACATTTACAAAGCTTATGCAAATAAACTGATAATCCTAGTAGAAAAAATTGCTTGAATTTTATTCAAGGGGTTTCATGTACACAATCATCATCATCATCATCATCATCATGTCGTGCCGCCAGCACGGATATCCCTGATCATCTCTCGCCACTTCTCCCTATCATTCATCGCCTCCGGCAGGTCTTCTGGGTTACATCCCGTGTCCTCTCATAGCTGCTGTATGTAAGTTCGGGCTGGACGTCCTGCTTTTGCTTGGCCATATGTGGGGGTCCATAGGGGTACGTCGTGAACTTATTTATCCATGGTCTGGAAGATCTGGGTTCAATCCCAGATCGAGTCATACCAAAGACTCCAAAATGGTACTTGATGCCTCCTTGTTTAATACTCAGTATTATAAGGTATGGATCAAGGGTAAAGTGAAGCAATCCAGGGAAAGGAGTTGTGCCCTCCCCTAAACTTTGGTGTAGTAGCTATCAAAAAGCGAGCCTTCGGGTCAACCTCGACAACCATATTTACAAACCACTCCCCTCGGGCAGGATATGATACAAGATCAAATTTTAAGTGGAGTTTAACTGGATTGAATTCAGAGTTTTCCTTCTCCTAGACTAGTGGCCTTACCAAGGTTGAAGAACCCAGTCTGCCCTACTATTTACCCATAGCTGGAGGGAGAATAATTGGATTCATACCTTTCCCAAGGGTATTTGTCCTATGTGAAATGCAATCAGTCTCGTCCAGGATTTGAACTCGTGTCGCCGTGTCCATTTCCTACGACGATAACCACGGGCACCTCGACTACGGTCGCCAACTTTACTTTACTTTATGATGTAAGAGAAATAATTCAGGGTGGTCCCAAAATTTTGGTCGGACGTATAATATATGATATGTTTGTGCATAGTTTTTATGAGAAAGTCTTGAAAAATTAAGAAATAAACTTAATAAAGTGCCCACACATTTATAATTTATTTGTAAAGCAGTGTTTTTTGTCGAAACAATTTTTGAGCATTTCAACTAGATTCACGTTTACGTGAAGAAAAAAAAAGACATTTTCAATAAAGTTTAATTAAAGTAATTAAACATTTCAATCTACCAAATAATTAGATGTATAATGTTAAATTAATCCTTCTAGCTTCTTTATTTTGTTAATAGCATAACTGTCAGAGATAAATGTATCCTGAAACTAAATAGGAATAATTAAGAATTAAATTAAGATTTAAACATTCTTAACGAAAATAATTAAAAAAAAAAATTCTAAATTGGCTTTAAAAAAAAAAAAATTCAGTTCGATATAGGGTCGATTTAAAATTCTAATATATATATATATATATATATATATATATATATATCATAAGAGTGTTGGTCGTCAGTAATTCACCTTAAGGTTATGTGTCGAACCAAGTGCATGAAACCTAAGGTTGCAGAATATTTTCCATGGATGAGATATATAGATATCTAATATATATTTACTAATTATATATATATATATATATATATATATATATATATATATATATATATATATATATATGAAGACAAAAGAAAAAAATTCACTTTCTTGGTATCATTATTTCTGTCTCTTACAAATTTTTATAAGTTTAAAGTTTAACTCCTAAGCTTTATAAAAACCATCCTCAAATAAGATATTTAAAATTATAATTAGATGTTATCATATTACTTCCGCTGAGAATGGAATTTGAAAAAAAAAAACTTTTTTAAATCAAAATGATTTATTCTATCTATTTACCGAAAAAAAATTAATAAATTTGAATATATATATATATATATATATATATATATATATATATATATATATATATATATATATATATATGTGTGTGTGTGTGTGTGTGTGTGTGTGTGTGTGTTCTAAATGAACTACAGTTATCTCTAATTTGCATATTACGAAACATTAAAAGATTAAAAAAAACAATCCCGGAACAAATATTTCTTTGTAGGCGATTTAAAAAAAAAATCAATGAAGTTTATACTCGATTTTAACTGAGACTATTATGTTTTATCAATATTAAAAAAAATATAAGGAAAAATTAATGAAATTGCAGTACTTAATTTTTTTTATTCAGAATATTATAAGAATTTAAATAATTTATATTAAGAAAATTTTGTAATCGAAATTTAAGCCAATCGTAATAAACACAAAATTAATATCTAATTAACATAATAAACGTTAAGTAATTGTAATAAGTAAAGAATTAATCTATAAAAGATATTATAACTAAGAATTTAAAAAATAAAACGAAAGATTTCAATGTTTGATTTCTAGCTCTCCACGTTAATTATTGATGTATCGTTAATCACAAATTAATTATATATCAATAGCCGATAGTATTGAGCACTCATATTAAATACTCCTACCTCTTGGATTTCTTCCTTGGATCATATATATATATATATATATATATATATATATATATAATTTTTATACCTATACTATAACTGTGGTGGTGGGAAAAACCCAGTTGACACAATTTGTAAATATTTTTTTTAACACAAACTGATATCTGGGAAACAATTCAATAAAAGAAAGAAAAAGTAAAAATATTCGTACTTCTTGGAAATAATCAACCATCTACTGATATCTATCTTTATGTAAAATAGAACTGTTTGGCATTTAAACTGAGTGTAATTACATTTAAAAATGATTTATGACCCAGTTGAGAGGGGCTGCAGAATACACCAACTGCATCTCTACAGAGGGGTAAGACTCCCCCAATGAGTGTTCTGGATGTGACACTTAACAATCTGATGGTGACGTTCCAGTAATGCTGGATATTTTGAGGATGCGGGGTACCCTTTCATTGCCATCTCTCCCAGGTCCACACTGGCCAGGAGTGGTAAAACCTGATAGGGTTCAATCAAATATAACTAAACTGTCGACGTATGCTAAACTGAATTGGTTCAAATGGGACTGTTTTGACAATCAAATTGCATATTTATGCAAAATTAAATTGTTTGAAATAAACTGTTTCAGTATGCTCAACTGAATTGTTTAAAATAAAACTGTTTCTGTATGCTAAACTGAATTGTTTGAAATAGAACTGCTTAGACATTTTTTTGAGTATAAACAAAAGCTCTACTTATAATAAACGGAATTATTTGAATTAGAACTGTTTGAATAGCTTGAAATTGAAATGTTTTCGACGGTTAAACTGTTTGATAATTATGATAAACTATATAAACTAATTTATGATAAACTGTTTTGATAATTAAAGGAACTGTTTCTGTATACTAAGAGCAGAGAAGCAGTCGGTGTATTCTACAGCCCCAGCCGACTGGGCAAGGTACCACTACGGTTTTTCTACAAGGATGGGTTTGACATTATTAACTCAAGGAAGCTGATATGCCGTTGAATAAATAACAAAAAAACGGACTAATCGATCATTTTTTTCTCGCTTTTTTTCTCCTTAAAACCTAATTTTAAAAAATCACTTTTTTGAAAAAAGTCTTTGCTTGATAAGCTGAATTTTCATGAATAAGTGACTTAAAAAATACAAGGAAGCTTTTTTTTTTAATTATATATATATATATATATATATATATATATATATATATATATATATATATATATATCGTTAAAACCGGAGCAGATTCATGTGTATAAAAAGTATTTTTTCAACGAACGTCTCTGTGTTTCTGTGTTCAGTCTTTTGTTCATAAAAATAAATACATATAAAAAACGCTAAAGTCGACGTTAGATAAAATCAAATACTGCCGTAAAGCCAATGAAATAATCATAATCCCTGATACATTAAAGCCTGAAATATATCAGATTTGAACAGGAAATATCAAAATATTATTACAATCATAAAATAATTTAAGACATAAACAGTAACAGCTTACTGCTCAAAGTTTCAATTGTTGACGTAGTTGAATGTAATCACCTGATTATCATCTCCGTGAAACCCAGAGTTGTGAATAGTTTTTATATCGTAAAATGTTCCGACCTTTGAAAGTTTATCCATTTTTATGTTTGATGTATATTCATTAAACTAAATATTAATGAAAGATAGAGGTTTTAAATTTTATAGACCTGGATCATGTCATACTAAAGACTTTAAAAATGATACTTGATACCTCCTTGCTAAATAATCAGCAATATAAGTTAAGGATCAAGGGTAAAGTGGAGCAATTTACGGAAAGGGGTAGCACGTTCCCCTACACCTTGGTGTAGTAGCTATTGAAAAGGGAGCCTTCTGGTCGCCCTCTACTAAAGTGAGACAACTTTACTTTTACTTACAATGAAATAGAAGATATATATTCTTTACACTCGTAGTGAATTAAGGTATTACATCAATCAGCGAATGCAGCAAAACGATCAATCACAAAATCAGCGAATGCAACGAGCTTGTACAGAAAGAGCATAAGACTAGACACGACTGGGTGGGCAAGGTGATCGACTGGGAATTATGAACGAAGTTTAAATTCGACCACAATGCACAATACAGAATCTGTCCTGGAAAATGAGACGCACAAACTCCTATAGGATTTTGAAATACAAACGGATCACCGAATCTCGGCCAGACGACCAGATCTAATTATAGTCAACAACAAAAACAAAAACAACAACAAAAGAGAACTTGCCGAATTATGGACTTTGACATCCCGGCTAACCACAGTAAAACTGAAAGAGAGGAAAAAGAAGGATAAGTACGTAGACCTTGCTGGGCATTTGGAAACACTGTGGAACATGAAAGTGACGGTGATATCAATTCTAAATGGTGCTCTTGGTACAGTCACCAAAGGACTGGTGTAGGGACTGGAGGACTCGGAAATAAGAGGACGAGTGGAGACCATCCAAACTACTGCTTTAAGTGGAGCAGCCAGAATACTAAGAAGAGTCCTGGAAGCTTGAGGAGAGTTATTGACACTCAAACTCCAGTGAGAAACCATTGTCTAACACTGTGGGGAAAAGTCTTAAAATAATAATAATAACAATAATAATGATAATAATAATAAAGTTAACTTGCTGTCTTGTTGATTTTGCTGTTACAGCGAACCACAGAGCCAAAATAAAGGAAAGCAACAAGGGAACTAAAAAAGATATGGAACATAAGTGTGAAGTTTATAACAATTGTAGTTGGTTAGCTTGGAACGGTTTCTAAAGGCTTGAAAGAAACACTGGAGGAATTGGAAATCTGTGGAAGAATCGAGACTATCCAGACTACAGGATTGTTGCGATCGGCCAGAAATACTGAGAAGAGTCCTGGAGAGTTGAGGAGACTTGCTATCACTGAGACTCATGTGAAAGCCCACCAGCTAACGTTGGTTTGAAAAACAAACAAAGACTAAAATAATAAATCTCTAACAAGAAGATCTTGACATGGCACCGAAAGGGAAACCTTAAAGAGAAACTAAATCTCTTCTAATTGTAACTCAAAATGCCATAAAGATAAGTTTAAAACCCAAATCTATAACGCGCCACAGAATAGCAAGTGTAGATTATGTGGTGCCAAAGACGAAACGATTAATCACATAGTAAGTAAATATGACAAACTAGCTCAAAAGGATTATAAGACTAGACATGAGTGGGCGGAGAAGATGATTCACTAGGAATTGTGTGAGAAACTTAAATTTGACCATACAACCAAATGGTATTGACACAAACCAGAATTCATGCTGGAGAATGGGACACACAAAATTCTGTAGGATTTTGAGTTGCTAACAGATCCCTTACCATATTTACCCAACGCCTCCGCTCGGGCAGGATATGACACAAGGTCAATTTTTTAAGCGGAGTTTAACAGGTTTGAATTCAGTTTTCCTTCTCCTAGACTAGTTGCCTCACCAAGGCTGAAGAACCTAGTCTGCCCTACTATTTACCCATAGCTGGAGGGAGAATAATTGGATTCATACCTTTCCCAAGGGTATTAGTGCTATGTGAAATGCAATCAGTCCAGGATTTGAACTCGTGTCGCCGTGTCCAATTCCTGCGACGATAACCATTACACCACGGGCACCTCCCTTTTCTTTTTCTTTTTTTTTTTCCTTTTTTTTTACTATTTAACCCATAGTTGGGAGGATAAGGGGGTTCATACCTTTCCCAAGGGTATTTGCCCGAAAGTGAACTTAATAGCGCGACTGGAGTACTACGATTCCGCAGTCCATCGCTTTAACCATTACACCACGAGGACACAGATCCCTTACCCCGAGCCAGAAGACCAGATCTAGTGATAAGAAAAAAAAAAGAACCTCCCGAATAGTGGACTTTGCCACTTTGTCCCAGCGAACCACAGAGTGAAGATCAAAGAAAACAAAAAGACTGACAAATAGTTGGATATGACGAGAGAATTAAAAAAACAACAACAATGGAACATCAAGGTGATGGTGATACCAATTGTTGTTAGCACACTTGGAACGGTATCCAAAGGCTTGAATAGGAGACTTGGAAGAGTTGAAAATCGGACGACAAATCAAGACCATCCAAACTACAGAAATGTTAAGATCGACCTAAATACTGAGAAGAGTCCTGTAGACCTAAGGGGACTGTCTGTCACTCAGACTCCAGTAAAAGTCCATCAGCTTCTGCTAAGTGTGAAAAAACTCGCAAGAAATATAGAAATGATAATTGGATATGATACTGAGAAGATTCCTGAAGATCTGGGAGCACTTCAGTGAAGTCTACTTCTTATAAAGGAGGTATGTCAATTTCAGGTCAACTCATACCAAAGACACAAAAAATGGTACTTGATGCCGCCTTGCTTAACACTCAGCAGTATAAGGGAAGGATCAAGGGTAAAGTTAAGCAATCCAGGGAATGGAGCAGCGCCCTCCCCTAGACACCTCGGTGTAGTAGCTATTGAAAAGGGAGCGTTCGGGTTACCCTCGACTATGGTCGCCAACTTTACTTATATAAGGGAAATTTGTTTATAAGACATTGAACCCAGAAGAGTTGAGCCCCATATAAGATCAGAGCTCGTTTGTGTTTGCTTATCCGTGTGCGTTTGTGTGTGTGTGTGTGTGTGTGTGTGCGTGTGTGTGTACCTGAGTCTGAGTTCCTGTATGGATAAGGTCGCCAACTTTACTATAAAAAGAAAAGAAAAGAAAAAAAATTACAGACAGAAATCAAATGCCTGGGAAAGAAACCGGGGGAATTGGAACTCAGAGGAAGAATCGAAACCATTCAGACCACAGCACTGTCAGAATTAGCTTGAATACATAGAAGACTTGTTATCATTCAGACATCGGGAAAAACTGGTGCGAAAAACTGATGCGTATGAAATGAAAATGATATCCGAAATTGAGCAAATTTCTTTTTAAGCTGTCAGATAAAAAAATTGAGTTTTCTTCTTCTTTCTTACCATAATTTTCTTTCCATACTTTGAAGATTTTCTTTCTTTCTTTCTTTTTTAGGTTCCAGCAATGCTAGAGCTTTGGGGAATGCAGAGCACCCCTTCATTGCTATTACTCCCAGGTTCACTATAGCCCGGAATAGTAACACCTGATAGAGCCCTATCTATGGGTTAAATAGTACTAAACTGTATACTTTTGCTAAACTGAATTGTTTGAATTAGAACTATTTGACTAAACTGAAGAGCTTGAAATAGAAATGCTTTTGACGATTAAACTCTGTACTTACATTTAAACTGCGTACTTATGATAAACTGAACTGTTTGAAATGGAACTGATTTGCCATTGAAACTGAACTTATGCTAAACTTAATTGTTTGAAATAGAACTGTTTTGACATTTAACTCCGTGTAAACAAAATCTATATTATACTAAACTGAATTTGCTGAATTAAAAATGTTTGACTACACTGAATAGCTTGAAATAGAAATATTTTTGAAAATTAAACTGTGTACTCATGCTAAACTGAATTGTTTGAAATAGATCTGTTTATCTATATAAAAATGGATTTGGCATTAAATAACCTACAAAGGTTGATATGCCGTAAAGCCCAAACAACCAACTAACAACCAGCATCTCCCTCATCCTTATCATCATCCTCATCATCTTCTGGGGTTTTTCTTCATTTTCTTTTTGCTTGTCTTCTCATCATTTCTCTTCACCCCCTTTTCATTCCTTGTACTTCTTCCCCTTTTCCCCCTCTTTTTAAGCTTCATTATTTACGACTGCTTTTCTTTTTATTCTCATTCTCCTTTTCATTTCTTCCTTCTTTTTCTTCACTTTCACTTTTTCCTTCTCTTCTTTTCCTCTTCTTCTTTTCTTTTTCTTCATCATTGTCTTCTCATATCACTTCTCTTCATCCTCTTTTTCATTTTTTTTTTTACTTCTCACCTTTCTTTTTCCCCTTTTCCCCGATTCATTATTTGCTACTGCTTTTCTTTTTATTCTCGTTCTCGTTTTGATCTCTTCCTTTATAAATTTTTGCTAAATAAAGTTTAAAAAAATAACAATTGAATGTTCAATATAGTTAATCAGTGTGGCAGAAGTAGAGATTAAGTCATTATTCAGTGAATCTTATCAGTCAGTGTGTTTCCATTGATACACCAGATGGCGTCAACTTCATCGCATCAACCAGATAGAGGTCCCTCTTTTTATGCTCATTATTACTGCTACTAATTCTGCTATCAAAGCTTCCCTGGGATGAGTGTGGGAACCAGAATTAATGCTTCTAGTTTTCCAGCCCACTGATTAGACATGGGAACTCTTTTTCAACTCTCGGTAAAAGGTTTCAAATGCAGGATTTGCTTCAAGTATAGTTTTAAAAGTTTATTCAACACCATTTTTTTTCTATTGTGGTTTTCAGACTGAACAAGACGAATCAAAAATTAAATTAAAGTTTGGCTCTGAGTTTTGAAACTTTAAGAAAAGAGAAACAGACAGAGAGTAAGATAGACAGACAAAACAGAAAGAAAGAAAGAAAGAAAGAAAGAAAGTGAGTGATTTAAGAAAAGAGACAGAGACAGAGACAGAGAGAATGGGTTACTAAATAAGAGAGAGTGAGAGAGAGAGAGAGAGAGAGAGAGAGAGAGAGTCAGACAGACAGACAGAAGCAGAATGGGTTACAAAATAAGACAAAGAGAGACAGACACAGGCATAGAGCTAGAGACAGAATGACTGAATAAATGAGAGAGAGAGAGAGAGAGAGAGAGTGCTTCATTAAATAAGAGAGAGAATATGGGTTACTAAATAAGAGACAGACAGACAGAAGCAGAATGGGTTACAAAATAAGACAAAGAGAGACAGACACAGGCATAGAGCTAGAAACAGAATGACTGAATAAATGAGAGAGAGAGAATAAGTGACTAGAAGAGATAGATAGATAGATAGATAGATAGAGAAAGAGAGAGAGAGAGAGAGAGAGAGAGAGAGAGAGAGAGAGAATGTGTGACTAAATAAGCCTCGAGAGGAATGAAGGATGGAATGTGATAAGTTCGAGAAAAAGAAAAAAATGAAATGAAAATGAAAATAAAAAAACAAAACCAAAACAAAGAAAGAAAAAAAATAGGGTAAATATTCGTAGAAAAAAATCCATATTTTCGATGTCTCAGATGTATGGCAACTTTTTTATATTCTTTTTTGAGTTTCAATTTATTTGGCGTCTTATAGACTGAAAAAAATCTTCACAATTTGTATTTTTTATATTTTAATCACACATTTTTTATCCTTATATATATATATATATATGCATCTTATATGCTGCAAATGACGTTGGTAGCAATGATTAATAAGGTGAGAAAGAGACGATTTATTCAAATGGAAAGAAAAGGGCAGCCTATTTTTTTCGGCAAACCATTATTCAGTTCCAAAAGTTTTATGATAAGATTCGTCTCAAACTTTTGCTTTATTCTATTCTCTCTCTGTCTCTGTCTCTGTCTCTCTCTTTTCTCTCTCTCTCTCTCTCTCTCTCTCTCTTAGAACTTTACGCTTGAAGATCTTCGGCAAACCATTCTTTTTCTTTAATGCTGTTTCATTACAAATGTCCGAAGACTTTTTGATTTGAATTGTAGAAATTTCCAATTTACCCTCATTTACCCATTCTTTCTTTCTTTCTTTCTTTCTTTCTTTCTTTTTCTTCATGATTTCCTTTCTTTCTCAATTCTTCTTCCTACTTTACTCCTTTCATCATTCCTTCATTTTTTCCTAGTTTCCTTCAGTTTCTTTTTTTTTTTCATTATGATTAATTTTTTTCGCTGTTTCTTTACGCATCCTTCGTTGTTATTTATTTATCTATTTATTTATTTTTGTTTTTGTCTTTCTCAGTCTTTTTCTTTTTTTCCTTATTTAATTTTCTTTCATCTTGTCCTTAAAAAAATCTCTTTCCGGTCTCTTTTCCCTGATTTTCTTGATTTAATTTAGGAGTCTTTTTTTCTTTCTTTCTTTCTTTCTTTCTTTCTTTCTTTCTTTCTTTCTTTCTTTGTCGACCTGTTTCTATCTATCTATCTATCTATCTATCTATCTATCTATCTATGTCCCATTCTTTCTTTCTTTCTTTCTTTCTTTCTTTGTTGACCTGTTTATATCTATCTATCTATTATCTATCCAATCGGTTTAAAATCTTACTTTCTATTGATATCACTTTTTCTTCGTTTTTTTTTTCCTGTTTTATTTACCTTTTTTTCTTTGTGGGTCTTCTTCTTCATCCAGATGAGTTTGTGTGTAAGCAAAAAGTGTTAAATCGTGAATGTTATATGGCACCACTTGAACCCATTTAACTGTGTGCTAAAAGGAGTTCGGCGTCATTTAAGAATGTTATCTACAAAATCTGTTTACAAGTCATATATATCTAATATATCAGTATAAAGAGGATTTGACATTAAATAACTAACAATGGTCGATATGCCATAAAACCAAATCTAATGAGTTACCATGACCAGAAAATCCGGCGAACACCTGCGCACGACATTGACAGCTGTTTCGTTCTTATTAGGTCTCATCAACTGTATATATTGTGATTTTCACCAGTGAAGATCGAACCAGCGACCACAGAGCTAAAACTTGACAACTGAGCGAACAGTTCATATCGCACACAAGTAACGCCAAATTAAATCATCATGGTAATTGCGCGGCCAATTAACCTGAATGTGTTTAGGAGCCCGTGGTGTAATGGTTATAGTTATAGGAAATGGACTCGGCGACACGAGTTCAAATCCTGGACGAGACTGATTGCATTTCACATAGCACTAATACCGTTGGGAAAGGTATGAATCCAATTATTCTCCCTCCAGCTATGGGTAAATAGTAGGACAGACTGGGTTCTTCAACTTGAGTGAGACAACTAGTTTATGAGAAGGAAAACTCTGAATTCAAACCTATAAAACTCTGCTTAAAAAATTGACCTTGTGTCATATCCTGCCCGAGCGGAGGGGTTGGTAAATAGGATTAACCTGAATGTGTCTTTCAAGTTCGATCTCCCGTGGTGTTAACACTGTTGATGAGTCCTAATAATATCGAAACAGCTGTTCAGTGGTTTTGTATGTTGTGCGTAGGTGTTCGCCGGATTTTTTGGTCATTGTAATTCAATTCACAATATAATTCCTCTTCTTAAAAAAGAAAAATGTAGATCAAACCAGATGAGTTTAGAATTTTTTTCATGAAATATACCAATTATTTGGTTCTTTTATTTGATGGCATATTAACCTTCTTCGTTCATTTAATGCTTATGCCATACTTTTAGAAGAACAGCAGTGATACTGAACTTATAGATAGAAGGGATAAGGGAGTTCATGCCTTTCCTGAAGGTATTTATCAGGAAGTGAATGTAACGGCACAAGTGGAGTTCGAACGCACATACTTCCAGGTCGCAGTCGAGCAATTCAAACATTACGGTATATATATATATATATATATATATAGAGAGAGAGAGAGAGCAATTCAAACATTACGGTGTATATATATATATATATATATATATATATATATATATATATATATATATATATATATATATATATATACGTTTGTCTGTGTGTGTCCCTGTCCGTGTGTGTATGAAGAAAAGAGGAGAAAGAAGCGTTTGTAATGAGATAGCAAAAAAAAAAAAAAAGATAGAGAAAATAAGAATAAAAAAAGACACTCGTAAAAGGAATGGAGGTTCATGGGATTGATGGCTTAATCCCACTATCCTTAGTCTGCGTCAAATATTCTACTTTATTTTCATTTACCGCTTTAAAGCAATCATCTTTTATTTTCTCAAAGACAATTCATACATTTGCTCTTATTACTTTGTGTTTTTTTAAAAATCTTTCTTTCCAATTTGCCGGGTTTTTATCACCGTTTTTATTTCTGTTTAAAATCACGCCCGGCTTTGTGTCATTAAGAGGAGCTTTCCAGAAAAGCCACAAACAATTATTTAATCTTTTTATTTTATATTTTTTTATGTTTTTATATCTTTTCTTTCTTTTTTTCTTTCTTTCTTTCTTTCTTTCTTTCTTTCTTTCTTTCTACAATCAGCATTTGGATAGCACGGTTGTAAAGCCGATGCGAATGCGTTCAAGTATTTGAAACAAAGAAAATTGTATAAAATCAGATTAAAATTGCATTTTTCTTAAGAAGTGAGATGAGCAAAAGTGGTGTAGAAAGAAAGAAAGAAAGAAAGAAAGAAAGAAAATTGAAGACGAAGAAGATGAAATGAGGGAAGAGAGAGAGAGAGAGAGAAAGAGAGAGAGGGAAGAAAGACAAAGAAGCACAGAGAAAACTGATAGAAAGAAAGAAAGAAAGAAAGAAAGAAGCAGAAAGAAAGAAAGAAATTATGAAAGAAAGAAAGAAAGAAAGAATAGAATAGAATGGGACAGAGGGGAATGAAATAAAAAAAATTGAAGAAGATGAAATGAGGGAAGAGAGAGAGAGAGACAGACAGACAGACGGAACGAGACACAAAGTATCACAGATTAAAGAAAGAAAGAAAGAAAGAAAGAAATATTGAAAGAAATCGTGAAAGAAAGAAAGAGAGAAAGTAAAAAAAAAAAAAAAATAAAACAAAAAGAAAACAAAAAAACAAAACAAAACAAAGAAACTTTTCTGATAAAAAAGAAAAGAAAAAATTGTTTTCTAATAACTGGACCAATTTATGTTCAAATGTTGGAATTATTTTATTAAGAAATATACTGAATTCTAAAATATCTTTCTTCTTTTTTTTCACTGTTACGATATATCTAAAAAAAATTATTATTTCATTTTAAGAATAAAAACATATAGTAAAAAAAAAATGAAAGAAAAATAATGAAAGAGTAGAATTAAAATGCAATGCCTGGAATTTTAATTCTTACTCTCAGTAAACGATTTTTAAGGAAAGAAATCAAAAATGAAAGGTTGGGAAGGGGGATATCCTCGTGGTGTAATGGTTGAAGTGATGGATTTCGGAATCGTAGTAAGTGAGTTCGAACTCCAGCTGCGCTATTACATCCAGTTTCCGACAAATACCCTTAGGAAAGGTATGAACCCCCTTATCCTCCCAGCTATGGGTTAAATAGTATCACCACTATCTTCTCAAAGGATGGCTTTGGCATCAAATATCCTTGGTATACCATGAAACCAAACCGAAAATGAAACCTTATTAACAATAATTCCGTCAGCGATCGAAGAGATCCGCAGATCCATTATTTATTTCCCTTTTTGCATTGCAGGTATTTGTTGGTGTGGCTATTTATTATATTATTCAATATTTCATTGATTAAAACATTTCTATATTTTGTATAAAAATTTATCTTGAAACCGAAAACATTTAACAAATCAATCATTGCAGCCAGTGATACGAAAGAAATGTCAGCAATATACAGTTAATCTATTAGGAATTAATAGAATTCACAATTGGTAATAAGAAGTGTATCAAGTAAAAAATTTCAGAAGCTCTGTTCAAAAGTTTGGTTACGAATGATAAATGATAATATCCGTTTTGCCTTTATGATATCCCACTAAAGATAAAAATTATTGGCTTAAAAAATTAACTTTTTATTGAGAAAGAAATGTTAGGAATGAACAGATTTATGGGAAATAGCGTATAACTGGAGAGAGAGAAAGATAGAGAGAGGGATAGAGAGAGAAAGAAAGAAAGAAAGAAAGAAAGACAGACAGACAAATAGACAGAAAAAGGCAGAGATAGAGATGAACTGAAGAGAGAGAGAGAGATAGATAGATAGATAGATAGAGAGAGAGAGAGAGAAAGAGAGAGAGAAATGAATGGGGTAAAAAAAGAAGAAAAACTAAGTAAAAGAAATGAAAAAAAAAACCAAAAACGGAAGAGAAAATGGCAGGAATATAATGGCTACCGTTCAATACGATTAAATATCAAATGCTTTAAAATTCATTGGAATCTTTAAGCAGAGAATCATTCGCTTCACTTGACGTGACAGCAAATGAAAATTCAGGACTGAGTATGTTTATAAATAAAAGAAGATTAGTAGGAAGAAATAATAATAATAATAATAATAATAATAACAACAGATGAAAAATCTTTAAAAAAATTTAAATTATGAACTTTCAAATAAAAGATGATTATTATTAAAATGAATCCTTTTATCAATGGAAAAAATGTGTTGAAATAAAGAAGAAAAGTTCATGAATAAGTAGTAACTCTTCAAAAAGATTGGGGTTTTTCAACCTGCCTGATAATGACATCAGCGCGCGTGAGACAGACTGACAGACAGACAGACAGACAGACAGAGAATATTCATAAGGTATTGAAGACCGAAAACCAATTGGAAAAAGAAGAAAAAACTATCAGAAGAAAAGTATTTTCTATGAGTTGAATTTAGTCTTTCTCGCTTTTAGCCGTTTATCAAATAGGATTCCTTATAAATTTAAATGAAGTCACACTGAACATAAAACGGAAAGACATAAAACATTTACTCGTAAAACGGATTTGCTGATAAGAGTCAGATTGCATCTTGCCAAAATGTCAGTAGTAAGTTTGCTTTTCGGGGATTTAATATTGGGTTGCCCCAGTACTCCTTTAGAAGTAGGGTCTGCTCAGAAATGTTAACAAAAAAAAAAAAAAAATGATTTCACACTTCGTATTTGTACATCACACTAAAATAGACTTGTCGGCTGGGACTGTAGAATACACCGACTGCATATCTGCAGTAGGATAAAACTTTCCCCCAACGAGTTGTGTTGGATTTAACACTAAGCAATCTAATGATGAGGTTCCAGTAATGCTGGAGCTTTGGGGAATGCGGAGTACCCCTTCATTGCCATTGCTCCCAGGTTCACTCTGGTCCGGAGTGGTAGCACTTGATAGGGTCCTATCTATGGAGGTGCCTGTAGTGTAATGGTTATCGTCGTTGGAAATGGACACGGCGACACGAGTTCAAATCCTGGACAAGGCTGATTGAATTTCCCATAGCACTAATACCTTTGGGAAAGATATGAATCCAATTATTCTCCCTCCAGCTAAAGGTAAATAGTAGGGCAGATTGGGTTCTTCAGCCTTGGTGAGGCAACTAGTCTAGGAGAAGAAAAACTCTGAATTCAAAACCGTTAAACTCCGCTTAAAAATTGACCTTGTGTTATATCCTGCCTGAGCGGAGGGATTGGTAAATATGGATCAAATAGAACTGTTTGAAATTCAAAATGAGTTCAAACAAATGCTAAACTGAATTGTTTGAAATAGAACTGTTTGATGATTTAACTGTGTGTAAACAAATGATTGATGTTTAATTGTATTGTTAGTGATTTATAGCAATACTTGGAACCATTTAACTTTGATTTATGCACAACTTAATAGTTCGAAATAGAACAGTGTGATCAGTTAACTGCGTATAAACAAATGACTGATGTTTAATTTAATTGTTTGTGTTAAATAGCAATACTTGAAAACATTCGACTGTGTGCAAACAAATGATTAATAGTAAATAGAATTATTCATATAAAATAGATTTAAGTGAAACCATTTAACTGTGTGCAAAAACTGACCTCAGGCTAGTTTTAGAATGTTTTTGTTTAATGGCATATCAAACTACTTTGGTTATTTAATGCTAAAGCCATCCTTCTGGAAGAACAGTAGCGGTACTATTTAACCCATAGATAGGAGGATGAGGGGGTTGTACCTTTACTTGGGTATTTACCCGAAAATGAATATAATAGCGCACCAGAAGTTTACAACGATTCTGTAGCCCAGTTCTTTAACCATTACACCATGAAGATATCCCACTTTAAGAATGCCATCTATAAAAAACGTTTAGGAATCGTATATTTAATATATATGTATAAAAAAGAATTGGTATTAAATAACCTTCAATTGTAGCCATGCCATTTTTAACCAAGCAGGCGACATCTCCACACTAGAGGGTAAAACTCTGAAACTGGTAGACCTACCAAGGAAGCAGTGTCTCATCATTTTGTGGTTGGGTGCTTCCTCGAGGTGTGGTTCGGACCAGACCACCAGCTGGAGCGAAATTGGTTGGAAGTACGGGCTAAGGTAGAAGCCCAGGTGGGTGCCTGCTCTCAATCATCAGACAGACGACAGTGTAGGCGCTTGCAAAGTAGAAATAAAAAATGGATTCGAGTTTTAAAAAGAATCACATTAAACGGTCTATGGGGCTACAACTAACTGAGATGAGCAATCTCAGAATAAATGCCAAAATATCTCTGCAGAATCCCCGAGGTGTAATTAGTAAAGTGTTTGATAGTGACACTGTTGTTTACTCAGGTAAAAGATCAAACAGTTCTATGTCAAACAATTCAGTTTCGTATAAGTCAACAAAGTTGTAATTTATTAAGCTTTTTGCTTAGATTAAGCACGAGACCGCATGAATGGGGCACCCAGTAAGACTCAAACTCACTTATGAAGGTTTGCTAGTCGATCTTGCTGACCATTACACCACCCGAGGTGCCTGTGGTGTAATTGTTATTGTCGTAGGAAATGAACACGGTGACACGAGTTCAAATCCTGGACGAGACTGATTGCATTTCACATAGCACTAATACCCTTGGGAAAGGTATGAATCCAATTATTCTCCCTCCAGCTATGGGTAAATAGTAGGACAGACTAGGTTCTTCAGCCTTGGTAAGGCAACTAGTCTAGGAGAAGGAATACTCTGAATTAAAACCTGTTAAACTCCGCTTAAAAATTGACCTTGTGTCATATCCTGCCCGAGCGGAGGGGTTGGTAAATAGCATTACACCTCCTGAGGTGCCCAAATCAACAAAGTTAAATGGTTTCAAGTATTGCTATATGTCACGAACAATTCAAATAAGTCCTTTTTTTTACACACAATTAAATCTTCAAATAGTTCTATTTCAAACAATTCAGTTTAGCATAAGTCATTTATGTGCACTCATTTTGAATGTAAAAAAATTCTATTTGACCCATAGATAGGACCCTGTCAAGTGCTACTACTTCGGGTCAGAGTGAACCCGGGAGCAATGGCAATGAAAGGGTATTCTGCATTCCCCAAAGCTCCAGCATTACTGGAGCCTTGCCATTAGATTGCTTAGTCTTATATTCAACACACTCGTTGTGGGGGTGTTTTATCCCTCTGCAGATATGCAGTCGGTGTATTCTACAGCCACAGCCGACAGTCATTATAAGTCATTTGTTTGCTCTCAGTTTTAATGAGGGTCCTGTTAGATGCGATCACTCCGGATCCGAGTGGACCAGGGACCAATGGCAATGAAGGGGTACTCCGCATTCCCCAAAGCTTCAGTATTAAAAGAGCCTCGCCATCAGATTGTTTTTAATGTCACAATCAGGATACTCCGTAGATCGAGAGTCTTACAATTTTGCTGAGATGCAGTCGGTGTATTCTACACTCCAAGCCGACTGGGCCGACCTTGATTGGGTAGAATTCCATAACTTGGTTGTTCAGTTTTCTCTTCCTGTCTCACACTGTTTTGGCTTGGGCTTAACTAAGCTTTGTTGATTGCTGCAGTTTAGGGCTTAGAAACTGTATATATCAAATGCTTTCGATTTTTCCTGACCTTTCAGTGTCAAACCCAAAATTGTCACTCCATAAAAATGTATTTATATACAAACCGATTGTAAAGCTCTAAAATGAACAAGTAAAAGTCGATTTTAGTGAGCAGTAAAATCTGTCAAACAGTAATGCAGTTACCCACGAGCGATCTCATTGAGAACAGTAGCTTTGAAGAGAGCCAAGGGGCACTAGATTTCAATATGCATTACGAATAAGGGCCACGAAAGTGGCCCATCGATCCTTTACGAGCGGAGAATTCAGTTCCGCCAAGAGGACTCGGGAAATTTACCCCAGGGATAATCGGCTTGTGGCAACCAAACGTCGAATTTTAATCCTTAGATGTCAGATCTACATGCTTCTGAGGTAAAATTCTCTCTGAAAATCGATAACGACGATTGGTTGGTTGGTTGGATTTAATAGGTTTTATTGGTTATCTAATGCCAGAACCTTCTTACACATATATTATATTTATGATTTGTAAACGCGTATTTTTAGGTTGGTGATGGTTGTGTTTTTTAGCAAATCAACCTCTTAAGGGTCATTGAGTGTCAAATTCTGATATGCATGTATATATATATATATATATATATAAATGAATATTAATTGTATATAAATATTCCGGAATTAGTGTTTTAAAATAGGTCAAAGCTTTTTGTTTGTATAAACTTGACGATCGAAAGTGCTGGTAACATAGTCTATACCTTTAATAGGAGGCCAATTGTTTTTAAGAAGTTGATTATGTTTTTGAGAGCAATTTTTAAAAATAGTTCCTATGATTGAACGCGAGACAAATGAACGACTATCACCGTGTGGAGGTGCCCGTGGTGTAGTCGTTATCGCCGTAGGAAATGAACACGGCGATACGAGTTCAAATCCTGGACGAGACTGATTGCATTTCACATAGCACTAATACCCTTGGGAAAGATATGAATCCAATTATTCTCCCTCCAGCTATGGGTAAATAGTAGGACAGACTAGGTTCTTCAGCCTTGGTTAGGCAACTAGTCTAGGAGAAGGAAAACTCTGAATTCAAACCTGTTAAACTCCGCTTAAAAATTGACCTTGTGTCATATCCTGCCCGAGCGGAGGGGTTGGTAAATAATATAATATCACCGTGTGGCCAAATGGTAATCAAAAAATCAATGGTTTATTAAACAGAAGTGATCTTCGAGAAACAAAACGGTCTCGAAAAATTCGTCTGATATCAGCTGATCACTCGCTATAAAAGAATTGGCAGAATACACTTCAGGGAAGGCCTAAATCTCCGTTAGCCCCCAGCTATGGAAAAATAGTTAGAAATGCTGTGTTCTTTAGTTGTAGTAAGGCAACCAATATAGGAAAAGGGAAAGTCTGAAATATACTGTACTCCACTGAAAATGGACTTCGCATTCCATCCGGGTCTCGATGGAGATGTTTGCTTAATACATATTAAGTTTTCTTCACAAAGATAGAAAAAAAAATGAGTCGATACGTAAAAATCCAATGAATGTTTAAAAAAAAAGCAACCAATATTTCTGTGTGTGTGTGTGTGTGTGTGTGTGTGTGCGTGCGTGTGTGTATGCGCGCGTGAGAGAGAGAGAGAGAGAGAGAGATTGGTTGCTTTTACACATATATTATTCTACAGTATAATCTTAAAAAAATCATTGGCCAAATTTACTCTGACGGTCTCTTAATAACATTGTTCATCTTTCATTGTTATCTTTCCTTCCCAAAGAGCTAATTTAAGCTGCATCAGTTATATATATATATATATATATATATATATATAATTATTTTGTTACAGGAGAAATTATATAGGCAAACTGATAGTGAAATCATATGTGTATGGGAGAAAAAATATTATCTAAAAAATAAAAGGATGTTAGGGCCCTTAAGTCCGGTACTCTTCAAACAATCACACAGGAGAAACGATTAAAAATGGGTAGTTTGAATTGGGAAAAGATGTGATATACATATATAACAGATGATTGTATGTACTTGGAGTAACTAGAGAGGACTGAATTCACTATCAATAGCTTGTAAGACCTACATGAAAACCATGGAAGTATAGTTAAAATCGTTTGTTGCTGTTATGAAAACACAGCCCTACCCCTACTTGTTATTTCCCTACCCATCATTTTCCCATTGTTACATCCATTAAAAAAACAAAAAAAACAACTTTTTTTTCATAGACAGAAGTGAATTCATAAACAGAATTGTCTGTAAAGTAAGATTATCTCCCCCACTTTTTTAAAACCAATTTTGGTCTTTTTTCAGCTGAGTTTTACAGATTTGAATTCAAAGTTTTCCTTCTCCAGGCTCAGTTGCCATACCAAGGCTAAAGAGCCCAATCTGCTCTACTATATCCACAAGGCTGGAAGAAGAAGTGTTGTATTCATACCTTTCCTAAGGGTATTTCTGAAATGCTAATAGCCACGCTCATGATTTGAAATCGAGTGACCATGTCCATTTTCTTAAGACCATAACCATTACTTGCCCAGTTGGTTGGGGCTGTAGAAAACACCGACCACTTCTCTGCAGAGAGGTAAGACTCCCCCAACAAGTGTCCTTGATATGACACAAAACAATCTGATGGTGAGGTTCCAGTAATGCTGGAGCTTTGGGGAATGTGGAGTATCCCTTCATTGGCATTGCTCCCAGGTCCATTCTGAACCCGGAATGGAAGCATCTGATAGTGTCTTCTCTATGGGTCAAATAGAATAAAACTGTGTACTTATACTGAACTGAATTGTTTGAAAAGAACTGTTTTTAGTATTGAAGTTGTGTAGTTCTGCTAAACTGAACTGTTTGAAATAGAACTGCTTTTAACATTGAAAATGTGAGCTTATGCTATACTGAACTGTTTGAAATAGGACTGTCTGAATTTTTGCTAAACTGAATTGCTTCAAATAAGACTGTTTTTGACATTGAAACTGTATACTTACGTTAAACTGAATTGTTTTAAATAGAACTGTTTTGACATTTATCCGTTTGCAAACGAAATCTAAACTGAATTCTTTGAATTTTAATTTGGCGTTAACTGACCCGAAAAGGGTTGATATGTTTGAAACCAACCAAACTAACCAACCAACCTAAACATTACACTATGAGCGCCTCCATACACTGGATATAAAGCGATAAAATAGACATTGAATTTTTAAAACTATTTCCGAACCGGAAATACTTGACAACTTACGATATGGCATGACGCAAATAATATATTTCGTTTGATGTGTGTGTGTGTATGTGTGTGTGTGTGTGTGTGTGTGTGTGTGTGTGTGTGTGTGTGTGTGTGTGTGTGTGTGTGTGTGTGTGCAAGCAAGACGTACTTATAAACGCTCTTTTTTTCTGCCATAAAATAATTCCTGACGTAACAAAATTAGACTTTTGCTCTTAATAGATCATAAGCTGTATAATATGCAATAAAGCCACGCGTTCACTATCGGAAATACCCGACACTTTCTGACATGTGACGACGAAAATAGCCGAATGAGTCTGATTTAAGCATACGCATAAACTAAAATTTCTATCTCGAGGCAACGGATATATAGGAAGAGACGTAAATGAATAGAACGGAGGAATATGAAAACCTGCGGGGAATCAATACGGATAGGAGCAATCACAATTAACGAAATCCCGATTTTATCAACTGGAAACAAACTTCACAGTTTACAAATTTTATTAACTATTTTTTTTGGGGTGGGGAGCTAAAAAGATTTATCCCTTTTGAATATCGAAAACATAATCGCACGCACGCACGCACGCACGCACGCACGCAGAAAACACGTATTCAAACACAAAGATACATACACACACACACACACACACACACACACACACACACACACACACACACACGCATACACACAAACATAAACGCACAAACACACGTACCCAAATACGCAATCACAAACAAATATACACGCACACAAACACATACATAAATGCGTACACAATCACAAAGACAAACACGAAGACATACGCAAATACACGCAAACACACAAATACACATAAAAACACTCGCGCACAAACACATACACAAACGCGTACTCAAAAACATACACCAACACACATACGCGCACAAGACACACGCACGCACGCGCACACACACCCACCCACATATAGATAGATAGATTATGTTGGGTATATTATCCAATAAAATTTCCTGCATAATGTTTTGTTCATCATACAAGAATTTTCTAACACAGCCGGAAAAGTTTTGAAACGCCGGAAAGACATTGATTCATAACGTCACGACACGCGTACATATAATAAATATAATAATATATGATACACATAATAATACATATAATAATATATGATACATATAAGAATACATATAAAACATATAATACATGGAACACAACAATTTTAATATTTTTTGTAAGCGTTTCAAAACCAGCATTCTGCTTGAAAATGCTTATATGATGAAGCGTGAAATAATAAACGTGAAATAAAACAGTTTTAACACCAGCTTCAGGTATTTAAGTGCTATTTCTAACTATAAATAATAATAATAATAATAATAATAATAATAATAATAAAAAAAACTCCTATGGGACTTTAACATACAAACGGATCACCTAATCCCGGCCAGAAGACCAGACCTCATAACAATCAAAAAAAAAAAAAAGAAAAAAAGAAAAAGAGAATCTGCAAAATTGTCGACTTTGCTGTTCCGGCGCACCACAGAATAAATCTGAAGGAAAATGAAAAGAAGGATAAGTACCTCTACCTTGCTAGAGAAATGAAAAAGCTGAGGAACATGAAAGTAACGATTATGCCAATTGTGATTGGTGCGTTAGGCACAATAACTAAAGGATTATTAAAAGGCCTGGAGGGCTTGGAAGTTGGCAGTCGAGTAGAGACTATCCAAATGACAGTATTGCTAAGAACGGCCCGAAACCTGAGACGAGTCCTGGAGACTTAAGGAGACTTGCTGTCACTCAAACTCCAGTGAAAAGCCATCAGCTAACACTGATGTGAAAAACTATAAAGGAGTAAATAATAATAATAATAATAATAATAATAATTTTCTAATAGCAGCACAACACAATGCCATTAGGATGAAAGCAAGAATTGATAAGACGCAATAAAATAGCATATGTAGGTAATGTAGTGATTGAGACTAAGCGATTAATTACATAAGCGAATGCTGCAAATAAGTACAGAAAGAGTATAAGACTAGACACGACTGGGTGGGCAAGATGATCCATTGGGAACTGAGCAAGAAATTGAAATTTGTCCATATGAATAAATGGTATATGCACAACCCAGAATACGCTCTGAAAAATGAGACTCACTAACTCGTTTGGGATTTTCAGATACAAATGGATCACCTGATCTTGGCTAGACGACTTGACCTTATAATAGTCAACAAAAAAAAAAGAGAACCGAATTGGGAATTTTGCTATCCCGGCTGTCCACAGAGTAAAATCAAAAGGAAGGAAAATAAAGGATAAGTACCTGGACCTAGCTAGAGAATTGAAAACACTATGGAACATGAAAGTGACGGTAATACCAATTGCAATTGATGATCTTGGTACAGTCACCAAAGGATTGGTGTAGAGACTGAAGGACTTAGTGGAGAACATCTAAACTACAGAATTATTAAGATCGCCCAGAATACTGAAAAAAGTTTTCAGGAGACTTGCAATCACTCAAACTCCACTCAGCATCTATCAGCTGACACTTGTATGAAAACCCTTAAAAAAGTAATAATAATAATAATAATGACATGACTGTGTTGGCAAGGTGATCCACTGGGAAATGTGCAAGAAATTTAAATTTGACCATACGAACAAATGGTATGTGCATAACCCAGCACCTGTCCTAGAAAATGACTTTGCTGTCTCGGCTGACCACAGAATAAACCTGAAAGAACGTGAAAAGAAGGATAAGCACCTCGACCTTGCTAAAGAATTGAAAAAACTGTGGAACATGAAAGTGACGATTGTACCAATTGTAATTGGTGCATTTAGTACAGTAACTAAAGGATTATTAAAGGGACTGGAGGACTTGGGAGTTGGCAGACGAGTGGAGACCATCCAAACGACAGCATTATTGAAGACGGCCAGAATACTAAGAAGAGTCCTGGAGACTTGAGGAGACTTGCTGTCACTCAAACTCTAGTGAAAAACCATCAGCTGACGCTGATGTGAAAAACTCTGAAGGAACATATAATAGTAATAATATCAATAATAATCAAACTGCGAAATCATGAAACGCTTGGAGTGAAGAACAATTATAAGTTCTTGTGAATATTAGAATCTTACGCTTTAAAATAAATAGGGAAAAAAACCCAAAGAAAACAATACCTCAGATGGACAAGAGATTTTTCTTAAAAACAAGCTCTTTAGTAGAAATCTTCTCAAGGGAGTAAACATCTGAAAACTTCTGGTAAGACCCGCTGGACCATTCTTAAGATCGACAAGAGAGAAAGTCAAACGGGCTAAGGGAAATGGAAATTAATGACAATGCACAATATCCGAGAGATGAGAGCCTGACTATATGTGCCAAAAAACGATGGAGGAATAGAAATCGCCAGCGTTGAGGAAGGCCTCGAGGAGTATCTCAAAAAGAGCAAGGAAACACGAATTTCATCATCCCGTAACTGCAATTGTACCATAAGAACAAATGGAAAAACTAAAAAACTGAAATAGGGGAAAAAAACAAACAAACAAAACAACTGAGTGGGTACTTCAAGCAACAAATTGCTGAACTTGCACACGAAAAGATGTGCACATGTCAAAGCGAGTGAAATCTGTTGAGAGAAAACTGAATCTCTTTTAATAGCATTACAAAACAAAACCATAAGGACTAATTATATCAAAGAAAAACTTGATTATATAAAACAGAATAGTAAGCGTAGGTTATATAAGACCTTCAGTTAACGCTGGAGTGAAAAACTCACAAGAAACATCATCAACAACAACAACAACAACAACAACAGCAATAATAATAATAATATTTTTTGTAGCGCTCACATGTTAATAAAAAGAAAAAAATAATTGACCGACAACTTAACAAAAGCGTAAGTATTTCATTCTAAACGAAATTAATACTTGTCCAGTCGGTTGGGGCTGTAGAATACACCGTCTGCACCTTTGCAGAGGAACAAGACGTCCCCCCCCAAATGGGTGTCCTGATTATGACACGAAGCAATCTGATGGTGAGGTGGATATTTGAGGAATGCAGAGTTATCCTTCATTGCCATCACTCCCAGGTCCACTTTGGCCTAGTGTGGTAGCCTCTGAGAGGGTCATATGTATGGGTTAAAAAGAATTAAACAGCGTACTTTTGAAAAACTGAATTGTTTGAAATAGAACTGTTTTTGATATTAAAACTCTAATTACACTGAAATGAATTGTTTAAAATTGAACTGTTTGACTGAATTTAATAGCTTGAAATAGAAATGTACTTACGTTTAAACTGAGTACGTATGATAGACTGAATTGTTTGAAATAGAACTGTTTTGACATTTAACTGTGTGTAAACAAAATCTATACTTATACTAAACTGAATTGGTTGAATTAAAACTGACTAAACTGAATAGCTTGAAATAGAAATGTTTTTGACAATTATACTGTGTACTCATGGTAAACTGAATTGTTTGAAATAGAACTGTTTATTTGTATAAAAATGGATTTGGCATTAAATATCCTACAAAGGTTGATATGCCATAAACCCAAACATTTAACGAACAACCTACGGAAATTAATTTATCAAACAGAAAATAAAACAAACAAAAGATTGTAACTATCCGTAACATTATAGTTTTATCTTGAACAATGCCAGAATCACTTTGTAACAAGAGAGTACCGGCCAAGCTATTATTGAAGTTTTTCTCTCACTTAAATCCCTCTCTCAAAGAAGTCCACTACTGATGGTAATTTACTACGCTTTTTGCTTAGATGTGGCACAAGCCTGAATGATTGGGGCACCCAATGAAACTCGAAGTCACTCGTTGAAGTTTGCTAGTCAAGCTTGCAAACCATTTCACCACCCGAGGTACCCAGCTAACTACTGATGTCCACTCAAACAGTACGGTACCTCTATCTGGTTTGATATTTTCGTTTACTGGCGATCGGGGTTCAGACGCTAGTGTTTCACTTTATTCCTATATGGCAATAATAAAACTAAGAATCGTACAAAAGATTAAGAATTTGACAACAGAATGGTCCATGCACAAACCAGAATCTGTCCAATAAAATGAGATGCATAAATTCCGCTGAGCTTTTGAGATACATACGGATCTACCAATTATTATAAAAAAAACTAGATCTAGTGTTAAATAACCAGAAGAAAAGAACTTGTCATCTTGTGGATTTTAACGTTCTAGCAAGCCACAGAGTGAAAATCAAAGAAATCAAAACCTTAGACAAATACTGGGATTTTACCTGAGAGCCAACAAAGCATAAAGGTAACAGGAATACCATCAAAGAAATCAAAACCTTAGACAAATACTGGGATTTTACCTGAGAGCCAACAAAGCATAAAGGTAACAGGAATACCATCAAAGAAATCAAAACCTTAGACAAATACTGGGATTTTACCTGAGAGCCAACAAAGCATAAAGGTAACAGGAATACCATCAAAGAAATCAAAACCTTAGACAAATACTGGGATTTTACCTGAGAGCCAACAAAGCATAAAGGTAACAGGAATACCATCAAAGAAATCAAAACCTTAGACAAATACTGGGATTTTACCTGAGAGCCAACAAAGCATAAAGGTAACAGGAATACCATCAAAGAAATCAAAACCTTAGACAAATACTGAGATTTTACCTGAGAGCCAACAAAGCATAAAGGTAACAAGAATACCATTTGTAATTGGCGCGCTTTGAACGCTCTCCAAGCACTCGGAAAGGAGGCAGGAGGAATTTGAGATCAGGGTAAGAAACAAGATCGTCCAGACTATTGTACTATTCAGATCAGCTAGAATACTTACAAGAATACTGAAGGCTTGGAGAGGCTTACAGTCATTCAGACTCCACTGAAAACCCCCCAGTCAAGGACTAAAATAATAATGAATGAAATGAGAAAGAGAAAAATTCAGAAAAGAGTACTGTATAGGAGAGCATTTATAAAACCCAAAACATTAGAAAAATGAACTCTTAAAGTCCGTTATTTTAAGTTTCACGTGGATAACACAATGATCAGACGGAAATATTAGAAAAAGTGACTTATCAACCGTATTTATCTCCTAACAAGATGCTTGTTTATTTTAAACTCACATGAAAATATCATAGAAATTAGAGCTGTCAAATTACCAGAAAATAATTTACGAAGTTATTTAGATTGTAAATAACACAGGAGAAATCTACTAACATGTCAACACTTAAGTATCAATTCGCTTTTTTCGTTCAGCAATTTTTATCGGTATATTCGAGAATATATCATTTTTTCTTTCAGACATAATTTGCAGCTATAATCTCCTCTTTTACACACTGGTATATACTATAAAGCCATTCCCAAACTTTGATTTAAAAAAGTCTCTAAAAACGATTAACACATGTTGGTCGTAACTGCTAGCTTCTTAAAATACCTTTAGATAGTCAAAAGTATATATAAATATATCATATATTCCATTCCTACTTGAAAGCACCAACACAGATTACTACTCATCCACCCATAAGACAGAGGCAGTAATATACACACACATATATATATATATAGAGAGAGAGAGAGAGAGAGAGAAAGATAGAGAGAATTTACAATTTTTTTGCCATTTTAAAAAATTTAGCTGATTAATTTATTGAAGCGGTGATAGTTCTGACAAATTTACATGCTAAAACCCATATTTACACTGACTTCAAAGGGGAATTGTACGGACATTCCACTTCCAATTTCACGTTCAGTGTCTCGTCATCTCTTCAGTTGATTTAGATTGTGAATCTTTGAATAAACGCTTCGTCGCTGGGTTCGTTTACGTTGTCTAGAAAGTTATGGCTGAGATGCTCCGATATAGTTATAATGATTCTTTTGACCCGAAACAAAGCCTGACAGCAGAGTCTTCGTCTTTTTCTGATACGTGTTGGTTGGCTGTTTGATGTTTTATGAAATATCAAACCTTATGAATTATTTAATGCCAAATCTTGTTTATATAGATAGTCAAGTAGTTTATATGTAACTATTTTTAGCTATGTAAAGTTCATTTGTTTGCTCATTGTTACACGGTTATAAGTATTGCTGATACTAATAATTCTATTTAATATAAATCATTTGTTTGCTCACAGTTAAATGGTTTTAAGTATTGCTATTTGATGCTAATAATTATATTTAGTATCAATTCAGCCCATTCGGCTGGGGCTGTAGAATGCAACCACTGAATATCTGCTTTGGTAAGACATCCCAACGAGTGTCCTGATTATGACATTTAACAATCTAATGATGTGGCTCCAGCCTTGAGGTTTTGGGGAATGTGGAATACTCCTTCATTGCCATTGCTCCCAGGTGCACTTTAACTCTGAGTGGTAGCACCTGAGAGGGTCCTTTCTATGAGTCAAATAGAACAAACTGTGTGCAAACAAATGACTGATGTTAAATTGTGACTGTTATATAGCAATCCTCTAAACCATTTATTAAAAATTTGCATATATATATATATATATATATAGGCCTGGGAGTAATGCTAATAAAGTGGTACTCCACATTCCCCAAACTCCAGTAATGCTAGGTGCAGAATAATTGCATACGTAGGGCATTTTATATATGATATTAATGTGCATAAACCCGCTTATATATTGCTTCTTAAAACTCTGATTGACAACTGGAATCAATTAATTAATATGCATAAAGAAACATACGATAATATGATTCTATTTTTGCTAAATGGTTATTACTGATACCATTGATATCAACGAAACTTTGGCATGAGCGAAAAAGTTCTATATCAGTTAGATGCTTTTTCCCCCCAGACTAGTAAAGAAATATTAATGAATCTTTTCCGAAAATAAAACTAAAAATCCATTGAAAGCGTTCGCAATAAAGATGTCATCATTTATCTGTTATGAATTTTTTTCGGAATTTTTTTTCTTATTTTTATCAGATTGGCATCAGAATTAATAGATTGTTTATGTTTGGCACTAATCCATGAGAAAATCAAGTGAATGAGCATAAATTTTTATAATCTATAGAGATTTCGGAGATGGGAGTAGAAAATTGAGTAAAATCCGACAACATAGAGAAAAAATTGATAACAAGGTAATCCAAGGAGAAGGAGAGATTTATTGAGAAACAAAGTCGACACTATAGCGTTTCGGTTCTAATGAACCATCATCAGGTCTGTGAGGGATGATATTGGTGATGTTGATCAACGATGGATTTTTAAAAAAGTATGCAAAAAACCTAGGGAAAACCAATATCAAGAAAAGTTGGTCGTTTAAACAATACACCAACGTTTGTTCTTGAAATTGTCGTGTGATTTTAGGAGAATATTGTGTAGAATTTATATGTTCCATTTGTAAATCGAGAAAAAAATTGAATATCTTTAGATCGAAAAATTTAGTAAAAATACAGGACTCTTTTACTCTATAACTAAGTATTCACGTATTATATATATATATATATATATACAACAAGAATCAATCTCAAACTAATATCTACTCAATATCTGATAAATCTAGTTCCCCCCATAGATACATAACTTTGCCAAACAATTCTTCTTCTCACAGCATAACAAACAACTTAAATAAACTCAATATCAAAACTACTTCTTTACCTTCTAAAACAATCCGCGAATTAGTACACTCCAGCCCTCAACGTAACATATTTTCTGACGCCGGTGTTTATTGCATCCCTTGTAAGGATTGTAAACTAAAATACATCGGTGAAACATCCCGAAACCTTCATATCCGTTTGAAAGAGCACAAAAGAGACATAAGAATTGGCAACTCAAACAACGCATTACTCCTACACACTTCTCAACATAATCATAACATTGACTTCAACTCTGCTAAGATGCTTACTTACATCCATAATAAAAATCTTAGACGAATTTTCGAAGCCGCAGCTATCTCATTCCTCAGTTCCCTAAATACTCGTCCTGGCTTTTATAATATTTCTCCTTACTTAAGCAAACACATTTTAAATAGCTACAATAGATTCCATCCTTAGTCATATTTTCCGTATATCTCATAATTTCCATACTTTTTATTCTTCTTTTGTTCTTTCTTTCTTTCTTTCTTTTCTTCTTTCTGTCTCGTAATATTTCTCGTTAAACAACGTACATAATTCTATACAATATTCCTAATAAGTCAAATGACGTAATTTAAACATCAAACGCTGATTTGCCAGTTAAACGGCTAACTTTTTCTCACTATACATATTTTCCCGTAGGTTTTTGTATTTCACATTTTTAATCATCCATCGTTAACTTAAAATTATTAATATCACCCCTCATGGTCCTGATGATGGTTCAGTAGAACCGAAACGCTGTAGTGTTGACCCGTTAATAAATCATTCATTCCTCTTGGATCGTTGTTATCAGTTTTTCTACATATATATATATATATATATGTGTGTGTGTGTGTGTGTGTGTGTGTGCGTAATTATATATGTATATATAACAGTTCGTTATATATCTGTAGTTAAGACATCAGGTTAGTCCGTGTTAAGTT
Organism: Sepioteuthis lessoniana; assembly: GCA_963585895.1. Classification (NCBI taxonomy): domain Eukaryota; kingdom Metazoa; phylum Mollusca; class Cephalopoda; order Myopsida; family Loliginidae; genus Sepioteuthis; species Sepioteuthis lessoniana. Next base: position 49,148,769 of record OY757929.1, on the reverse strand, counting down.
TAGATGGAGTATGTTTCTAATTAGCAGTGACTGCCGGACCTCTTATTTGTTTGTACTGGGGTTTAAGTGTCATACAAGTCTATCAAGCATAATATATATATATATATATATATATATATATATATATATATATATATCAGTCACTCTCTCCCCAGAGAGTGACTGTTTCGTTGTATCACAACTATTCTGTGTGGCTAGATGCGCGAGATGCTTAAAGCCCAGATCTAGACCCGGCTGAGTTTGACGTCAGTCAGATATTTTTCTCCATATTTATTTATATCAAAGGAAATGCAAATAAGAAAAGTTTTTGTAAAAAACTGTACTCGATATTAGACAAGTCTTGGAGGCAGCACCCAACAAAGTAGCTGCTGTACGGCCATTCACCACCCATCATGAAATCCATCCAAGTTAGACGAACCAGACATGCAGAACGCTGCCGGAGAAGTAGGGACAAACTCATAAGCGATGTACTCCTGTGGACCCCTTCACATGGACGAGCAAAGACAGGGCAATTAGCTAGAACTTACATTCAGCAGCTCTGTGCCGATAGGGGATGTAGCCTTGAAGACCTACCGGAAGCGATGGACGATAAAGAAGGGTGGCAAGAGAGGGTCAGGGATATCCGTGCTGATGGCGCGACATGATGATGATAATGATGATATAGATAAGAGGAAATGGAAATAAAAAAGGTTTTAAAAAAAAGAAGTACTCGATGTTATTATGGCAGAACAGATATAGAACCATACTTATTGTCCTAGAGATCCATTATTTGAAGTTTAATCATATTTACCAACCCCTCCGCTCGGGCTGGATATGACACAAGGTCAATTTTTAAGCGAAGTTTAACAGGTTTGAATTCAGAGTTTTCCTTCTCCTAGACTAGTTGCCTCACCAAGGCTGAAGAACCTAGTCTGCCCTACTATTTACCCATAGCTGGAGGGAGAATAATTGGATTCATACCTTTCCCAAGGGCATTAGTGCTATGTGAAATGCAATCAGTCTCGTCCAGGATTTGAACTCGTGTCGTCGTGTCCATTTCCTACGACGATAACCATTACACCACGTAGTTTAATGTAGTGGGCACAAACATCAAACAGAAACGTGAGAAAAGTGCTTTATGATCCGTCTATATCACATGGAATATAGTCACTTAATAGATATTAATACACATGACATTCACACGAAAAGATGTATATATAAAATCTGTGCAAAAAACCTGTGTTAGAAATACGACCCCCAGTAATATTGATGACTTACACGGCTAAAGAACTCAGTCTACCCTACTATTTACCCATAGTTGGAGGGAGAACAATAGCTTTCCTAAGAGTATTAGAGTAATGATTAATGTAATTAGCCTCGTCTAGCATTTGAACTCCGTGCATCATGCCCATTTCCTACTACGATAACCATTACATCTCGGGCACCTCCATTTGCATTTACACACACACACACACACACACATTATATATATATATATATATATATATATATATATATATATATATATATATATATATATATATATAATTAACTTAAATCGCGAGTTGGAATAACTTAAATAAAATTAACTTATATCGCGAGTTGGAATACCAACATATATATATATATATATATATATATGTATATTACAACATTATACTGTTATGATTATATCACTTCGTGGGTTAATGGTAGACCAAAGGCGGTATAAGTTGGAGACTTTTCAATACCAATGATAGAGCTATAATAATATTGATTATGAGAACAATATTGGCAAGGTGATCTACAAGGAACTGTGCAAGAAACTGAAATTTGACCATACGAAAAAATGATATATTCACAAATAAGAATCTGCCCGGGAAAACGAGACGCACAAACACCTCTGGAATTTCGAGATACAAACGGATCACCAAATCTCGGGCAGATGACCTGACCTAGTAATAATCAACGAAAAGAAAAGAAAAAAAAAGAAAAAAAAGAGAACTTGACGAATTCTGGAATTTGAGTCCCAGTGGACGACGGAGTAAAACTGAAAGAAAACGAAAAGAAAGATAAGTAGCTAGACCTTGCCAGGAAATTGAAAAAACTGTGTAACGTGAAAGAGACAGTGATACCAATTGTAAATGGTTCTCTTGATAGAGTCATCAAAGGATTGATACTGGAGAACTTGGAAATAAGAGGACGAGTGGAGACCATCCAAACTAAAGTATTATTGAAGTCTGCTAGAGTACTGAGAAGAAATCCGTATTGTCATCATCCTATTTACCAACCCCTCCGCTCGGGCTGGATATGACACAAGGTCAATTTTTAAGCAGAGTTTAACAGGTTTGAATTCAGAGTTTTCCTTCTCCTAGACTAGTTACCTAACCAAGGGTGAAGAACCTAGTCTGTCCTACTATTTACCCAGAGCTGGAAGGAGAATAATTGGATTCATACTTTTCCCAAGGGTATTAGTGCTATGTGAAATGCAATCAGTCTCGTCCAGGATTTGAACTCGTGTCGCCGTGTTCATTTCCTACGACGATAAAAATTACACCACGGGCACCTCCACATCATGACTTATTATTCCTAATGATATATGTATTTATAAATCATCATCATCATCATGTCGCGCCGCCAGCACAGATATCCCTGACCCTCTCTCGCCACTTCTCCCTATTATTCATCGCCTTCGGCAGGTCTTCAGGGTTACATCCTGTGTCCTCACATAGTTGCTGTATGTAAGTTCGTGCTGGTCGTCCTGCTTTTGCACATCCATATGTGGGGGTCCACAGGAGTACATCGCTTATGAGCTCGTCCTTGCTTCTCCAGCAATGTCCCGCGTGTCTGGTTCGTCTAACTTGTATAGTTTTCGTATAGTTGGTGTCTCGTGGGGTGTTGTCGCCAGAACTTGTTCAATACTGCTCTCAACATTCTTGTGTAATTTCCGTCTAGTTTCCTCTCCAGCCGCTTAGTTAGCGTCTTTGTAGTGCATCCATATAGCAGTATCGACACAACCGCTGTCTGGAAGAAACTGCGTTTCATTTTATCGGTTAGGTCTGACTTCCATATGATCGAGAGCCTATCGATAGCTGTCCATGCCTTCGTCAGTCGTGTGTCGATGTCTTTTATTTATAAATAAGTAAGTTAGCGACCATAGTCGAGGGTGACCCAAAGGCTCCCTTTTCGATAGCTACTACACCAAGGTGTAGGGGAGGGCGCTACTCCATTCCCTGGATTACTCCACTTTACCCTTGAACCGTACCTTATAATGCTGAGTGTTAAGCAAGGTGGTATCAAGTTCCATTTTTAAAATCTTTGGTATGACTCGACCTGGGATTGAACCCAGGTCTCCCGGGCCATTGGCGAACACTCTAACCGCTGGGCCAATATAAATACCGATCCATTAGTCAAGTAGGTAGAGTGTTCGAAAATAGCCTGGGAGCAACCTTTCCTACGCATCGGTGTAGTAACTAATGAAAAAGAAGCCTTCATGTAACTCTCGACTATGGTCGCCAACTTTTACTATATATATATATATATATATATATATATATATATATATATATATATATATATGCGTGTGTGTGTGATTTTTGTAATACTTAAGTGTTTATTCTTGTCATCACATTTACATAGCAAAATATACCACAACGTTTGGTTGTGATAAATTCGTAATTAATTTATATATATATATATATGACTTAATGTATATATATATATATATATATATAACTAATATATGTATATAAGACTAATGCGTAAACCTAGAGTAAAAGACACTACAATTTAATGTATATATATATATATATATGTATAAGTATTCTTGGTCCAGTAATTCCATCAGGACAAGAAATTATTCATGAATGAATATTTAAATTTTTTTGGAAATTTTACATTCTGATGTGTCTATTCTAGTTTTTTTTTTTATCAAAAAGATCTGAAGAAGTCCTGTTAATTTTTTTTCGTGTTTTTGGAAATTTCAAAAATGCGTAACAGGATAGAAATAAATTTATAATCCTATGTGACCGGTTTCGTTGTTTTTTCTCAAAGTATATATATATATATATATATATATATATATATATATATTACAACAGTATATGGTTGTCACTATCTTACATGGTAGGTAGGTGGCAGACTAAATGCGGTATAATATGGAAAGTGTTTCATATCTTTATTAGAGCTATTGTATAATAAGAAATAAATATATTCTAATGTGCAACCACTGCTTTCATGCCGTGTTTATATGACGTGGTCGCAGATTAACATCCAGGCAATTAGATATCTAGAAAAGCTTGATAATAATATTATATCATATAAAGTTATATCATATATCTATCTCTCTATATATATATTGAACATCATTTCACATTCTGAATATAGACACATGTATATACATGAAGGAATTTTTGACACACACACACACACACACACACATATATATATATATATGCAAATATTAGAAGCCATTTTTATAAAAAAAAATGTCTGTTTTAATTTAGGAGCTACTGTACCTCTATGCATCTGCCACAGGTGCATAATTCTACTGCCTCGGTCCTTCTTTGTCATGGGATTCTGATCTGTGGATCCTACACATTCAAATCACTACGAACGGACAGTGCGTTCAAATATGACGTCAACTGCGTACGATGAATATTCTCATTCAAAACTGTCATTGATCACATAAAAATCTCATAATCTATGGCGTGATCGCACCCACATTCTAAACACAGACCTAGGAAAGTTTAAAGGGCATACACTAGACTTATAATATCGGAGATTTTGGACAATTACTAAAAAGCTTTGAAACTCATTTGCAATATATATCTCGTAAATCAGAAAAAGGCTAAAAAAAAACAAACCTTCACATTTTTGTCTGTCATCTTTTTAAGAATGTGTCTACAAGAAAATCCATACACAAAAACAGACACACTCACACGCAGAAACCACAGACACACACACTATGTATATATATACATATATATGTGTGTTTGTGCGTGTGTGTGTGTGTATGTGTGTGTGGTTGAGTGGGTGTGTTTGTTTGTGTGGGGGAGGAGATAGAAAAAGTGAAAAGAATCCGGATGCAAGGTAAACATACAGGTGAAAGCTGAAATATATCATGAAATAATTGAATACGTGTGAATAAGAACTTGTAAGAAACACGTAAAATACCTATAAAGAAACAGTTATTAATATATGCATAAAACAAAGTATGACAATAGTTTATAATATATATATATATATATATATATATATATGTATATATATATATAAAAGTTTAAGTCAATGATTAATCGTAAAGTCAACATATAAAAAATAAATCAAATCTATCGATAATTATTGACTCGAGCTCGTATATGTATATATATATATATATATATATATATATATATATGCTTTTTACTAACATCAGACAAATCAGAGCACGGTTTTCATTATCAATATTCAAGCACAGATGACCAGAAAGATAATAATAATAATAATAATAATAATAATAATAATAATAATAATAATAATAATATACTTGAATTGTCATTTACGTGCAGAATATATATATATATATATATATATATATATATATATATATATATATATATATATAAACAGATGCGTTTGTGTATACAAAAAAGCAAGTAAATACCATGGATAGCATAAAAAAGACACCTCGTAATAAATAGATATGAAGCGCACAGCTCACAATAATAAAGCACATTCCGAAATCCTATAGGAGGAATTAAGTATAGAAAAGAAATAAATAATCTTTCCTTTACGAAACTGAAAATAAAAGGAAAAACAAAAGCAAGCACTTGTTCAGCGAAACGAAAAGGCATTCTTTTGGGTAGGACCAATGGCGTTATGCCACGTATGCGAGCAGTCCGAAATGGCGGAAAATAGTAACAGAAATTGCATTATAAATTGCAAAGGAGCTGAAATAAGGTGGAAAATAGAGCCAGTGTTTAAAATTGGTAGTAAATATTACTTTTGTAAAGTGAAGAATGCTTTGGATGGGAAACAAGTGAGTTGCAGGATAGAAATAAGAATGAAAGATGTAAAAACAAATGAAAATAAGCGTAAAAAGCTATAAATAAATAAGATTCCTCGACCGTAGTGATAAAATATTTTTATCTCAGAATCTATTTCTACACAATGAAAAATTTAAACTGTTCATTATTTTCTCCTATTTGTAAATGAATTATGTGTGTGTGTGTGTGTGTGCGAAAGAAGGTGTAAATTAATTTCGTATGCTCAGCTCTTCATAAATAGGAAAGGAAGAAACAGAGCTCTGCAACCTTGGTAGGTCCACCGGTCTAGGAGAAGGATAATTCTGAATTCAAACCCTCTGCGAACATAGGCCAATGAAGCAAGGCAAGACTCACTACTCTTTTTTTACAGACTTCGGGAACGCTTGACTTCAGTAGTGCAGGGAGAAATATTTTAGGATTGCAAGGGGACGTGGAGAATTGAACACTCTAGTCTGAAACAAAAACATCGGAAGCAGGACTTGCCATTTTTAGAAGTTACTCTCCCCCCACTCGATATAGCAAAAGCAATAAGGTACTCACCATCGTATTGGGATTCCAACGAGCATCGAGTTGGCAGACAAGTGAACAAGCCATAACTAAATACAGTTTCTGATATTTATCGATTGCCCCTCGTACGCGCGAGTTTTGCACAAGGCCTTTTTCGTATTGTGGATACCAGGCGCAGGGCCGTAGCCCATACACGCCCAGAGGTTCAAAAACTGCTTTGACGCCTGTCGTGGCCAACCGGGACTCTGGAAATGAGATCACCCAGATGCGGAAATGGAATATATCGGTGTACCATAAATACTGGACGCTTTAAGCATTAAGATATACGTAATTGGCTAGTCTGCCATTGCTGCTGCTCAACACAAGAGTACGCTGACTCGCTCAATTCAACGACCTTGGTACCTGGCATTTTACAGCTTAAATATGTTTGAAACGTCTGTCTATTTGTCCAAAGCCAGACTTTCGAGTTATATGTGATATGATGAAGGCAAACTATCGAAGATTTGTTTTACAGAAATCTTTCAGCAATAACCCCACAGAGAACTCGTGTCAATTCTGTAACAAAGTATGCTGGTCGTGAGAAGGTTTGAAAAGTCATGAGGGTGCACAGAGCCATTGTTAACAGAAAAATACAGCTAATTCATTTGTTACAAATACGATATGGTGGTACTAATTCATCTATGTTACCGTGATAAAGCCGAACTTTCACGATCGTTTCCGGGCCGATAATGGAAAGAAAGAATCGGAATATGCCGACAAAACGCCAAGCCAATCAAATTTAAGCAAGCAGACGATAAAATAATTCAATCAATGTGTTGACAAAGTTACGGGAACAGTATTATTCAAGCAATTTTAAACAACATGAAGTTATCGCAGCAAAGCGACAAACTACAATCTGTGGAAAAGGTGATACAATTCTGGCAAGAAAAAAAAAACTTATTGGCAAAGTTCAAAGTTGCCGAGCCATCCTTGCCATTTAAAAAAGATGAGAAAACGCTATGCCTGGGGGTGTCGAAATACCAAATACAGGACGTGAACTGCATTGCGCGAAGGGATGTTTTTCTTTCCGGTCCAAACTGGCCATTGCTCAAATATTAAGATTGATCGCACGAGATGGCTACAGTTAAAAATATAAGACGAGACTGCGGTATAAACTCACATGCGTTTTGTCGGCATATTCCGATTCTTTCCGTTATCGGCCCGGAAACGCTCATGAAAGTTCGGCTTTATCACGGTAACATAGATGCATAAGTACCGATATGGCTTGCAAGAATATACTTTGCCTGAGGAGCTACATGCTCCTCGACGGGTACTCTTATTGAATCGAGGAAGTGGCCTTCTTTTGTAAAGAAGTGACAGTTCCTATATCTACAAGTATATAGGTACAGGATCGACAGAATTTCCTCCCAGATTTTAAATTGTCACCTGTCTTGCATAAGTGAAATTAGGCAAATGGCAATGGTAGCTCCATCCAGCTAATGTCTTACCATTAAAATTTTCAGATACGGTCAATTACTATAATGGCTTAGACCCGCCATGTTTTAAAGTTTGACAAAAAAGTTTAGAGTCACGTCTAGTAGTTTTCCGACACTCATTGGCAAATAGCATCCTTTTATTCTTCCAGGAGGTTTTCTTTTAATCGGTGAATCTGTGAATTTGAAATTTCCTATGCAGAATAGAATCATTCCGACAAAAGATGAAATGTGTGCGAAAAGCTCTTTGAATAGCAATTATCGATTTACTCGTCTTAAAAATGTTTTAACTGCAAACCTACTGAGTAATCTTGTTGAAACTATGATCAGAACTGACTGTGTCTGAAAATATGTAATACATTAGCTAGTTGGAGCTACACTTTCCACTTGTCGCACACGGGTTTGGTTTGATTTGGTTTTATGGCATATCAGCTATTGAAGCACACGGGTTTGGTTTGAGTTGGTTTTATGGCATATCAGCTATTGCAGCACACGGGTTTGGTTTGATTTGGTTTTATGGCATATCAGCTATTGAAGCACACGGGTTTGGTTTGATTGGGTTTTATGTCATATCAGCTATTGAAGCACACGGGTTTGATTTGATTTGGTTTTATGGCATATCAGCTATTGAAGCACACGGGTTTGGTTTGATTTGGTTTTATGGCATATCAGCTATTGCAACACACGGGTTTGGTTTGATTGGGTTTTATGGCATATCAGCTATTGCAACACACGGGTTTGATTTGATTTGGTTTTATGGCATATCAGCTATTGCAACACACGGGTTTGGTTTGATTGGGTTTTATGGCATATCAGCTATTGAAGCACACGGGTTTGGTTTGATTGGGTTTTATGGCATATCAGCTATTGAAGCACACGGGTTTGGTTTGATTGGGTTTTATGGCATATCAGCTATTGCAGCACACGGGTTTGGTTTGATTTGGTTTTATGGCATATCAGCTATTGCAACACACGGGTTTGGTTTGATTGGGTTTTATTGCATATCAGCTATTGCAACACACGGGTTTGATTTGATTTGGTTTTATGGCATATCAGCTATTGCAACACACGGGTTTAGTTTGATTGGGTTTTATGGCATATCAGCTATTGAAGCACACGTGTTTGTTTTGATTGGGTTTTATGGCATATCAGCTATTGCAGCACACGGGTTTGGTTTGATTTGGTTTTATGGCATATCATCTATTGAAGCACACGGGTTTGGTTTGATTGGGTTTTATGGCATATCAGCTATTGCAGCACACGGGTTTGATTTGATTTGGTTTTATGGCATATCAACTATTGCAGCACACGGATTTGGTTTGATTTGGTTTTATGGCATATCAGCTATTGCAGCACACGAGTTTTATTTGATTTGGTTTTATGTCATATCAGCTATTGTAGGTTATTTAATGCCAAATCATTTTATACATATAAATATTAGATATATGATTTCTTAACACATTTTGTTGATAACATTTTTAAACGAACTTGACCTCATGTTCTTTGCACACAGTTTAATGTTTTTACTTATTTCTTTTAAATACGAATAATTCTATTTACTATGTATAATTTATTTGAACACAGCTATATGTTCTAAGTATTGCGATTCAATACTAACAATTCAATTAAAAATTATTTGTTTACACATAGACAATCAAACATTTCTTTTTCACAAAATTCAATTTAGCATAGGTCACTTATTTGTACTCAGTTTAAATATGAAAGTACACAGTTTGAATGTCAAATAGTTCTATTTGACCCATAGATAGGATAACACCCTATCATGTATTACCACTTCGAGCCAGAGTGGACCTGGGAGCGATGGCAATAAAAGGGTACTCCACATACGCCAAAGCTCCAGAATTACTGAAGCCTCACCATCAAATTGTTTAGTGTCATATACAGGACACTCGTTGGGAGAGTCTTACCCTTCTGCAGAGATACAGCACTTATATTACAGCTGTTTATATATAGTTATAATCACTAAATAATTCCACCCTCTTCCAGTCCCTTTACAAATTCTTTAGTGATTGTACCAAGCGCACCGATTACAATAGGTATCACCATAGCTTTCATGTTCCATAGTTTTTATTCAGTTCTTTGGCAAGATCCAGGTACTTATCTTTCTTTTCGCCTTCTTTCTCTTTTTATGTATATGTAGCGGTTTGTATTTCTTAAATGTATATATAGTTTTAAGTATATAGTGCGTGCATCTTGTCGACCGGCCATATTTTACTTGGGAAGGAAATGGGCCCTGCCAAGTAACCCTCTAATTGTTCTGAGAGATGCCATGGCGAGGAATTACTTGGCATGACACCTCAATAACCTGAAAAGAGGTCACGATATATGATCATAAGAGGATTGGTTTCTTTGTGTAATGGCATATCAACTTTCGTGAATTTTTAATGCCCAAGCCATCATTGCAGAGGAACAGCAGTGACACTATCTAACCCATAACTAGGGAGGAAATAAAAGGGCTCAAACCTTTCCCAAGAGTATTAGTCTGAAAGTGAACGTAATAGCACGGCTGGAATTCGAACTCGCTAACTGCAATGTCACAGTCTAGCACGTTAGCCACTACGCCAAGGAGTTGTTTGTTTGTTTGATATTTAATGGCATATCAACCTTCTCTGGTTATCTAAAACCAAATCCATCCTTTTAGAAGGACAGTAGTGGTACTATTTAACCCATAGATGGGAGAATAAGGGGGGTTCATAGCTTTCACAAGACTTTTCGTCCAAAAGTAAACGTAATAGCGCGACTGGCGTTCGAACCCGCGTGCTACGATTCCACAGTCTAGTGCTTCAACCATTATACCATTAGGACACCCCCAAGCCAAGGAGAGTCTCTCATGAGGAGTGGAAGTAACTCATCTGCCACGTGTGTATATTCCCTGATTATTCATGGCCAGAGGTATCACTCATCTTCAAAACGCCATCTCACAGGTAACACCTATCCCAAGTCATTAAAATGGGAGCGTCAAGGTTGATTCTTTATACTCGAGGTCACTTCCAACAAAAACAAAAAGAAAAAAAAGTATATTAACGTAGCTGGGTATTTTTTTTTTTTTCACAATTAAGTATCTTTGAGAGTCCGTACTTCTACAGTAGACTTTAGTCACATTCATTGTGAGGGAGCTTGTAAAAATGGAGAGAAAAGCCAAAATCTCGCCGTCTATATCAGTCAACAAGAACAAAAAACTTATCGCACTTGTGATATATGTATCTATGGGCCTGGGTAATTTTTGTATGACCAATATACGAATTAAATATGTATTCTCGATATAATCTCCTTAGCGGCAATGTACCTAATAGCTGATATATATAAGGCTTGATTTTCGATTTTGACTATAGGAATTGACAGAACTGATAAAAAACACTGATTTAGAATTCGGTACCACTATATGGTTGCACAACTTTAATGAAACGTTTGGGGACAAAGCTAAATGAGAACTACACAATGATGCCATGTACTATTTTAAACAAATCGTGAAAGCAGCAACCCTACAAAACAGTAGCTGTAAAGCCACTTACTTCCCATCTCACGAACTATACAAGTAAAACAAGCAAGATAGGTTAAACACTGCTAAAGAAGTTAGAACGATCTTATAAGCGAAGTTCTCTTTTAGACTCCAACGTATTGGCAAACCAGTGTCTGTCTATATTTACCAAGCCCTCCGCTCGAGCAGGATATGACACAAGGTCAATTTTTAATAGAAGTTTAACAGGTTTGAATTCAGAGTTTTCCTTCTCCTAGACTAGTTGCCTCATCAAGGCTGTAGAACCTAGTCTGTCCTACTATTTACCCATAGCTGGAGGGAGAATAATTGGATTTATACCTTTCCCAAGGGTATTAGTGATATGTGAAATGCAATTAGCCTGGTCCAGGATTTGAACTCGTATCGTCGTGTTCATTTCCTACGACGATAACCATTACACCACGGGCACCTCCTAAAAACCAGTGTCTGTCGACCGGGAAAAAATTACATTCATCAGTATAGTGCGGACACCGGATGTCGTCTAGTGGATTTACCAAGGGCGATAGCCGATAGGAATTGATAGAGAGAGAGGGGAGAGAGAGAGAGAGAGAGAGAGAGTCAGTGACCATGACTTAAGATGCCTTTCGGTTTTTTGGTTATCAACGAAATGCAAAAATAGATAGAAAGTTTTTTGAATATTCTATTTTTCTTGATAAAATTCTATTTGCATTGATAACATTTTGTTCTTAAATCTGTTTGATATCATTAGAATATCAGTTTAATCCAACAAATCGTTTTGGCAATGTTTTTTTTTTCATTAAAAAAAAAACTTGAAAAAACTTCTAAAACCATTCTCTACATGTTCAAAACCCCTGACGATGGCCTACGAACGGTCCGAAAGTACTCAGGATAATTTTGGTTAATTCATCTACCAACTGCAACATAAGACCAATTTAAAATCAACATTGAAAGGTTCCAAATTAAAGTATGTAGGCAGTTATTTAATTAAACTTGTTTAAATAAAGGACTGCAGACGAACTAAAACGCACACACACACACACGCACACACACACACACGCACACACACATTTGTCTATTTATTTATCTATCTATCTATCTTAGTTCATTTATATGTATATATATATATATGGATGTATGCAAGCATATATCTGCCCCTCAATATATCTGTCTGTCTATATACCTATCTCAAGTTAATTCATATCTATTAATCTATCTATCTATCTTAGTTCATATATATATATATATATATATATATATATATATATATATATATGTGTGTGTGTGTGTGTGTGTGTGTGTATATCTGTATGTATGCATGCATGTATCTGCCCGTCAATATATCTATCTGTCTATATACCTATCTCAAGTTAATTCATATCTATCTATCTATCTATCTATCTATCTATCTATCTATCTTTAAGACGAAACTTGACAAAGCGAAAATAAGTGAACAACAAAAAAGAAGCTTTGATAGTTTCATTTCATTAAAAAAAATCGTGCCAAGTCGCCACATGCAAGAGAAATGGAATATTAAATTAAAATAGAAATATAACAAAATATGACAATTTCAAGAAAAAGTAAAAAAAAAAAAAAAAAAAAAAAAAAAAAATGAAGTATACAATAAAAAACATCAACAAATAAACCAAAATAGATAAGATGAATTTGGCTGGGGAGTGGGGAGTGACTCAGGAGCTGGGGGAGGGCGAGATATGAAATCGAAGGCTGCAAAAAAGAAGAAATAGGAAAAATAAACAAAGCTGTGAAGAATCATTCCGAATATGCAAATTCTAAAAGGATGTAAAAGAACCATTGAATGTGAACATGAACTGCTGAGTACGTTGACAATAAGCTTTGGAAGATTCGAAAAATGAATGGACAATAACGCAAACAAGAAAAAAAAATGCAAGGAACTGAATAATTAAAAAAAAAAAGGAATAAGATCACGAATAAAAAGAAGATGAAATAATAATAATAATAATAATAATAATAATAATAATAATAATAATAATAATAATAATAATAATAAAACTCTTATGGGATTTTAACATACAAAGAATCACTTAATCTCGGCCAGACGACCAGTCCTTATAATAATCAACAACAAAAAAGAAAAAAAAAAAAAGAAAAGAAAAAAGAGAACTTGTAAAATTGTGAACTTTGCCCTCCCGGCTGACCAAAATTGAAAGAAAGTAAAAAAAAAAAAAGATAAGTATCTGGACTTTTCCAAAGAAATGACCCCCCCCCCCAAAAAAAAACAAACTATGGAACATGAAAATGACGGTGATACTAATTGTTATCGGTGCACTCAGTACAGTCACCAAATGGTCCTTTACCATTCCTTTGGTGACTGTACTGAGTGCACCGATGCACTGATGCGGGAAGAATTAGCCATAAGAACACTAATGGAGAACATTAAAACCACAGGACTCTTATGATCGGCTAGAATACTGAGAAGAGTCCTGGAGACTTGAAGAGACTTGCTGTCTCTAACACAAGGGCGTTCATACCTTTCCCAATGGTATTTGTCCGAAAATGAACGTAATAGCGCGACTGGAGTTCAAATTCGCTTACTACGATTCCGCTGTCCAGCGCTTTAACCATTACACCACAAGGATACGCCCCTATGTTTTTCTGAGTCAGAACTGACGAGAACCATCGCTCTTATCATGGGAACGAATACAGAAGGAGAAGATTCGAAAACAAGAATATCTCATTTAGTGAGACAAATATTTCAGAAGAGAAATTGAAGGGACTGCTAACTAAATAGGCTGAACATGGTTTCACAAGAGAAAATCAAAATCGAAAATGAGAATCTCTCTTAAAGGTGTCCTTCGGCAACTCCATAAAAAGCCAATTATATTACAGCCAAAATAGATACGACACAAGAGAAAAGGAAATACAGACTAAGATGGAAGCTCAATAAGTTAGCACCGAAAAAATAGTCACGACTTAGTAGAGTGGTTGATCTATTGGTAACTTTGCACACTATTTTGCAGAGGCACCCGCGGTTATCGTCGAAGCAAATGGATGCAGCGATCCAAGTTCAAACCCAGGACGAGACTGTTTGCATTAAATACTCTTGGGAAAGGTAAGAATCTGAGTATTCTTCCTTCAGCTAAATAATTGGGCAGTCTGGGCTCTTTAAACTTTATATAGCAAATGGTCTCGTAAAAAGAAAACTGAATTCAAACCTGTTTGGTTTGGTTTGGTTTGGTTTTATGGCATTTCAACCACTGTAGGCCATCTAAAGCCAAATCCTTTTAATACATATATTAAATATATGATTTCTAAACACATTTGAAAAAAACATTTTTAAACAAGCCTGAGTTCGTTTATCTATTTATTTTTGGCACACAGTTAAATGGTTTAACTTAATTTCAAACAATTCAGTTTCGCATACAATCTTTTGTTTACATACAGTCATTAGTTTAAATTCAGTTTAACATGTTAACAAGGTTAAATGGTTCCAAGTTTGGCTACGTATCATAAACAATTCAATTAAACGTCAGTCATTTGTTAACACACAGTTAAATGATCAAACAGTTCTATTTCAAACAATTTAGTTTAGCTTAAATAAAGGTTGGTTTATTGGTTGTTTTGTTTTAAGTCATATCAACTTTTTGGGGTCATTTAACGCAAAATTAAGTCATTCTAATAAAAGCTTCAACCAATTCAGTTTAGTAAAAGTACAGATATTTTTACCCACAGTTAGATGTCAAAACTGTTCTATTTCAAATAATTCAGTTTAGCATAAATTCACAGTTTAGTTCTATTTGGCCCATTGATAGGACTCTATCAGGTGCTACCAATCAGAGCCAAAGTGAACCTGGGAGCGATGGCAATAAAAGGGTACTCCACATTCCCCAAAGCTTCAGTATTACTGGACTCTTACCGTCAGATTGTTTAGCGTCATATCCAGGACACTCGTTGGCGGAGTCTTACTCCTTTGCAGAGAAGCAATCGGTGTATTCTACAGCTCCAGCCGACTGGGCCAATCAAACCTGTTAAAGTTTGCTTAAAAATTGATCTGGTGTCGCATTCCGCTCGTCCGGTGAGGAAGTCTATGTAACTTTAATGTTCAACTGATCTCCTAATCAAAGGAAGAAGACACTGTGTAGTAATTTAGAAAGCTTTTTGCTTAGATGTGGCGCAAGGCCAGATGAATAGGGCACCCAATAAAACTCGAACTCACTCATGTAGGTTTTCTACTCTACCTTGCTAACCATGACACCAACGTAGGCGCCCGAGAAGACTCGATTAAAGTTATTGGGAAAAAACACTCGTTAGGCACTGGTTATCACTATCCCAGCTAACCAATGAGCAAACATGAACTTGTGTCTCTGATCAGTCACAAAGGATTGATTGATTAATTGATTGATTATAATGGCATGTCAATCTGTCTTGGGTCATTTCATGCCCGGAGGTTAAGAAATTGCGTTCATTATCCGTTCATATTCACATTTTTGGGAAGTTGTTACTCAAGAGTCGAATTATTATTAAACAGATCTATTTGATCCATACATGGGAGCCGGATAGTTACTACAACTCTGGTCAGAGGGGAATTAGGAGTAATAGCAATGACTGGAGTATTTCACACTCCCTAGATCTCAAGAACTCGAGCCTCACCGTCAGATACAGTTTAGTGTCATACCCAGTACATTCCTTCTTTTCGGGGGTGGGAGTAACGCTTCTGCTGGGGATACAGACAGTGTATTCTAAGCATCATCAATAGGACAACCAAACAAAAAGAGTTAATATAACTGGGAATTGTCTTTTACTGATTAAACCTTTTTTTTTTAAGAAAAACGAGTAAAATATGAAATCAAGTTTTTCTTTAAACTTAATCTTAATCCCTTAAGTCAATTTTGAAAGACAGAGTGCGCATTGTGATAGAAATATCGAGGTAGACTGTATACAACAGCAGAAAAAAATTGGGGCAACTTTGTTTAATCGCATATCAACCTTTCTGGGTTAATTAATGCCAAAGCCATTCTTCAAGAAAAACAGGTAAAGTATCATTTAACCTATAGCGGAATGGTTTTACCAAGGGTTTAGTCCGAGCTTGCTTACTACGAAGTCTCCGACTAGTTCGTTAGCCACAGCGCCATTGGGACAGTCCTTAGAAACAATGGGATAGAGAGCGTACTACAAAAGAAACAATGTGGTAGATCGCAGACTACAAAAGTTACAATATGCTAGACCGCATACCACGAAATAAACAATACGGTAGACCTCATACTGCAAAACAAACAATATAGTACACCGTATACTACGAAAAAAATAATGTGTTAGAGCACATACTACAAAATTTACAGTGGTCAACCGCATTCATGAAAGAAACAATACGGTAGACCGCATACTATAAAAGAAAAAATATGGTAGAACGAGTGCTACAATAATACAAACAAATTCTTTAAATTAATATAGAAAAAAAAACAATTATTTTAGGCTGAGACTGATATAAGACATGAAGAGGGAAGTTAAACCGAAATCTGATTTTAGAATTTCAAAATTGTAAAATATGGCAAAAGCGTTTATTATGGGAAAATTAAAAACAAAAGAAATGAGTAACCTGATTAGTATTATTTCATATTATAATGACTCACGCTTGAGAGTGGTCATTTGATTAACTTTGTATATATTGGTTGGTATGGTTTTATGGCATATCAACCCATGTAGGAAATTTAATGCCAAATCGTTTATATATATATATATATATATATATATATATGATTTCTGAACACATTTTGAAGATAACATTTTTAAAAAAGACTGAGCTCATCCTTTTTGTACAAAGTTAAATGGTTTCACTTACTTTCAAACAATTCAATTTAGCATAAGTACAGTCTTTTATTTACACACAGTTAGTCATTGGTTTAAATAGAGTTTGTTGTGTACACAGTTAAACGAACAAACAGTTCTATTTCAAGCAATTCAAATTGGCATAGCAGCAATGTTAAATGGTACCAAGTATTGCTATGTATCACTAACAATTCAGATTAGCATCAGTCCAGTTTATTTTTTAGTTATACAGAGTTAAATGTCAAAACAGTTAATTTCAAACAATTCAGTTTAGCGTACTTACAATTTAGAGTTATTTGACGCATAGATAGGACCCTATCATGTGCAACAACTGCAGGCCAGATTAGATCTGGGAGCGATGGCAATGAAGGGGTACTTCGCATTCCCCAAAGCTCCAGCATTATTGGAACCTCACTATTAAATTGTTTTGTGTCATATCCAGAACACTCGTAGGGGAGTCTTACCCATCTGCAGAGATGCAGTCGGTGTGTTCTGTAGCCTAAGGCGACTAAGCAAAGCGTTGTATATATCCAAGCTAGTCTCTATCATTGACTCGTTCATACAATATATGTACAATATATCACCTTCCATTCTAATTAACACAAATATTTCATTCCCTTCATGGGTAGCCTACTTTAAAAAAACAACTAATGTTTATGAAATGAATGATATTTATAATGTGAATTAGAGAAGGAAGAAAACTTGGGAAAAATTTTGTTGTCTCGAGAGAAAAAGAAATGAATAAAAATGGGAAGTTTGGTTACTCTTTTTTACAGACACTGATCTGATAACAAGATAACGAGAGGTCCCCCGCGGATTTTCTCGAAATCTATGTATGGCACTAGACCTTGGTGTCTCGTTCAAGTCATAACCCGGCATACGTGCCCGGACCCACATTTGGGTTCGTGAAACTGCTTGCCTCATCAGGCTCACATTGCACCAAGTGAGCCGATGAGCAGCATAGACCAGCAGGGTTCGAGTCTCGGCTCGTTCCCGACCTTCCCCTCCCCTCTATCCCCACTTTAATCGGCCTTCGGGCTTTTGACCATGTGTCAAGTCGTGTCTGGTGGGAGGCAGCGACAAATAAACAGATCTGATAACAAGATAACGAGAGGTCCCCCGCGGACTTTCTCAAAATCTATGTATGGCACTAGACCTTGGTGTCTAGTTCAAGTCATAACCCGGCATACGTGCCCGGACCCACATTTGGGTTCGTGAAACTGCTTGCCTCATCAGATAACAAGTAGGCCACTCTAAAAGAGGCAGGTGATTCTAAGGATTTTGAATGAAAAATGAAAGTTAGTAGAGGATGGTGAAATGATATAGTTAACAGAATTCCTGCCAGAATTTAAAGAGAAAATGAGTGTTTTTTTTTTCGGTCTTAAAAAAACACAACTAGCTCAAGTGAAGGTACTATTTACCAACCCCTCCGCTCGGGCAGGATATGACACAAGGTCAATTTTTAAGCGGAGTTTAACAGGTTTGAATTCAGAGTTTTCCTTCTCCTAGACTAGTTGCCTCAACAAGGCTGAAGAACCTTGTCCGTCCTACTATTTACCCATAGCTGGAGGGAGAATAAGGGGGTTCATACCTTTCCCAAGGGTATTTGCCCGAAAGTGAACATAATAGCGCGACTGGAGTACGAACTCGCATACTACTAGCTCAAGTGAAGGTATGTGTTTGCTTTGGTTGGGTTTGGTTGGGTTTTATGGCATATCAACCATAATAGGTTATTTAATGCCAAATCCTGTTTACACATTTACATTAATATATATAGTTTCAGGTATTGTTATCGAACAAGGATAATTCTATTTACAATTAATCATTTGTTTGCACACAATTAAACAGATATACATATGTAAGAGATTAGTTTGTCGGTAGTTTAATTTTTAAATGAGTTAGAACTAATTTGTTTGCATACAAGTATTGCTATCGTTTCTATAAAGTTAAATTTTTTCATTTATTGATATACAATATCTACAATTCTATTTCCACATTACCCATTCGTTTGTACATTGCTAATTGGTTCCAAGTATTTCTGTGTATCACAAACAATTCTATTAAACATGAGTTATTTGTTTACACATAGTTAAATCACCAAGCAGTTCTATTTCAAACTATTCAATTTAGCTTGTCATTAGTTTTCACACAGTTTAAATGTCAAACAGTTCTATTTTATCTACAGATAGGACCCTATCAGATGCTAGCATTACGAGTAAGAGAGAATCTTGGAGCGATGGCAATGAAGGGATACACCACATTTCTCATAGATCAAGCATTACAGGAGCCTCACCATCAGATTGTTTATTTAGAGTGTTGGGTTAGAAAAATGGTTATTCCTGTCTATAGAGTGAGTGAGGGAGAGGTTCACAGTGATGAGCTCAGAAGTCTTGGCGCAAAAATTCCAAATCAAGTCAGACAGATTCCACCAGACGTTCCGTCAGGCGGGGACGTTAAAAGCTCACAGAAAGACAGCACTAAGATACCAGATATCTTCAGCGCGCTGGTAAGTCCTTTAAACTCAACTTTATATACAGGGAAGACTGTATATTGTTATTGTTTCACGTGTTGATCAATAAATTTTTAGAATTAAATGAAGTATTAATTTATTTATTTGTTGCTGTTAGCCTTAGTATAAACGCTATAATAATACAATAAGAGGATACTCATTGGTGAGTGGGGTTCTTACCCTTCTGCAGAGATGCTGTTGGTTTATTCTACAGCTCAAGCCGACTGGGCTAAAGTGTGTAAATACGGCTATGATTATTACAAAATAATGACGCAGTGATAATTGATTAACGAGCACAGTAAGTACAGAAAGTATCTGAGTTAGAACAGTCGACATAGCCTAAAGACTGCTTTTGTGCTGCATAGAAAGACAACAACGCTGATGTATAAAAATATAATTTGCTTCTTTCCTTTCCTTTTCTTTCTATTATCCCAAATGCACGGATGAGAAGGTCGGGTAAGAAAGGTTCGAATACGGCTGAGATGCACCGGCATGGAGCCAGGTACGAATCTTCAGTGAACCAGTGAACTGCTTTCCTCTTCTCCCTGGTTTTATAATATTATGAACGCTATACATTATCCTCCAATCTACTGCTTACACGTTGCACGTGGATACACCGCCTTCTAGCATGCTACCTACGCAAATTATCGTAGTAACATCTTCAGCCTACCGCCTACACGATGTACGTAATGACGCTTTCTTCTAACTTGCCACCCACGCAATTTACGTGATATTTCCACTTAAACATCTGCGTCCGGTTCACTTTAGGTAACAGGTGCATTTTCTGTTAATTTTTATCCTAGTAGCCGAATTTCTTCTGGCCTGCCACCTACGCAATTTAAGTGGAATGTCAAAAGGAGCCATATCGTCAATATCCAACTCAACCACATACTTTCAGCTTCGTGCTTGATCTCTGAATTTTCAGAAAACACTTAATATAAAACCAAATTTTAAATTTGAGAAGAAAGGCTATAATAACGATGGGATACAAAAGATAGCCCTAAAATAGTCGGTGTTTTGATTGTTCGTCACTCACAAATGAGAATTTTAGCGTTTCGATGGTACAACAAATACACTTCAATCTATATTCCTCACTCGTTTCGGTGGCGACTGCTGTGTGATATGCTGCGGTCAGAAAATTGATTTTCGTATCAACGGAAACAAGGGAGCTGCTTTGTACTTTGCGTAAGGCAACACTTTTTATTCTGTGTCTGTCGTGTTAGCCTCGTTTGTATTTGTTGCCTTATTTTATCTGATGCCTAGTTACGTCACAAGTTTGAAGCCAGAAAAAAAAATCTTGATGGACGTCCGATTGTTGTATAGCCACATAGTACATAGGCAACTATACACGGAAACATAGTCAACACAATAACGACGAGCAGACACAGTTCTTTAGAAAAATATACCTCTCATTTTATTGAAAGGGTTGTGTGTGAGAGGGAGTTAGAGACCGAACAGAGACTGCAACATATTGACCCCCAATCATCTGGCTATAACAGTATTTCTTTCCTGTTCTCCTGGGCTGCTCAACCGGGGGCCTGGGGACACAGCCTCTGCGGGGACATGGTTCTCATTCCAGCATCTTCTCTCCAACTCATCTGAAATTCCTGTCGCCAGGGTTATATAATAATTTGACCTCAACCTACTTCCTGCGAGCGTCACAATTTCGCACTCAGTTCAACCCCTCGACAGTCAAGGTCGCCCCTGATATCCTGATATCTTCGACCGGATGCACCTATTATTTACACCGGTGAATTTCTTATTTTGACAGCTTGGCCGGGTCGGAGGTCAATATGCAACACGGTTATTTGAATTTCATCACCAAAGATTGATTGCTTGATTGTTTGGTTAGTCGTTTTGTTTTACGGCGTATCAACCAATTTTGGGTCATTTAACGCCGAATCGAATTAAAAAAATCTAACGAAGAGTTGAAAACAATTTCAGGAAGTTTGTATATTTAATAAATTGATATATTTAACAAATTAATATATTAAACTTGAACAAGTCCTGGCGGCAACACCCCACAAGACACCAACTGTACGGCCTCCTGTTTCCTATCACGAAAACTATTCAAGTTAGACGAATCAGACATGCAGGACACTGCTGGAGAAGCAGGGACGAACTCATAAGTGATGTACTCTTATGGACCCCCACACATGGCCGTGCAAAAGCAGGACGACCAGCACGAACATACATTCAGCAACTATGTGAGGATACGGGATGTTGTCCAGAAGACCTGCCTGAGGCGATGAACGATAGGAAAAAGTGGCGAGAGAAGGTCAGGGATATCCGTGCTACCAGCACGACATGATGATGATGATGATGATATTCAAGGAAATTTATATATTAAATGAATATATCTAACGAAGTCATATATATATATATATATATATATATATATATATATATAACAAATTTATATACTTAACAAATATTAAGTTTTTAATAAGATTGTTTATAAAAATGTATATATTTAATTTGGCTGGTTAGAGTTTGCCCAAATCCAGCCTACATAAATTTTATGTATTTATATATTACGTATACACGATTTGCAAACATACATCAGGTTGATAACTTACCAAAATATTTTAAAAAATACCTGTTTATTTCGTTTACATAACCAAGTAGTTATATTTCTCACAACCAGTTTTACTTGCAGAAATGTAATGGTTTCAAGGATTGCTATATATCAATAACATTTGTTCTTAATCGTTTGATAAGTTGCTTCAGAATTATGACCAGGTGTTACATTTTTAAGTATAACACTGTCTCTTTCAAGAAAGAGAGAACATCATCCATGTGGACATTCTCAAACATATTTTTCATATTACTGGTTTTTAAATATCGCTTTCTCGCATTCGCAAAGGCTCCACATTCCACGAGAACATGTATAATCGTGTAAGGAATCTGACATATCGAACACTGTGGTGGTTAATTGCTTGTTTGATTGATTTTGTAGGAAACGAATAAATAAATAAATAAAATTTTAAATCAAATTTAAAAAAAAGAAAGAAAAAGGAAACTATTAAATTTGCAGAAACTCCCAGAGGTCCCTAATAGGAAAAGGAGATGTCGCATGCGTAAAAGAAAAAAGGCATTTCCTCTTGACAAAGGGGACCAAGCATTCAATCTCTTTCAGGCAGTGCCCTTCGAACCTACAACACTGTTTTGCTGTCTGGTGTTTGGGCACCACGCATACGTCTTTGGACGTAGCGTCGGTTAGTCCCTTTTACCCAGGAGTAGCCCTCTCTCGGTCAACATTATGCTGAAATATACAAGACCCACTACTGAACTATAAACTAACCCTTACCGGATTTTGACAAAACTTCCAAAAGAAAACTAACCCTTATGGAAGCCCGAAATACCGAATGCAGACACCTACATACATGAAACGAATTAACATATTTTTGAAACCTTAACTGGGGAA
The DNA here is from genome assembly GCA_963585895.1 of Sepioteuthis lessoniana. Taxonomy (NCBI): domain Eukaryota; kingdom Metazoa; phylum Mollusca; class Cephalopoda; order Myopsida; family Loliginidae; genus Sepioteuthis; species Sepioteuthis lessoniana. Next base: position 49,125,569 of record OY757929.1, on the reverse strand, counting down.
TTCAATCATTTCAGTGTATTCAGGAAAAACTTCCTCATTCACTGGTGAACCCAGTAAATAAAGGAAAGTATAAAAAAAACGTCTTCGTCTCTTATCTGTTTCTGTCTTTTCTTTTGTATAATTCTTTTTGGGGTTTTCTTAGGCAAGGCATTACACCGACAAACCAACGTGTGGGTAAAATAATATAACCAAAAATATGGAATCAGATATTCTAACGGCAACAAAGCCTTGCCCATTGCCCCTGACCTTAAGCCTTAAACCCCACAGTTTTAGCAACATGTCAAACCATCCAGTGCGTAAATGTTAGGGAATTGGGTTCATTGTACGTTCATATTTACTATTTTTTTGTTGTTTTTTCTTTAGAGTTTTTGTTTCACTCTGTCTTAATACTAATGATTTTTGAATGGATCGATTTGTGCTATTGACGGGATTCAAAAAGACATTATCACTTCAGTTCAGAGGGGAACGTCCAATTGGCTATTGCTCAAGGGTACACCGACCATACCTCGGCATAAAGTGTAATCTATCGGTCAAATAGAAAAATCTAATCATTTTCTGTACTTAAAACCATTTAACTGTTTGCCAGCAAATGAGATCAGGCTCGTTTAAAAATAATTTTATCTTCAAACTATTCATTTACAAATCCTATATCTTTAATATATGTACATATACATCTATAGTATTTGGTATTAAATAACCGTAAACCAACCAACCAACTGGGTTTAGAGTTGACCGACGAGTAATAGCAATGATCGATTACGTTACACTTTCCAGATCATCATCCAATGCCATCCCAATCGGTTGGGGCTGCAGAATACACCGACTGCATCTCTGCAAAGAGACAAGACCCCCCTCACCGCCAACACGTGTCTTAAATAAGACATTAAATTATATCTGATGGTAAGGCTACAGTCTTGGAGCTTTACAGGAATGTGGATTACCCCTGGATTGGCATTACTCCCATGTCCACGTTGACCCGGAGTCTTAGTATCTGTTATGGTCCCATTAATGGTTGAAATAGAACCGTTTAATCATTTATTATACCTGAAACGATTTTACTGTGTGCAAATAATAAACAACAATACTTGAAACCATATAACTATGTACAAATAAGCTTAGGCTCGTTTAACAATATCATCAAAACTCATTGGTTTAGAATTATATACATATATATATATATATATATATATATATATATATATATATATATATATATATGATTTGGCATTAAATAACCTTACAATGGCTGAAATGCCATAGAATTAAACAAACCAACCATCCGATGCAGATGTAGATTTATTTTTCGGGTGCTTGCTCTTTGCAAGGGAAACAGTCAGTGTATTCTAAGACCTGGGGACTGGGAGGTTTATTTAGCATAAATATGCATTCATAGTTGGACATATTGTCAAGATTTGAGTGGGAAAAAGAGAAGGAAAATGGTCATCGTTAATATTCGGTTCTCGAACTTGTGTAAAATAATTAGGGACGACCGGGAAAAAATTGAAACGTATTAGCAGTAAATCGACGAGTTCTGATAGGTCGAAGGAAATTAGATGAAAACGCCGTTGGGGTTGTGGGCGCGGGATAGAAAACGGGAAAAATGTTAGTGGGCAGTGGTACACGACGATCTAAAAACAGCAGTTGGAGCCCGGATTCGAAGCCGGGAAGACAGGCCTCGTTATGAAGCACGTGTCATAACACTAAAAGAAAAAGTGGAAGATAATTCCAGGTCTGCGTCTGCCTTCTCTCCCCCCATGGCATTTTGTTTCTCTTTAAGGCAGTCGACTCAGTTTTCATACGCTGTTTCTCTCTTCTTGACTGCTAAAATGTCAAGTGGTGAATAAACTTTTGTATTAGCGAACGCAAAGTGGGCGATTTTGTATTCGTCACTTTTTCTCACAGCGAGGTTATCACGAGGTCTAACTGACTCTTCAGACGTTGAGCTACTCGCATAAGCCCGTTTGACCCGTGGTGATACAAAAGTCTATGAGTAGTATTAGTAGTATTAGTATTAGTAGTAGTAGTAATAGTACAAACGTCTATTGAGACCGGATCAGCAAAACTTCCATTGAACGCCGTAGTGTTGCAAACTTCTACTTGTGCATTGTAATGTTAAAACCATCTATTTGGTGTGTAACAGTTCACTGGGGGAAATGGATCCCGGTGATCGCTAACAAAAATTGTGTCTTCATTCGGTCACGTTCTCTAACAACAAGAATATTGCCTTCACTAGGTCGCGTTCTCCCTCCAACAAGAATAAAGTCTTCACTTGCGTTCTCCTCCCCCTATAAGAATAACATCTATACTCAATCGCTTTCTCCCTCCAACAAGAATAATGTCTTCACTCGCGATCTCCCACCAATAAGAATAACGTATATAACCAATCGCGTTCTCCCTCCAATAAGAATAATGTCTTCACTCGCGTACTCCCACCAATAAGAATAACGTATATAACCAATCGCGTTCTCCCTCCAACAAGAATAATGTCTTCACTCGCGATCTCCCACCAATAAGAATAACGTATATACCCAATCACGTTCTCCCGCCAACAAGAAGAGTTTCTTCATTCGATCGCATTCACCCACCTACGTGAATAATGTCTTCACTTAATCACCCTTCATCAACAAGAATTACGTCTTCACTCTTTTACACCGTTGACCTTTCTCGCGCATATTACGTTTTTATGCGAGGCCGGTACCGTTTTATGCCTATATATACACTACACTAATGTACAGTTAACTACTTGGTAGTTTTGGTAGGGAACACTTCCGGCTCGGAAGAGATGACAAAAAAAAAAACCCTCTGTAGAAATAAAAATGTGGTCGACTTCACCCATTCATGGAAATGTTCTCTTTCTCTAACAGGTCCAAATCTCAACTCGACTCCAGTAAGCCTTATTTCATCTTCGTCTTTGAATATAACAGGTATATTCGTTTCCAAAAATTTCCATACGCCACCTCGTGAAATCTCCTAATTGAGGTGTTCGGGCGGCCATGTTTCTTTTTTCCCCCTACCTTTCGGGCGTACCACCCGTTTTACGCGTAATGCATCAACGTGATCACTTTGCCACTCGGGGTAAGTTGTCTTCTCTTCTACAGTTAACTTTGGTTTATCCTATCAAGTCTCATTCATTGATCGACTCATACTAAATGAATACATTCACTAAAATCCCTACTAATCCCAAAATACCTCTACTCACTATGGGTACAGTTCGGGGTGGGGCGATTACCTGTCTCTAAAAATTGCTATGTACCCAGTCATCTATCAATATGATTAATACATGTCAATGATTTGTTATTTGAAAAATCATCACAATGCTATTTATATATTTTGCGGGGCAGCGGACATTGGTATAATGGTTAGTGTTTTTGCCAGTGGCCCAAGAGACCTGGGTTCAATCATCGGTCGAGTCATACCAAAAACTCAAAAAAATGGTACTTGACGCTACCATGATTAACACTCTGCATCATAAGGTAAGGATTTGATCCTTACCTTATAAAGTGGAGCAATCCAGGTAAAGAAGTAGTGCCCTTCCCTACATCTTGGTGTAGAAGCTATCGAAACGGGAGCCTTCGGGTCAACTTCGACTAACGTCACCAACGACAATTTTTTTTTTTGCATTAATTTGAATTGGAAAATTTGTCTTGGTTTTAATTACTTATGACTAATAGCAGCCTCCGATTTATTTCAGCGAAGATACTACTGAACTGATTTTCCATTAATTATTACGTTTTATTTTTTAATTTTTTTCATATCTATCTATCTATCTATCTATCTATCTATCTATCTATCTATCTAGCTATCTATCTAGCTATCTATCTTGTTCCTATTTATCTATCTGTCTGTTTCTACTGTTATTTTTTATCTACATTGTTCGTGCTGCACTGGTTTTTATTTAGTGTCCACCAGGTTATCTAAACCGAATCTTTACTTATTTGCTTAATCGTATACAGTAGACATCTACTCGAAAAATTCCAAGCCAAATACAAAACCTATGATCTTCTCCATCACAATTTTTCCTATTAAAGGGATGATTGGATGTCTTGCATTCACCTATGCCGCAGATCTTCCCTCTTCATGACACAGGAAAAGGAATGTTCAATACAACTTGCCATTAGTGTCAAAACAGGAGTTTTCAAAACGAGTTTGAAAACAAAGTTGGACTGTGTCAGGGATTCCAACTTCTGGTTTTGAATCCAGAGGTTTCATTTTCCTGGACCAACGGTTCTAGCAAGGCTACAGAGCTCAGTCTACCCCACTATTTATCAATAGCTCGACACATACATGTACACACACATGTAAATGTGTTGAATAAGTGTATATCAATCTCCTAATAATATAAAACATAAGTGTAGCGTTCAGTGTATACATCTCTGTGTCTGTAAACATAATATTGAAAAAAGAAAGAAAGAAAAAAAGAGAGAAAGAAAGCAGGAAAGAACGGAAGGTGGGGTGGGATCTTTGACGTTTCTTGTAATATTTAAAGAAAGATAACATTTGAAGTGAAAAAGAAAGAAAGAACGAAAGAATCATGTGATTTGCTGGTTGTTACCTCGAAAGAGATAAGAAAAGAAAGTAAACAAGTCAGCAATCGTAACGGCAGGCTGATGTGAGATCTAAAAGAAAGTAAGAAAGAAAAAATGAATAGATAAATAAATAAAGGTGTGATGTCAGGTGTTTTTTTTGGGGGGGGATATTTTTAAAATTTTAATGGAAGAAAGAAATGAAAGTAAAAAGAAAGAAAACTCGAAAAATAGATTGATTTGTAGTTTTCAGACGTCGAAGAAGACACCAAAAGAAAGTAAAACAAGGAGAAGTGTGACCGCAGAATGATTTAAAATGTTATGAAAACTATTGTTTCAATGTTGTTTAGATAGTCATGTGTCTCAGGAGAAAAATATTTCCCAAATTAGAAAATCTTCAGCTGAGAAAGAAATTTAATAATTTTTTTTAGTTTAAAAAATCCTGAACTTATGGAATCATCAATTTGTACTGAAAAAAATTTACACTCTTTTTGTTTTTCCTTCATTTAGTTATTTTGATATACGCAGATATTTTACATAAAATTCAAGCGTCATTATTGGTTAGGTTTGATTTTATAGCATATCAACCATTGTAAGTTATTTAATGCCGAATCCATTTTTACACAAGTAAACAGTTCTATTTCAAACAATTTAGTTTAGTATAAGAATAGTTCTTTTTTACACACAGTTAAATGTCAAAGCAATTCTATTTCAAACAATTCAGTTTATTATAAGTATTATTCTGTGAGATGCTACCACTCTGATTTAGAGAGGACCTGGGAGCAATGGTAGTGAAGGAGTACTCCGCATTTCCCAAAGCTCTAGCATTACTGAAACCTCACTATCAGATTGTTTAGAGTAATATATTGGACACTCGTTGGTCGGGTGGTGTCTTACCCCTCGACAGAGAAGCAGTCGGTGTATTCTACAGTCCCAGTTGACGAGGCAAGTCATTATTGATGGGTGCATTCAAGTGCAATAATCATATTTCATATTTACCCAACCCCTCCGCTCGGGCAGGATATGACACAAGGTCAATTTTTTAAGCGGAGTTTAACAGGTTTGAATTCAAAGTTTTCCTTCTCCTAGACTAGTTGCCTCACCAAGGCTGAAGAACCTAGTCTGCCCTACTATTTACCCATAGCTGAAGGGAGAATAATTGGATTCATACCTTTCCCAAGGGTATTAGTGCTATGTGAAATGCAATCAGTCCAGGATTTGAACTCGTGTCGCCGTGTCCTATTCCTGCGACGATAACCATTACACCACGGGCACCTCCTAAAGTGCAATAATAGGCAGTAAGATCGTCTTTTACTCTTTTTCCCCCCATATCTTTCGCTGTTACATCGTTTGTCTCTCACTTTTTCTTTTCCTCTTTTGGCTACATGAAGATTGGGAACATTTGAGTTCTGTTTGACTCATATATTGGACCTTATCAGGTGCTACCACTCCAGGCCAAAATGGACCTTGGAGCGATTGCAATAAAGGGGTACTCTGCATTCCCCAAAGCTCCAGCATTACTGAAGCCTCATCATCAGATTGTTCAGAGTCATAAATAGGACACTCGTTGCGAGGGTTCTTACCCCTCTGCAGAGATGCAGTCGGTGTATTCTACAGCACCAGCCGACTGGATCATCAATGATTTGTAAACGTATAGTTTATAGATCACAGTTTTAAAGAGCCAGAGATCATTTATTTGGTCAAAGGTTTCTAGTATTGCAATGCAACATGAGCAATTTAATCTAAAGAAGCCATTTATTTGTACAGTGTTAAATGGTACATGATTTGTAAGTGAATTGTAAGTAATTTTATTAAAAGAATTAGAGCTAATTTATTTACATACAATTAATCATTGCCATTGTTTGCTCACAGTGAAATGGTCAAAAGTAATGCTATTTAAAACTAATGATTTTATTTAATATTGATTATTTTTACACACAGTGAAGTGACTACAAGGATTCCTGTGGGTTAATATTTATCGTCTGAGGAAATGGACACACCAACACGAGTTCAAATACTGGACGAGCCTGACTGCATTTCACAAAGCACTTTAAAGGTATGAAAGGCATGAATCAAATTGGGAAAGGTATGAATCAAATTATTCTCCCCCCAGCTATGGGTAAATAGTAGATCAGACCGGGTTCATCAGCCTTGGTTTGGCAACCAGTCTAGGAGAAGGAAAACTCTGGATTCAAACCTGTTAAACTCCGCTGAAAGATTTACTTTGTGTCTCATCCTGTAAATACATACAAGTATTGCTATTTAACACGAATAATTCTATTCAACACTATTCATTCATTTGCACACAATCAAATGGTTGCAAGTATTGCGATGTAATACCAATAATTCAATTTTTTCGCACTCATTTAAAGGATTTCAAATATTGCTATTGAACGCTTATATTTCAAGTCAACATCACTCATTTCTTTGTTTACAGTTAAATGGTTCCAAGAATTGCTAAGTAACATTAACAATTCAGTTTATAATTAGTAATTTGTTTGCACACATTTAAATGGTCAAACAGTTCTATTTGATCCATTGATTGGACCCTAACAGGTGCGACCACTTGAGGTCAGATTGGACATGGGAGTAATGGTGCACTCCACATTTTTCAAAGCAGCAGGATTAGGGCCTCACCGTCAGATGGCTTAGTGTCATATTCAGAACACTTGTTGTAGGGGTCTTATCCATCTGCAGGGATTCAGACGGTGTACTCAACAGTTCAAGCTGGTTGGCCCTTCAATTAAAGATCTCATCAATAGAAAATAAACTCTAACGAAGTTAAGCTGCTGTTTGCATTTATAGAATGGTCACCAGGGGCAGAAAACTATTTGGCCATTGATGATATTTAGTACCTTCTAATTGGGTTTAAGATGGGATTTTAGCTGGTAACAATAATAATGAAAATCCTCGTAACATATAGGTTGGGTTAACGGACAATTGGCCTAATGAGTAGAGTGTTCGCCAATGGTCCGGGAGACCGGGGTTCAATCGCTGGTCGAGTCATATCAAAGACTTTAAAAATGGTACTTGATGCTACTTTGCTTAGCACTCAGCATTATAAGGTTAGGATCAAGGATAAAGTGGAGCAATCCAGGGAAAAGAGCAGCGCCCTCCCCTACACCATGGTGTAGTAGCTATTGAAAAGGGAGCCTTCGGGTCGCCCTCGACTAAGGTCACCAAATTTACCTCCGAGATTGTTACATGGATCACCTCGAGAGTTACTTAAAGAAATTGGGGATGGTTACACAGCTGTTTCTTGACTTTGTATTGCACCATGCTCTTGCGGAAGGATTGTTAAATATATACACAACTGTTTCTTTCGTTGTTGTAAAATGCTTTAATCAAACTGACTCTATTTGTTGATGTTTATTTACTAGTAATTAACAACATAACAATATGTTCAAACAAGAGAGTAACCGAAAATATATTTTTAAAGTGTATACCGGAATTCGAACTTCAAACATGTCACTCAGTCGGAGCTTGTAGAACTATCTTCGTCATCATGGACAAAGAAAGGAAAACCTGCCTGGTGTTGGAACAAACTGTTTCAAGAGATAACCCTTTGATACTGGAAAGGTGTCAAAAGCTAGGAAAATATATAGAGTCAACAATCCGGTGAGTTCATCGCCAAGAATTTATAGCCGACAATTCATAATTATAAAAAGTTCATTCATTGGGTGTTACAGAACATTCATTGCTAACAGTTCATATTTTTTACAAAATTAATCTACAACAGCTCATCCTAGAGCTTGTATAAAAAAATATCAATGCTCGCTATGCATTAGTTAGACAAAAAATGTTAGTCACAAAATTCTTACGTTAAAATAAAAACTTCACTGTACTTTTTGAAGGATTGGTTTGGTTTGGTTTCATGGCACATCAACAATTGCAGTTTATTAATGCCAAATCACTTTTTATACATATAAACAGTTCTATTTCAAACTATTCATTTTAGTATAACCTTTTGTTTGTAAACAGTTAAATGTCAAAACACTTCTATTTCGAACAATTCAGTTTAGCACAAGTAGACAGGTTCAATATCAAAAACCGTTCTATTTTAAACAAATCAGTTTGGCATTAGTACAGTTTATTTCTATTTGACCCACAGATAGGACCCTATCAATTGTTACTACTCAGGGCCAGAGGGGGCTTGGGAGTGATGGCAATAAAGGGATACTCTGCACTCCCCAAAGCTCCAGCATTACTGGAACCTCACAATCACATTGTTTAGTGTCATATCTAGGATACTCGTTAGATTGGGTATTACTCCTCTGCAGAGAAGCAGTCGGTGTATTCTACACCCCCCCCTTATTGTAGGATTCCCAGGGGAGTAATTGCTAACGTGTTTTACTGTGTCTTCGAAGTAAGCGATTTCGAACACCGGTAGCTTTATTACGTTTACTTTCGGACAAGTACTTCTCCAAAAGGCATGAACCCATTTGTCACTGACAGATATGGGATAAATAGTATCAGTACCGTTCTTCGAAAAGGATGATTTTGGCATTAACTAACCTATGAAAGTTGATATACCTTTAAACAAAGAAACCAAACTAAACTGTATCTATTGTCGTGGAATCAGTTGTTAAGAGATAGAAGTCTGACTACCTTAGCCACGGGCAAACCGCGGGCCACGTTCAGCCCACGCTGTTTTATGAACAATCCTCTTAAGACTAAATTGATTGATTGATTTTCTTTTTCATATAGAAAAGATATTTGTACCAAAAAGAAAAAAAAAATCAAATGTCCCCAATATTTAAGCCCAGTCGGCTGGCGCTGTAAAATACACCGACTGCATCTCTGCAGAGAGGCAAGAGATCCCCACCCAACGAGTGTCAAATATATGACCATCTGACGTTAAGATTCTAATCCAAGAGTTTTGAGGAATTTAGAGTACCCAGTCATTGCTATTACTCCCAGGCCCATTTTGACCCTGAGTGGTAGTACCTGATAGGGTCAAAAATAACTTTTTGACCATTTAACTGGGTACAAAAAATAACTAACTTTAAATTGAATTGTTAGTGGGAATAGTAAAACTTGGAACCATTTAACAGTGTGCAAACGAATGATGATGTTAAATTCGATGGTTCGTGTTATATTTTCATACTTCATCCTCCGCCTCATCATCCTGTCACACAGCCAGCACGGATCTCCTTAACCCTCTCTCGTCAACCGTTTCTATTGTCCATCGCTCCCGGGGGGGGGCTATATCCTGTATCGGCACAGAGCTCTTGTATATAGATTCTAGCTGGTCGTACTACCTTTGCTCGTATATGTGAAGGGGCCCACGAGAGTATATCGCTTATGAATTCGTCCTTACTTCTCCAGCAGTGTCCTGAATATCTGGTTCGTCTAATTTTGATAGTTTTCGTTATGGGTGGTAGGTGGTCCTACAGCTGCTGCTTTGTGGGGTGTTGCCTACAGGACATGTTCAGTATTGCTGGAAGCATTCTTGTATAATTTCCGTCAAACTTTTTATCCATCCGTTTAGTTAGCGTCCATGTGGTGCATCCATATAGCAGTATCGACACGACCACTGCTTGGAAAAAAAACTGCGTTTTATTTTATCGGTCAGGTCTGACCTCCATATGATCGATAGCCTATCGATAGCTGTCCATGCCTTCTGTTGATATCTTTCTCGGTTGATGAGACACTGCTCCCTAAGTGGGCGAACTTGTCCACTAGTTTCAGAGGATTACCATTTAGTGTGGATATATCGCTTCTTTGGTTAAAGTACGTTCATTCCGTCTTGTCTGAGTTGACATGGAGGCCAATGCCAGCAGCTGCTCGTTCCAGACTATGTAGCAGGGTTTCGGCTTGGGCGGGTGTATTTGCCAGAAGCACTATGTCATCAGCATAGTCCTCATCCGTAATTCTTTGTGCTGGGTATCTTCTGCTTCTTTCCTTTTCCAGCTTGAAACCGTTTTCTTTCATTAAATCTAGACGTTCTAAGCAAGAAGTCTAAGCAGATGATAAAGTGGTATGGGGCTAATGTGTCTCCTTGTAGCTTACCAATTACAATGTCGAAATAGTCTGTACCTCCATCCGATGAGCGGACTTTTACTTTCGTGTTTTTATATAAGATGATTATGACTGTAACAGTTTCTTTGGGGAGACCACTGCGAGAGTTATTTTCTCCATCTTCCCTATGAGTATGGAGTCAAATGCCTTGGAGAAGTCAACGAATAATATTGTTTCTTCAGGATATTTTTGCACGTACACCTCCAAGAATTCCAGGGATAGTCAAAATTTGTGATGACGTGGATCGATTTCTCTGAAAGCCATTTTGGTTCTTCCTAAGTGTTTTTTCAATTTTCGGTTCTATGCAGTTACGTTGTAGAGCATTGTAGATCTTAGCCGCGATGGATGTAAGGGTTATACCTAGGTAGTTCTTAGCTATTCCGAGGTCATCCTTCTTAGGGAAAGAGAGGATGAGTCCCTTTATCCATCTGTTTATTGTGTTCTGGTTATATACAGCATTACAGTGTCGAAGCTGTATGTCGTCGAATTCTCTTGTCTTCCATACATCTAGGGGTATTTCATCAAAAAATTGCCGTCAAGCTTTTTATCCATCCGTTTAGTTAGCGTCCATGTGGTGCATCCATATAGCAGTATCGACACGAATGCTGCTTGGAAAAAACTGCGTTTCATTTTATCGGTCAGGTCTGACCTCCATATGATCGATAGCCTATCGATAGCTGTCCATGCCTTCTGTTGATATCTTTCTCGGTTGATGAGACACTGCTCCCTAAGTGGGTGAACTTGTCCACTTGGAATTATCTAGTTGATCACTAATAATTTTTGTTATTGGTTCATTTTCAATTATGTGCAAAGAATGGTTAAGATTAGATAGAATTGTTAGTGTTAGAAATAAATACAAGAAACCATTTAACTGGGTGAATACAAACGAGTTTTGACTCTTTTAAAAACATTATCTATAGAATATGCGTTTGCAGATCATAAATATTAAACATATGTATCAACAAGACTTGGCATTAAGTAATCTACAAGGGTTGATATACCATAAAATCCATACAAACAACCCAGCAATCAACCAACTTTTTAGACAAATGTTCATGAGTATACATTAGTGAAAAAGGTCAATGAACCGTCAATGTAAAATTGCATTAAGTCTTTTTAGTAACGCGGACCGCCATGTCTAATTCGGCCCAATTCTCGAAAAAGATCGCAATTTCCAGGTCTATATTAAACTGAAATATTATATTTAAAAAAATCGACGTTTCATTTTAATAGTGTTTTCATTCCTTTATTTAAATGGTTTATCAATCTTTATATAACCATTTAATGCTAAAGTCATCCTTGAAGGAGATTTTGTACTATTTAACCTATAATTCGAGAAAATTAGGTTATTTATACTTTTCCAATGGTATTAATCCGAAAGTGTACGGAATAGAGCGACTGGAGTTGCAATCAAGTACATAATACACTACGACACGGGAATTCCCTTTAACTGAATAAGAGAGAATACCTTTATCAATTAGTCAGTACGCAATAGAGACTCCACATAATTTCAACGAGTCAAGTCATAAAAAATATACATTGTTGAAATTTATGACCTTCTTTCACTAGTTACTTACTGGTATATTCACTCACCTGCTCTCCATTGCTGGTTGGTTGGTTGGTGTTTTGTTTTATGGCTTATCAACCATTTTCGGGTCATTTAACGTGGAATTAAATTTCAAACAATTCAGTTTAGTATAAGTACGCAGCTTACTTCTATTTTACTCAAAGATAAGACCCAATAAAGTGCTACTACTCCGGGCCTGAGTGGATCTTGGAGCGATGGTATTGAAGGGGTACGCCGCATTCCCCAAAGCTCCAGCATTACTGGAACCTCACCATCAGATTATTTAGTGTCATATCCAGGGCACTCATTCGGTGAGGGGGTCTTACCTCTTTGCAGAGAAGCAGTCGGCGTATTCTACAGCACCAGCCGACTGGGCCCAGACTGTTTCGTGCCATATCCAGGACATTCGATGGTGGGGGTCTTACCCATTTGCAGAGATACAGTCGCTGTATTCCACAGCCCCAGTCGACTGTGCAAGGTCGCCATTGAATGTTAACAGTGATTACCAGCATTTCTATGGGAGCAAGAGTAGAGAAATTGTGCTACTGTTATACAGGAATTCAACGATTAACTTATTTTTTTAACTGTTAATATGTGACTGGTATTTATATCATAAATTAATTTTGTTGATTGATTGTGTGCTATAAACCTGTTGGCTATGAATATACCGTTACCTATCCTTGGAATTCAAAACAGAGTGTGATATGAAGTTGACTGGTACACCCATCAGCATCAGCGTACTTGGAATAGTCGCAAATACCTTACTAAAAATAAACAAACAAGTTGAAGTAAATGAAATGAAAATGTCAAGGAGACAAGGATTATTCAGACAACCAACCACATTAGTGAAACCTGTTGTAGCACTAAAGAGAATACAGGAATATTGGGAATACCTGTTGTCACTTGATCTCCAGATAAAACCATTTGGAGCTATTAGTGAGTAAACTCAGCAATTAGAATAGCAATAGAAACAAAGATAATAACGATAAAGAATAGAAATAATCCCGACGACAAAATTAGCATACTGAGGAACGTGCTGGAGTACTGAGAAAATTTGCTATCACTAGATTTCCAGTGAAAGTTATCATTTATTAGATGTGGGAAAAATCGACGAATGCAAAAACAAATAATAATAATAATAATAATAATAATAATAATAATAATAATAATAATAAAATTAATAATAATAATAATAATTGTTCAATGTGAGTTTTTCACACCGGTTTTAACTGGTGTTTTTTTCACTGAAGTCCTCGTGACTGCAAGTCACTTCCAGTCTCCAGGAGTCTTCTGATTATGCTAGCTGTTCCATGGTATGAATAGTATCAATTCTCCCCTTGATCTCCAGTTTACCAAAGTTCTTTTTCAGGACATGAGGGCAGTTCCAAGTGCACCAACTATAATTGGTATCACGGTCACCTTTATGTTCCACAGTTTTCTTATTTCTCTGACAAGATACAAGAATTTGTTTATCTTTTTGTTTTCTTTTATTTTCAACTGGTGGTCCGCCGAGGCGGAACAGTCTGTAATATAATTGCAGAGGGATTTTTTCTTATATTATCATTTTTCATTTTATATATCTTGCCTTTCGGTTTAGTTAGGCTAGAACCTTTCGGCTTAGTGCATGGTTTAGTTAGATGCACACATTGAGTGCAGGTGTTCATGGGCGTGCGGGGCGGATGTGACAATCAGAGATGTCACAATAAAAACCCCAGATAGAAAATAGGACCGGGGACGCGAATGACGTCATGCCCGGAAGCGACGAGCTGAGGATTTTGGGATTTGAAAAAAAAACAGTTAGTTGAGATTAGAGTCTAGAGGAAGGTAGTCGATTTTTGGTCTACGAAATGTACCGCGCGGTCTACGAAATGTACCGCGCGTTTGTTGAAGAAATTGTGTCTCTCCCTCCTCATGTCGAAAAACCTTAAACTCAAAAAGGTAATAAAAAGTTTCGTACCTGAACCAAAAAAGAAAGTCAAGTGTTTCGAGCGTTTCACGGTTTCCTATGTTTATGAACATTTGTGAACGTTTTCCATATCCGTATGAATATGTCTATTTTCACGTATTCAAATCTTTGTCGTATATTTTTGGACGTTGATATACTACACGAATACAAGTTGGCATTCATCCTAATTAATTCTACGTTGGCAACAGATCACCAAATCCAGACTAGAAAGCCAGACCTTGTGTTAATTAACAAGAAAAAAAGAACTTGTAATCAAGGGAATTTGGATTTTGCTGTTGCAACGGACCACACGGTGAAAATAAAGTATAAAAAATACCAATACCTTGCTAGAGAGCTGAAAAGGTTGTGGAAGATTGATGGTTTTGGTTTCCTTGTTTAATGGCATATCAACTCTTTTTAGGTTATTTAATGCCAAAGCCATTCCCCTAGAAGAACAGCAGTGGTACTATTTAACCCATAGCTGGGAGGATAAGGGGGTTCAAACCTTTCCCAAGGGTATTTGCCCGAAAGTGAACGTAATAGCGCGACTGGAGTACGAACTCGCGTACTACGATTCCACAGTCCATCGTTTTAACCATTACAACACGAGGAAACCCCCTGCAGAAGATTGAGGCGACGGCGAAACCAGTTGTAGTTGGTACCTTTGGAACGGTCCCAAAAGGCCCGAAAAAGAGAGTGGAGAAACTAGGGATCAGAGGAAGAATCGAGATTATCCAGACCACAGCAGTATTCAGATCCGCTAAGATATGTTGAAGAGTCTTGGAGACCTGAAGAAACTTACAGTGACTCAGACTGCAATTTAAAACCAACCGTTCAAATTGGCGAGAAAATCTTACAAGGAGTAAAATAATAATTGTTCATAGAATTTTCAAGCAAAGAAATTGAGTTAGAAATATTTGGCCGTGGCAAAACGGTAATATATATATATATATATATATATATATATATATATATATATATATATATATATATATATATTTAAGTAATGGAAATAAATCTGCCAGTATGATGAAAATAGAAAAATAAAGTAATCCAAAACGAATTTTTTTAAAATGGAAAGTTAACGCTAAAACGTTTCGGTTTTTCATAAACCTTCTTCAGTGATAAATGTTGCCTGAACAGCCGTGGATGCTTTTCTGAAATTATCTATTTTAATAAAACATTCATCCCAGTTCAAACAGTATTTTTTACCATCTCAAAGTCCTGATGAAAGTTTATTAAAACCGAAACGTTTTAACGTTGACTTTCCATCATAATAAATTCAGCATTTTTTCTATTTTCTTTATATATATATATATATATATATATATATATATATATATATATATATATATATATATATATATATATATATATATAGGTTGTTTAAAAAAATCAATATTATTCGGTAATTAAATAACTTGACCAATCCTTGTTCAAATGATTTCAAATTTTGACCGCATGGATAGAAACAATTCATAATTATGTTAAATATTTTATATATATTTTTTTCTGATGTAGAAATATCATTCAATAGAAAGGAAAAGATATTTAAACATGAATTTTGTGTTGTTTATACACATACAGTCAAAATATGTAATCATTTGAACGAGAATTAATAAAGTCATTAGCTTCTTAAATTATATTGATTTTTTGGAACACCCTGTGCATTTCAAAATATATCAAATTTTTTGAAACATCCTAAATATTCTAGGCTTACAGAAAGTGTTCGTGTCATTATAAGGACATATTTCTTTCACTCGTAAAATATGAGGGTCGCTAAAAAATTAAAAGAACAAATATTATAATGGCGGGAAAAGTTATGCGTGCGATCAGATTTAAAAAAAAATACAAAAAAAAAAAACAAATTGGAGGGGGTAAAGTGGAGAGGCAATGCAGACGCCGGACACAACGTCTTACCTGAGTCGGCGGGACGTGGTATATCTTGGTAACCTGGAAACGAAAAAGTCGAAGGTAGGCGTGGTTAGTTGTCACGTGATGCACATTGACACGGCAGTAGAAAGAACAAAGGGAAGCAGAGGGAGGGTTTTGCAAAGCAGTTGAGGAAGCTGAGAAAGAAGAGAGAGAAAGAGAGAGAGAGTGAGAGAGAGAGAGGAAAGGTGTGTGCGCGCGCGCGCGTGTGTGTGTGTGTGTGTGTGTGTGTAAAAGAACAAATATAAATAAAGATGTTTCAATGTGTTATTTGACTGGCTGAAGGCGAAAAGGCTACAAAAACACCTTCAAGTATATATATATATATATATATGTGTGTGTGTGTGTGTGTGATTATGATTGATTAGTTTGTATATATTTATGGCATGTCAACCCGCCTACAGGTGAGGACATTGCTTTCATTGAACATTTCTTTTTGTAGTCGTTTCATTTTTGCACACAATTCTATTGAAAACGAACAATTAAAAAAAAAGTCTATTGGATCCATAGATTGGACCCTAACAAGTACTACCACTCCCCATCAGAGAAAATCTAGAAGTAATGGCAATGAAAGGATACATCACACTCAACCAATCCTCAGAACAGTAGCCTCACCATCTTATTAACTGTATGTTGATACGCGGCCCCTCCATCGTTTTTAGGGGGTTACCTCTGTTCAGTCAGCCGACTGAGCTGTGTATTTTTATATGCGTGTTCATTTTGTTTTTTTGTTTTTTTATGGCACATCAACCATTGTTGGTTATTCAATACCATATCTATTTTTATACATGTAAACAGTTCTATTTCAAATAATTCAGTTTAGTAATTTAAAGTTTTTTGTTTATATGCAGTTTACTGTCAAAACAGTTCTATTTCAAACAATTTAGTTCAGCATAAGTACAATTTCAATGTCAAAACCAGTTCAATTTTAAACAATTCAGTTTAAACTATTGCAAGCAGTTCAGTTTAGCATAAATACTCAGTTTAGTTCTATTTGACCCCTAGATGGGATCCTATCGGGTGCTTTACTGGGACCTTAACATTAAATTGTTTAGTGTCATATATTCATGATTTCGCAACCTGGCATGAAATCTAAAAAGACGCTAAAAGGTTTACTCTGGCTTCTTATCCACAGTTTTTAACAGTTTTTTTTAATTGATGTAAAATCCGTAAAGTCACTGCTAGGCGAATTTGTTTGTCTAACACTTTTATATACCGTGACCTAGAACGTTCGGTATACTATTACGTAAGAATTAGTATTTTGCAGCAGAGCGCTAAGAATTGGTATTATATAGACGGTTCGCGTAAATGTTTCCTTGTTGTGATGTATTTATCCATCCCCTCACCAATATAGAATATAGCACATGTTTTTAAATGTGGGGAACCAAAGCAAAAATGTATGGCCGGGCTAAAAATTATTTGGCTCTGTAGGCATTTCTCTAAATAGTAGCGCCTCAGTCACCAGAGCAAAAAACCTAATCCTATCGAAGCAGCCAAAATCCTGGGAGGATGCCCCTCTGAAGCCAAGGGACTTGTCAGTCTCAGTCACCCGATACAAATGCTAGGCTTCCCTAGCACGCATATCAGACTACACTGACCGCTCAAGCAGTTAAGAAGTAATGGACCAAACATTAACGAGTAGTAATGGATCAGTATTGTATATTTCTCATAGACCCAACCAAGAACATAATGAAAAATAATGAACAAACTTCAATGAACGAAACGAAACACACTTCTTTATAAAATTTTATTCTCGAAAGGGGCACACAGTTTATTGTAAGTTTGAGAGATAGATGGAGAGACATATACTCAGATATATACTGATTGCATTTCACATAGCACTAATACCCTTGCGAAAGGTATGAACCCAATTATTCTCCCTCCAGCTATGGGTAAATAGTAGGGCAGACTAGGTTCTTCAGCCTTGGTGAGGCAACTAGTCTAGGAGAAAAAAAACTCTGAATTCAAACCTGTTAAACTCCACTTAAAAAATTGACCTTATGTTATATCCTGCCCGAGCGGAAGGGTTGGTAAATATGTATACTCAAAGAGGGGACTTCTTCTTGCCCCATATCTTCTTCCTGGAGCCAGGGGTTGCCAACGCTTGTAACCCTTGCAAGCTGTATCGTCAGAGACGATACTAACGCCTCTTATCGGCTGCATATCCCTGGCTCAACTCTCGATTCTGACTGGACTGACTTTCTAAATCTGACATCGTGGTTCTTATATAAGTGGTCCCCTTCCGGTTACACACCTGCTCGACCGACCTACCCCGACGCCATGCCATGCCCTGCCCCTGTTTAATAATCACAACGTGACAGCTTGTTAAAGTACACGGGGTCACCAGGGACGAACCCAAAATCCATGACAACAGTCATTATATAACATCAGTTCCACAACTCCTATGATAGGCAAACAAAAAAAAAATCGGCAGCAGAAATCTCATCAAAGGAATAAATACCGGAGTAGTCTCCCTTGTAAAATATTCTGAACTTTTTTTAAATGGACAAGAGAGTAACTTACACAAACCAAAAACAAAACAAAAAACTTAATAGCAATGGACAAGTTTCACATCTGAGAAATGACGTCGACAGATTCGATTTGTTAAGAAAATATTACATTGAGTATTGCGTGGATGTAACAATTCAGCCACTCGAGAAATATATATATATATATATATATATAATAAAACAAAGACAGATTACACCAAGCAAGAATCATATCAACAGAAAGAACTAAAGAACAAACAGAAAAAGAATGAACAGATCTCAGAAATGTACAGAAAGACAATTGTACGGATACTTCAAACGATGAATTAAGGCGATGATCTGGGTGTTGCTAAGAACGAAAAACTCTAAGAGAACAAGAGAATCTATCAGCTGAAGGGAACTGAGATCCAGAAAGTTTCGATGTTAAGACAACATAGAGAACTCATCATCATCTTTCTAAAACAATTCTTTTTAACTCTCTCAATGTGGCAGCCAAAGATCTCCCGACTGTAAAATATATTTACCCTTATAGTAAGTAAAGTTGGCGACTTTAGTCAAGGGGGATCCGAAGTCTCCCTTTTCAAAAGCTACTACACCGAAATGTAGGGGAGGGTGCTACTCCATTCCCAGGATTGCTCCACTTTACTCTTGATCCTTACCTTATTGAGCTGAATGCTTAGCAAGGCGGCATCAAGTACTATTTTTTAATTTGGTATGACTCGACCTGGGATTGAACCTCGGTCTCCTGGAACATTGGCGAACACTATAGAATACTGACCGGGAAATGAGGATTTATTTATTAGATGCAATGGCATGCCAACTCGATTTGGGTGATTATGTCCCTAGAGGTTAGAGAATCGTATTCATTGTACATTGATATTTACATATTTTGTTTCGTTATTTCTTTAGATAGTTGTTTAAGATTTTATGGTAGATCAACTCTTTCTGGTTATTAGAACCCAATCCTGTCCACACACACACACACACACACATATATATATATATATATATATAGATAACTTTGAATAAGATCTTGCTGATTTTTCATGAAAAGTAATGTTTTATTTTCTAAAAGTAGCAAGATACATATCACAGAAATTTTGTCCATCACAAACCACTACTTTTTCCCGTCTTTCTGGTGGCATTTGAATTCCACGTCGAAAAAAATGATACGTCTTTTGAGGCTTATCATGGGTTGACCCATTTTTTTTTTGCATCTCCATAAGAATAAAAGTACTGCTATGCCAGGCCATCGGATGGAACAAGTGATAATCGAACAGAGCAATGTCTGGTGAATACGGCGGTTCGGGTAGGACTGCCCATTTATGCGTCTCCAAGTAGGTTTTAACCTGTTTTACAGCCTGTAGCCTAGCGTTGTCATGTTGCAAAATCTCTTTGTTGGGTCTCGGGGCGTATGGCGACTGTTTTTTCTTCAAGGCTCGGCTCAAACGTATCAATTGTAGTCGATAGCAATCTCTCGTGATGGTTTTGGTCGATTTTGAGCAGCTCATAATGAATTACACCCTACTATTCCTCAAAGTTAGAGGAACCAGGCACGCAGGACACTTTGACTTTCGGACAAATATCCTCGGGAAAGGTATGAACCTGCTTATTTCTCCAGCTCTACGTTTAAAAGTACCACTACTATACTTGAACAGGGATAGCTTTGGCATTAAATAACCCGCGAAAGTTGATATGCATTGAACAAAGGAACCATAACAAATCCATATATTGTAAATACGAACAATTTATAACAAGACATGATTTTTGTATCCAATTTTAGGATAACTTATGCTCTATTTATAAGGTGTCATATAAATTGGACTCTGATTTTGTGTCCATTTTCGAAAAAAGATAATATGAAAGTTAAAGAAAGCACGTGGAAGAAGAAATGGAAGAAAAAAGAAAGAGATATAGAAACGGAAGAGAAATTTGCTCAAAGGAAACTCGAACGGGTAAAGAAATAGAAAACGAAGAAGAAGAAGAAGAAGAAGAAGAAGAAGAAGAAGAAGAAGAAGAAGAAGAAGAAGAAGAAGAAGAAGAAGAAGAAGATTATGTATCAGTAGATAGAAGGGAAGAGTAAGAAGAAATAACTGAACGAAAGAAGAAGAAGAAGAAGAAGAAGAAGAAGAAGAAGAAGAAGAAGAAGAAGAAGAAGAAGAAGAACTGAGATAAAAGAACGGACTCTGATTTTATGCCCATTTACGGAATGGGGGACGAGGAACTGGAGGTCCCTGGAGGAATGTTAAAATCGATTAGAGCAAGTTCAGTTTAATTGAAATGTAAACCAAAGAACATTTTAAATTGCATTAGTGAGGCTTTGGTTGCATCGAAAGAAACTCAAAGACGTCTCTTCTGTATCTCGGGGCTAAATATGAATCTGGGTTATACGCCTCAGCATATTTAAAAAGCGCGTTCGTTTTCTATGTAACCAAACAAACCACATGTAGAATCTATTGAACAGATACGATAAAAAGTTTATAAAGATTATAGTTCCCTCTGGCGATTATAGAGGGTTCAACATAAATAACTCCTATATTTTAAACTGTCATCTGTCTTCTACACGTGAATTTACGACGAGTAGTTATAGTTGCTCTATTGAGTTCACATCTTATTTATTTTTTATCACTATTGAAAGGCGAGATCCTCCCACGAGTCTCTTGAATATGACACTAAACAATCGGATGGTGAGGCTCCAATAATGAGCTTTAGGGAATGCGGAAAACTTCTTCATTACCATCGATCACAGGTTCACTCTGGCTCGGAGTGGTAGCAACTGATAAGGTCCTGTCTCTGGGTCAAATAGAACTGATTGACATTCAAAATGAGTGAAAGTAAACGCCTTACGCTGTTTGATCATTTAACTGTGTGTAAACAAATGACTGATGTTTAACTGTATTGTTAGTAATGCATAGCAATACTCGGAGCCATTTAAATTTTTTGACTTATGCCAAATTGGATTGTTAGAAATAGAACTATTTGTCCATTTAACTGTGTGTAAACAAATGACTGATGTTTAACTGTATTGTTAGTAATGCATTGCATTACTTGGAACCATTTAGATTTTTTGACTTATACTAAATTGGATTGTTAGAAATAGAACTGTTTGATCATTTAACGGTGTGTATCGAAAAGATGTTTTTCCAAATCATATATTTGATATATATTTTAAAAAAGGATTTGGCATTAAATAGCCATAAAACCAAGCCAAACCAAAATTTATTTTTAAGATACGACCAGTTAATCATAGCTTTGACTGGTGCATACCATGTATTTGCTGTTTATTCTGTTTATATATATCATTTGTAAACGAATGATTTTTAAGGAATTTTTTTAAACAGCGAGAGCCCATTTCTTTTCACACAGTAAAATGCTTTCAAGTATTGAAAATGATGGACCGTTTCAGTTTGACCCATAGATATGACTAAAACGGGTGCTACCACTATGCTTCAGAGTGAACCTGGGAGTAATGTCAGTGACGGGATACTCGAGATAACTCAAAGCTCCAGAATTGGAGCCTTATCATCAGATTACGTTTCGTGTAATTTGATTTGTCCAAATCGCCGAATTTTTGAGTAAAAAAGATTTTTATTCCAAATGAAAATTTTCTCACGCTCACTTTATTATTGTAGTAATTGTGTCTGCTATTTATTTACCCTATAGTTGTAACTTTGGGCTACATTTAAGCACTAAGTCGGGTTTTTTAGGACTTACGATCAAATCCTATTGAAAGCACCGAAGTTAATTGTTTAAATATTATTCGTGTTAGATATGAATATTTCATGCCATATAAATGTATGCAACTGTTTTTTTATAAATAATAATTCGACCATACTAACAAATGGTATATGTACAACCCAGCACTTGTCCTAGAAAATGCCACGCATAAACTCCTATGGGACTTTAACATACGAACGGATCACCTAATGTTGTATTTTGACCTTCGACCCGGCCAAAAATGCCATTCAGAGTGATGCACCGGAAGGAAGTGACACATTCTAAAGGCAGTTATGAGAGGAAATAGCGTGGGCGGAAATTGGCCGATGAAATGGGACGAGTTAAAAAATTCCCATGGTACACTCATAGACTGATGCACCGGAAGAGAGTGACCTGTGAACTGCATGACAGTTATTTCCGCTTAAGGAGGATCCAACATGCGATTCCAAAAATCGAGTAGGCGATTGAGTAGGCGTTGAACTATAATATAACTCAGTCAAGACAGAAGTCAGACAGTTGCAGTTAGAGTGGGACAGAGTTATAGACGAGATGTGGTAAGGAAAGCCACACCAGGTCGAAGGGGCTCGGGGCCCCCGATTGAGTTGGGGTGCAGAGAAGTTGCTGATAAGATATAGCAGATCACCCAGCAGAGTGGGCCTCTGGGCCTCCGGTTGAGCATCAGGAGAACGAGAAAGACACAACGCTGACGGCCATAAGTTTGGGGTCAAAATATTGCAGTTTCTGTTCGGTCTCCAACTCCCACTCACGCGCAAACCTTGAATAACCTTTCCGAACCCTTACAATAAAGTGAGAGGTACATATATTGTTAAAGAAGTCTTCCTGTGTCTGTTTATTTATTGTGTCGTTATGATGCTGTAGATGACAATATAACACTAATCCTGGTCAGAAAACCAGACTTAATAATAATCAACAAAAAAAAAAGAGAACTTGCAAAATAGTCGACTTTGCTGTCCCGGCCGACCACAGAGAAAAAAAACTGAAAGAATGTGTAAAGAAGGATAAGTACCTCGACCTTGCTAGGGAATTGAAAAAAACAGTGGAACATGCAAGTGACAACTATACCAATTGTAATTGGTGCGTTTGGAACAGTAACTAAAGGATTACTAAAGAGACTAGAGGATTTGGAAGTTGGCGGACGAGTGGAGACCATCCAAATGACAGCATTATTGAGAACGGCCAGAATACTGAGAAGAGTCCTGGAGACTTGAGGAGACTTGCTGTCACTCAGACTCCAGTGAAAAACCATCGGCTAACGCTGATGTGAAAAGCTCTAATGAGTGAATAATAATAATGATAATATATATATATATATATATATATATATCGGATGTATTAGCAGAAACAGGTTATGTTTCTATTTCAAATAATTCAGTTAAGTTTAAGTGTAAGTATGGTTTAATTATCAAAAACGTTTCTATTTCAAGCTATTCAGTTTACTCAATTCATTTTAGCATAAGTATGCTGTTAGTTCTATTTAACCCATAGATAGGGCCCTATCAGGTGCTACCACTCCGGGCTAGAGTGGACCTGGGAGCGATGGCAATGAAGGGTTACTCTGCATTCCCCAAAGCACCAGCACTGCTGGAACCTCACCATCAGACTGTTTAGTGTCATATCAGGACACTCGTTGGGGGGGGGTTACCCCTCTGCAGAGGTGCAGTCAGTGTATTCTACAGCCCCAGCTGACTGGGCAAGACATCAGTTGAGCTCCTATATATGTATAGATATAAATGTATAGATACATTATCCTATTTACCCAACCCCTCCGCTCGGTCAGGATACGACACAAGGTCAATTTTTAAGCGGAGTTTAACAGGTTTCAATTCAGAGTTTTCCTTCTCCTAGACTAGTCGCCTCACCAGTACGACAGACTGGGTTCTTCAGCCTTGGTGAGGCAACTAGTCTAGGAGAAAGAAAACTCTGAATTCAAACCTGTTAAACTTCTATTAAAAATTGACCTTGTGTCATATCCTGCCCGAGTGGAGGGGTTGGTAAATAAGCAGACAGGAATACTTGATACCATGTAACTCTACGAATTATTACAATTAGATAAGAATACTTGATACCATATAACTGTTCAAATTACTTGTATTATATAGAAATTCTTACAACCATGTAATTCAGTACAAATTACTTGTATTATATTGAAATACTTGATATCATACAACTGTTCAAATTACTAGTATTACATAGGAATACTTACGACCTTGTAACTCTGTACAAATTACTAGTATTAGATAGTAATACTTGATAAAATGTAACTCTACTAATTACTAGTTTTAGATAGTAAAACTTAAAACCATTTAACCCAGTACAAATTACTCTACTCATTAGGCCAATGGCCCAGTAAACTGGTCTATTGGCCCAATGAGTAGAGTGTTCGTCAATAGTCCGGTAGACCGGGGTTCAATCCCAGGTCGAGTAATACCAAAGAAAAAAAAAGGTACTTGATGCTGCCTTGCTTAACACTCAGCGTTATAAGGTAAGGATCCAGGGTAAAGTGTAGCAATCCAGGGAATGGAGTAGTGCCCTCCCCTATACCTCGATGTTGTAGCTATTGAAAAGGGAGCCTTCGGGCCCACCTCGACTAAGGTCACTAACTTTACTCACTGATACCACGTAACCCTTTACAAATCACTTGTATTAAATAGGAATACTTGATACCGTATAACTGAAAGCAAACGATCACAGACAAAGGTGGAATGAAAAAAATATATATTATAGAACATTGGAAATACGCTTATTGTTACAAAAATTGAGAAAAATAATCAAATTCTAGCACTACATAACCCATAATGAGATGATATGCCGTTAAACAAATTAACTTTATCAAACCAAACATAAGTCTCCCTCTTTTCTCTCCCCTACTTTGTCTTCTATTTATCTCGATTGTAATTAAATAGAAATGAATCAAATTTCGGCATTAAGTAATCCATAAAGAGTTGATATGCCTTTAAATAGATTAATAAAAATAGAATAAACCAAACCAAACCAAACCAAATGGAAGTTAAGTAGCTATCAACCTGATCAATACTTAGATGGGTAACCATTTTGTAACATCATGTATCGCAAGCAGTCTGATGTCTGCGCGCAAGCACAAACAATTTTATGAAAGAACATATTTGCTATAACCAAATTATGAGTTGAAGAGTCAATGGACTGAAAATCAGAGTCCAGTTTGGATAATGTGTTATAAAACTGGACATAAAACCAGTCACTTTTTATGCATTGTACATATATTGTAAACAGACCTTCACTTTCTAGATTCTAAATTTTTCTCGAAAACGAAAAGAAGAAAAAACTGTAGAGATGTGACAGTCATGTTTTTTAACATAGCATAACTGAACACATAAAAAAAAAAGAACTTGAATAACTTTTTTAATAATAAAAAAATGTTTTCAGCCCGAAAGCTGACATTTATCGAGGCATCATGGGAAATAAAAAATAAAAGAGGAAAAGAGTTAATGGACTTTTCTAACAAGGAAACATGTCCGAGACTGCACGAACAAGTAATTAAAGCTTTAAAAAATAATCGACTGAAGAAGAAGAAGAAGAAGAAGAAGAAGAAGAAGAAGAAGATTTTTGAAATTTTGGACTAAACCTTGATAAAATGAAGAGAGAGGCGAGAAAGAGAAAGACAAAGAGAAAAAAAGGGGGCAAAAATACAGCATAGAAAAGAAATATAGGATATCTCTAAAACATCGTTTCAAAATTTTATTCAGAAAAATCTATTTGAGACATTGACACTCACGGACGACAATTTTAGAGAGAAATAATCGAAGATTCATTACTAAAAGTTGGAGTCCAATTCTATCTTCACAATGCACCGAAATATCTGTAAAGAAATCTTGACATGGGGCTCTGTTCTGGTCATTTGGGCTTTGCGACTACACTTTCTCAAGTTTTAAATCGTTTCGGTCAAATTTTCAAATCAGTCTCAAGTGGAACATGCAGCTCTTCAAGGTTTTTTTTTTAAATTTAGCTTATAATAAGCTGACTGAATTCTCTGATAAAAAGGCAACCAACAGAAAAAGGTGTGTCCTGTAGACCAGCCCTGATAGACAGGCTCTCTTTCTCGAGTTCTGAGGAGAGTGGATTATTGCTTCATTGCCATTACTCCCCGTTCCACTCAAACTCAGAAAGCTCGTACTTGTTTGGATCCCATCTATGGCTTAAATAGACCTGCATGCAAGTTTCTTCTTTTAGAAAAGAATACTTGATATCATATAACTGTGTTTAACTTATTTTATTTGGGTCCCATCTATGGCTTAAATAGACCTGCATGCAAGTTTCTTCTTTTAGAAAAGAATACTTGATATCATATAACTGTGTTTAACTTATTTTATTTGGGTCCCATCTATGGCTTAAATAGATCTGTGTGCAAATTCTTTCTATTTGAAAGAAATACTTGAAGCAAAGATACAAGACGTTTTTTTGTTTCCGTTTTTTCATATCATCATCATCATCATCATGTCGTGCTGGTAGCACGGATATCCCTGACCCTCTCTCGCCACTTTTCCCTATCGTTCATCGCCTCTGGCAGGTCTTCTGGACTACATCCCGTATCCTCACATAGTTGCTGAATGTATGTTCGTGCTGGTCGATCTGCTTTTGCTCGGCCATGTGTGGGGGTCCGTAGTCAACGCGATCCTTGTAAAAAAGACTGTAGTTTTACTATTCAACCAATAGCTGGTGGGATAAGCGAGTTCAAACCTTTCTCAATGGTATTATTCTAAAAGTAAACTTAATAGCACGATTGGAATTCAAACGCACTTACTATGATTTCACAGTCCGTCGTGTCAACTACTCCGCACTTAAAGTTTACCCTTTTATTGAATGGTAACATTCGTTAAAAACACATTGTACATGAAAACATATATTATATAAGTATTAGCAAACTTGGCTAGCAAAACTGCAAGAGTGAGTTCAAGTCTCATTGGGTGCCCCATTCATTCGGCCCTGTGCCATATCAAAGCAAAAATCTTTATAGATTATTATATTATATCAGTATTTACTTAGCATTGCCACTGAGTGATGGTCGTCGATTTTCAAAAATCGGTAATTACTACAGTGAGTTTGTCTTCAGTAAGGACTTCATAATTTTTGCTTTGTGCCAATACACACTGTGTAAATAATTAAGGCCACTTCACAGTGATATATATATATATATATATATAAATTATCCAGTTAGTGTCCAAGGACAGTGTGTATGGATTATTGTTTAACATAGAATATATGAGGGTAATCATATAAATCTATGAGAGTGCTCAATGTATGGCTATTGTTAGTACCCTATAAAAGAAAGGAGATACTGGTTATACATGCAAATGGAAAAATTCACGCCGAAATACTCCCTGAAGAACATACCATTCCCTGGGAAACACGAATTTGTCCTATCCTTAACGGATAAAATAGTGGACTTTATCAAGAGGATACGATGGAAGGCCCACTTTCATCTCAACCCTACAGCCACAAAAGAGGAACAAAAACCCGGCGCAAGAAGATTGAAGTCGCAGAGGACACCACCAAGCAACAGCGGACTGGACCAGTTCGGGAATGACTATTCGGCATAATTCGGAAGATTGAATTCATGAACTCTAAAAATTCATTCCAGGCGAAATTGAGAGAGGACATAGAGCGAATTAGAAAATCAAGGAAAATCTGGGTCAGATCTGATAAGTCTGACAACATATACCAGGTCAGTCCACATGAATATGAGAGAATTCTTAATGATAGGATCACGGAATCATATAAACTAGACCATAGCGACACAACTACTCAAATCAACAGGGATACAGCTAAGTTTGCTCAGAAAGTAAATATGATAGATAGAGTTGGGAAATTGGAAGAAAGAAGTGCCTATATTTTATTTAAGGATCACAAAAAAAACTTCCCAGATAAAAAGCAGACTAAATTAATTAACCCCACAAAAACCGAACTAGGCCTTGTATCTAAAGATGTAATACAGAAGATTACGTCTAGATTGATGAGTAGCCACAAATATAACTTGTGGAAAAACTCTATGGATACTATCGATTGGTTTAAGAAAATTAAGGATAAAAAGAGATCCACTTTCGTACAATTCGACATCATAGAGTTCTACCCTTCCATCACTAAAGAATTATTAGTGAGGAGCCTTAACCACGCTAGAGAATATACAGAGATCACAGAAGAAGAAATAGAAATTATCCTAGTAAGTAGAAAAACCATCCTATCCGATAACCGCAGATCCTGGGTAAAAAGTCACGTAGACAATTTCGACGTCCCCATGGGGGCCTACGATTCGGCTCAGGTAGCAGACTTAGTGGGGATCTATATCCTAGATACGCTAGGTCGTATTGTCAACTCACAACAAGTGGGACTTTACCGAGATGACGGGATTATTTATATCCCAGACAGTAACGGTCCGAAGACCGCTAGTATACAAAAGAAAATTATTAGGGCCTTCAAACTACTAGGGTTTAGAATTCAAATAGCCTCAAATTTAAAAATAGTAGACTTTCTGGACGTCACATTGAATTTAAATAATGGTACGTTCAAACCCTTTAGTAAGAACGATTCCGCCCCTAGATACATAAATATCTCCTCAAACCACCCAAGATCGGTACTGAGACAGATACCCAATGCGGTGAACCAAAGAATTAATAAGCTGTCCTCAGGTAAGAAAATGTTCGAGGAAAACAAAAGTAGATATGATGACGCCCTGAAGGACAGTGGATTCCAAGGTAGACTGGAATACTTAACCCCGGTGGACCTCAATTCGAGAGCTAGGAAGAAGAATAGTGGGACCCACACACCCCTCAAGGTAGGTGAGACTGTTAATAATAGTAGTCACGGAAATAGACGAGGAAAGAATAGAAATAGAAAAGTAATCTGGTTCAATCCGCCATTTTGTAAGCTCACTAACATTAACATAGGTAGACACTTTCTACACCTACTAGATAAACATTTTAATAGAGGCAACCCATTGAGTAGGATTTTTAACAGAAATACAGTGAAAATTAGTTACTCCTGCACTAAGAACATGTACAATATACTAAGCAACCATAATAGGAGGCTACTCAATGAGCTTACCACGAGAGATAGGAATCCAAACGAGGAGACTTGTAACTGTAGGAATAAGGAAGAATGCCCCTTGGGCGGACGCTGCACCACGAGGAATGTCGTATACCAAGCATGCATTTCTCCTATGGAACAGCAAAGGGACGGGGAAAGAATCTATATAGGGATCTCCGCGGGAAACTGGAAGCAAAGATGGTACAACCATAAACACTCATTTTCCAACCCGAAACTTAGGTACAAGACTGCTTTATCGAAATACTTCTGGGGCCTAAAGGATCTGGGGCTATCTCCGCAAATTAAGTGGAAAATATTAAGGCACTCATCTGCCGCCAACAGCTTCAACGGTAGATGTAACCAATGCTTAGACGAAAAAATTAGCATAATAAATTTCAAGAATAGAAAACTTTTATTGAACAAGAGAAATGAACTTGTCTTTAAGTGTTGACATAGAGGAAAATTTAAATTATCTTAAATAATAAAGAAACATTAGTAAATAATAGAGATCAACACAACAGCAGATATCACCGAGACAAGGAAAAACAAAGGTAGCTAAGGGCCAGATGAACAAGGAATATTAATCCAAAACAAGGCCTGGGATTCTAGAGTGGTTAATTCCCCTTGACCATTTTTAGGGTAATTTTTTAAAAGAATACACTTGACGACTATAATGAATGTCCCCACCTTATCTGGTTCATGTATCTCGATCCTAATTGAAACTAGAGAAACACCTGAGATGACAACAGCTGGGTTAATTAACAGACATATCAGAAATAAAAATATAAATCATATATGAGATAGCCATTAGTTAAACGATCTGAGCCTGTTTAGAATAGCACACATGCCAAGTAGTAGAACACACAAACAGAGCATAAAATCAAAAGGGACTGACCAGTAGATTAATTCCACTCCTGTTTCTTAAGCGTTCTAACATAATATGTTCACACCCTCTGCTCACGCCTAGGAACGAATGAGTTCCACTTTGTTTTTTATTTTTATGTTTTTTTATTTTTATGTTTTTTTATTTTTGTTTTATTCTTATCTCTATCCTTGTTTTCTGATTTTTAATTTATTTTTAATTTCTTTAATTTTCCTATTTATCTTCTGAATACGAACTGTAACTCCTCATTCGCATCACATCTCTGGGACAATACAGAGCATGTAAAGAGTCATCCGACGAGACGGAGAATATACCAACAATATTCTCCGCCGAAATAAATTTATTATGACGGCTTAACCGAGTTTGAATCTCCATTTAATTACACTATATATATATATATATATATAGTGCAATTAGAAGGAAACTCAAACTTGGTTAAGTTGTCATTATAAATTTATTTCGCCGGAGAATATTCTTATACTCTTCGTCTCGTCAGATGACTTTTTACGTGTTAGACTTGAGGTTATGTTCAAAACCTTCTAATTTCAGGGGTGTCCTCGTGGTCTAATGGTTAAAGCGATGAACTGCGGAATCGTAGTACGCGAGTTCGTACTCCAGTCGCGCTATTACGTTCACTTTCGGGCAAATACCCTTGGGAAAGGTATGAACCCCCTTATTCTCCCTCCAGCTATGTGTAAATAGTAGGACGGACTAGGTTCTTCAGCCTTGGTTAGGCAACTAGTCTAGGAGAAGGAAAACTCTGAATTCAAAACCTGTTAAACTCCGCTTAAAAATTGACCTTGTGTCATATCCTGCCTGAGCGGCGGGGTTGGTAAATAGTACCTTCTAATTTCACTATATACGCTCCAAATAGGAATTTTGTTATATACCTGTGAGGAATAAGTGATGTAACAAAAGTCATACATCGAGCACTCACATAGATTTATAAGATATTCCTCATATATTCTATACAAGAATATTCCACACCCACCGTCTTTGGACGCTGACTGGATAATACTAATATATATATATATACATATAAAGAAACGGAGGACGAAGAGAAGAGTACAAAATCAAAAATTGAAATAAAAGTTCGTGAATAAGATTTAAAATCGGTTTCGGGAGGGCAATGTTCAGGGTCTGGGTTCAGCGGAACCGGAAATGCTCCGGGGATAGGAAGTCATATTGGCATGAATAGTTTTTTTTAATAAGATGGCAATAGACAGACAGTTGTCGATGGCAAGAGAAAAACGAGAGTCAGCCGTATTTAATTCTTGCTTTGGAATTTAGTGTTATAATTATTCTTGCGGGCTATCGACACAGAGGCAGCATATGTTTTTACATCGGCTGTAGTCACACACGCACACACACACACACACACACACACGCACCTACACGTCTTTCTCTCTCTCTCTCTCTCTCTATATATATATATATATATATATATATATTGCAAAGGGATTTAAAAGGGGCAATGAACTCATTCAGAGTTCGAACCTAGCTTACGGAGTCAATTTTTAATAACGTGAACCATCGTAAGATTTATGCCTTTAAGAGAGAAATACATCAGATGCGCTCATGGTGTAATGGTTATCGTCGTAGGAAATGGGCATGGCAATACGAGTTCAAATCCTGGACGGGGCTGATTGCATTTCACATTGAACTAATACCCTTGGGAAAGGAATGAATCCAATCATTCTCCCCCCAGCAATGGGTAAATAGTAGGGCAGACTGGGTTCTTCAGCCTTGGTGAGGCAACTAGTCTAGGAGAAGGAAAACTCTGAATTGAAACCTGTTAAACTCCGCTTACAAATTGATCTTGTGTCATATCCTTCCCAAGCGGAGGGGTTGGTAAATATGGATAAGAGAGAAATACATACTTTCTCCCCTCCCACCACCAGAAGTTATGGTTTGAATTGTAAAACAGACTGTGCTCTCTAACATTCGTAAGGACAACTGGTTTTGATTAAGGTTACTGCTATTGAAATGGCTGCTGTAAATGCAGAGACACCGAGATGTCGATCTTAATCTTCCTCGCTTCCAATTGGCTCTTATCGCGTTCAGCAGGTAAAAATTCCGTGGGTCATAAATTACTATACTGGAGGTGCCCGTGGTGTAATGGTTATCGTCGTAGGAAATGGACACGGCGACTCGAGTTCAAATCCAGGACGAGACTGATTGCATTTCACATAGCACTAATACCCTTGGTGAGTCAACTAGTCTAGGAGAAGGAAAACTCTGAATTGAAACCTGTTAAACTCCGCTTAAAAATTGACCTTGTGTCATATCCTGCCAGAGCGGAGGGGTTGGTAAATAGGATTAAACAAAGAAACCAAACTAAACCAAACCAACCAATTAAACGAATCAAACCAAACGAAACTATATTGTATCAAAATGCATTTTGCATAAATTTAGAATTGCAAACATTGTTATGTTGAATGCATTAAAAAATTTGACTTCTTGCACATTGTTCCTTTTTTAACCATCCAGGAAGTGATTTGAAGAATATAGACTGTTCAAATACATATGAGAAGAACTGTAAGAGCATGTGTGTGTGTGTGTGTGTGTTCTGGGGATAATTTTCTCTCAATACAAACGCGAAGTGCAGACAGTTCGACTGCATTGAAATATCAAGAATCTTTTCACAAATGGTAGATACCAACGCAATATCAACATCAATATTCAAATTGGAATCTCTCGCTAACGCTTTATTTATTTATACCGATAGCAGATAATAAATAAGTACATAACAATCAATACCAGATCTCATACTATTTTCACCAGTGCTCACAAAATAACATTTTATCATTTTCTAGATGAACACAAACAAAAATAAATCTCAGTGGACTCAACGTACAGCGAAGGACGGTAAGAATATGACTCACCAGCATTGCAAACTGTGTTCAAGTACTTTCATTAGATTTTAATAATCAAAGAGCTGGCTCAGTCGGCTGTGGTTACAGAATACACTGACTGGATCTCTATAGAGGGGTAAGACTCTTTCAACGAGTGGCCCAGTCGGTTGGGTCTGTAGAATACATCGACTGCATCTCTGCTGGGGAGGAAAAGTCTCCCAACGTGTGGCTTATTCAGCTGGGGCTGTAGAATACACCGACTCCATCTCTGTTAAGAGGTTAGACTCTCCTCACGAGTGTCCTGGATATGATACTAAACAATCTGATGGTGAGGATCCAGTACTGCTGAAGCTTTGGGCAATACATAGTATCTCTTTATTGTCATTGCTCCCAGGTCCACTCTAACCCGGAATGGTAGCACCTGATAGGGTCCTATCTATGGATCAAATTGAACTAAACTGTGTGTTTATGCTCGGGTGAAATCTTTGATATAAAACTATTTTTACATTTATCTGCGTGTAAATAAATCACCGATGTTTAATTGAATTGTTGGTGATACAGCGCAGTACTTGGAACTATTTAACTTTATTGACTAAACTGGTTTGCTTGAAGTAGGATCGGTTGTGACATTTAAACTGTAAATTGAATTTTTGAAATTGAACTGTTTATGTGTAAAAATGGATTTGGCATAAATAATCTACAATGGTTTACATGCCATAAAGACAAACAAAACCATATATATTTGGAATATATGTATAAAGAGTATTTAGCGTTAAATAACTGACAATGGTTGATATGCCATAAAACCAAACCAAACTAAACCAAACCATATCATATATATTTAATAAATACGTATAAAGAGGATTTGGCTTTAAATAACTTACAATGGTTTACATGCCATAAAACCAAACCAAATTAAACTAAACCATATATATTTAAAATATATATATATAAAGAGAATTTGGCATTAAATAACCCACACTGGTGGATATGTCATAAATCCAAACCAAACCAAATCATAAATATTTAATATATATGTATAAAGATTATTTGGGATTAAATAACCCACACTGGTGGATATGCCATGGAGCCAAACCAAACTAAATCGTATGTATTTATGTATAAAGAGGATTTGTCATTAAATAATTTACAATGGTTGAAATGCCATAAAACCCAACCAAACCAAATCGTATATATTTAATATATATGTATAAAGAGGATTTGTCATTAAATAACTTACAATGGTTGAAATGAAATAAAACCCAACCAAACCAAATCGTATATATTTAATATATATGTATAAAGAGGATTTGTCATTAAATTACCTACAATGGTTGATATGCCATAAAACCTAACCAAACCAAATCGTATATATTTAATATATAAGTAGAAAGGGCATTTAACCTTAGATAAACCAAGATGGTTGAAATGTCATAAAACCCATCCAAACTAAACCTCTTCAAATAGCTAAGCAATAAATGTGACCAGGACTTGAAAATTCGAAAAAAAAAACACGGCCTGTTTTGGAATACGCTGATTGTTCCCACTCCACAAAAAATTGACTGTCCTAAAAGTCTATAAATTAAACTGCATCAAATGGTAAACCTCTAGTTCTAGAGGTCTCGGGCGCCTTTGGTGGTTTAATGGTTAGCAAGCTCAAATAGCAAACCTACACGCGTGAGTTCGAGTATCATTGCGTTCTCCATTCATTCGGCCTTGTGCCACATCGAAGCAAAGAGCTTCGTAAATTACTCTTGTTCTAGAGGTCTGGGTTGTGTATAGTACTTCTTCATAGCCATTACATCCAGGTACATTTTGGCTCGAATTTTAGTATCAGTTAGAGTGCGATCTTTTGGTTAAATAGATCTGTTTACAAATATTTGTTGTTGGCTGGTTGGTTGGTTGGTTGTTGTTTTTATCGCATATGAAATCCTTGTTGGTTATTTACTGCTAAATCTTGTCTTTATATCCACCTGATTTGTAAACGAGTAGTTGTTGGTCACTTTATTTTAAACAATTTGTTAGAGTTCATTCATTTCCTCACTATAAAATGGTTTCAAGTATTCCGATCTAACACTAATAATTCTATTTAATATTAATCATTTGTTTGCATCCCGGTAAATGGTTAACAGTATTTAATATCAACCATTTGTTTGCTGTGTTAAATTATTGATCAAACTCTAATGATTCTATTTAAGTTTAATCAGTTGTTTGCTCGCAGTTAAATGGTTTCAAGTATTAATATCAAACATTAGTAATTCTATTCATCAAGTATTCCTTTGTAATATAATTTGCAAACAGCTATATAGTTTCAAATAATTAATAATGATAATCTTTAAATGACTGAACAATTCCATTAGACACATAGATGGTACTACCAACCCTAATTAAGGTAGAGCAATTAGTAATACTAACGAGGGTTTACTCTACATGATCCAAAGGTCAAAGATTGGTTTCGTTTCGTTTGGTTTTATGGCATATCAACCATTGCATGTTATTTAATGCTAAATCTGGTTTATTCATATATATTAGATATATATATACATATATATATATATATATATATATATATATATATATATATATATATGATTTGCAAACATAAGTCAACTAAGTTAGGTAGTAACAAATTCACAAACGATTCAATTAAATATCAAACAGGTGTCTATACAAAGTGAAATAATGAAAAAAGTTCTATTTCAAACAATTCAATTTATCATAAGTCAAAGTTAAATGGTTCCAAGTATTGTTAAGTATCCATATTTACCAACCCCTCCACTCCGGCTGAATATGACAAAAGGTCAATTTTTAAGCGGGGTTTAACAGGTTTCAATTCAGAGTTTTCCTTCTCCTCGTTGTCTCACCAAGGCTGAAGAACCTAGTCTGTCCTACTATTTACCCATAGCTGGAGGGAGAATAATTGGATTCATACCTTTCCCAAGGGTATTAGAGCTATGTGAAATGCAATCAGTCTCGTCTAGGATTTGAACTCCTATCGCCGTATCCATTTCCTATGACGATAACCATTACACTACGGGCACCTCCAAGTATTGTTATGTATCAATGATATCGGCTGTTCGTTTACACACAGTTAAATGATAAACTGTACTGTTTCTAACAATTCAGTTTAGCATGTTATTTGTTTGCATTCAGTTTAAATGTAAAACAGTTCTATTTGACCCATAGATAGGAACAGAGTGGAACTGAGGGCAATGGCAACAAAGGGGGTGCTCTGCATTCCCCAAAGCTCCAGCATTACGGAAGCCTCGTCATCAGATTGTCTATTGTCATATCCAGCAGACTCGTTAAGAGAGTCTCACACTTCTGCAGAGATGCAGCCAGTGTATTCTATAACCCCAGCCGACTGGGCCACTTGTTAGGGAAATCTTACGCTTCCGCAGAAATGCAGTTGGTGTATTTTACTGCACAAATTGACAGTGGTTCCAAGACTGGAGTCTCACCATCAGATGCAGTTTTCTACCATATTCAGGATATCTTTTTCAATAAGGGATGTATTCGTCGTATTCTAAGCCTCAGCAACGGGTTGAAAAAAAAAAGAACAAACTTTTGATACACCCTGATAAATATATAGATACCATTGGTGATAAGAAAAACTTCTTATGGAATCACTACTTTTATTGTCAATATATATATATATATATATATATATATATATATATATATATACATTAAGCTTTATATATAATCTGTAAATCTGTTGGTATGAAAAAAAAAACCTGATTGTACAATCTGCAAATTCTACAAACTGATATCTTGGGAAAAAAATTGTAATAAAAAGAAAAAACGAAAATGATCAATCTGCACGTATGTCTAGTCAGAATAAAAAAAACGCCGGCAGAACTACCCAAGCTAAAACTTAATAAAGCAGGACACTGCTGGAGAAGCAAGGACGAGCTCATAAGTGATGTACTCCTATGGACCCCCGCATATGGCCGAGCAAAAGCAGGACGACCAGCTCGAACATTCATACAGCAGCTATATGAGGATATGGGATGTAGCCCTGAAGACCTGCCAGAGGCGATGAACGATAGGGTGAAGTGGCGAGATAGAGTCAGGGATATCCGTGCTAGCGTCACGACATGATAATATATATATATATATATATATATATGGTATTTTGTAATTTGCTTGAAGCATTGCACAAATTATCTTATTCTATAGTATTGAATTAATTTAGAGGGCTATTGCAATGCGAAAAAATAATTACTTGTGTCTAATTAATTTCAAAGAAAAAAATTGAACTTTCAACATCCTGTTCATTTATAAAAAAAGTCTCTAATGATAAAGTTTTACTTTGAAATTAATTAGACTCGAATAATTATTATTTCGCATTGCAATAGCCCTCTAAATTAATTCAATGCTATAAAATAATATATATATATATATATATATATATATATAAAGGGAAAGCTATATGCGCTGATAAATCTGATGTTACTGCTAAATTAAGTGCCGAAGCACTCGTTTTAAAGATGTCTTTAATGTCGCTTGCTCGATTGGCAGAATAATAATTCATGTGCGAAATTAAAAGAAACACAGACAGTACAATTGCGATCAGTGGAACAGAAATAGTCGTCTATAAAAAGGACGTAAAAGGGAAAATTCCTACTGATGTGGTCATCCTAAACGATGCAGATCTCTTTCAAAAAGCACAGAAGATAAAGGCTATCTGGGAAATCAGTTATCATTAGACTACTTGGTACTCTACAGAAACGACTTAACAGGCACTCGCTGAATATTAAATTACAAAATACACACACACACACACACACACACACACACACACACACACACACATGTATATATATATATATATATATATATATGCATATATATATATATATATATATATATATAAACGAGAACAAAAGATTATCAGACCGATCATTTCACACAGATATCTGTTCAATATATCTAATAATAATAATAAGGATGATAATAATAACTTGGACATGTCTGAGAAAGAGAAACTTTTAAGAGAAACTGAATTTCTGTTAATAGCCGTTCAAAACAACGCCATAAGGACCAATTATGTTAAAGCAAAAATAGATTAGGCGCTGCAGAATAGCAAGTGTAGGTTATGTGGGGATACAGACGAAATGATTAATCACATAAGCGAAAGCAGTAAAATGGCGTATAGGAAATATAAGACTAGACACGACTACGTTGGGGAGGTAATCCGCTGGGTATTGTACAAGAAATTTAAATTTTACCATATTACTAAAGGCTACATGAGAGAAAAATAAACAAATAATTATGAATTTTAGCAGGGTTTTCATTTGAACCCAGAATACGAACACAACCTTAGGATTCTCTCATAGCCCTCTGACTATACCTGTACTCTACAAGTTATACACATATATGTAGTCATTTTCTACCTAAATAATTTGAATATATCAGCCCCTAGAAAAGAAATCTTTGCTAATTATCAAATAATGTTTGAATTCTAGTACTAGTTTCCTTTGAAACCAGTCTACAGAAAACTTTACAGGGTGTGTCTCCCGGGCGTATTAGCTATCGAGCTGGACTGCGCCCTTGAAGTAAGCGAGTTCGAACTCCAGTCGTGCTATTATGTTTTCTCTTGGACTAATACTCCTCGGACGGTATTGAACCTCGTTATCCCTGGGTTAAATAGTATCAAATCTATTCGTCCACAAGGTTGGCTTTGGCATAAAATAACCTATGAAGGTTGATATGCCATTAAGCAAAGAAACAAA
Organism: Sepioteuthis lessoniana; assembly: GCA_963585895.1. NCBI lineage: Eukaryota > Metazoa > Mollusca > Cephalopoda > Myopsida > Loliginidae > Sepioteuthis > Sepioteuthis lessoniana. The sequence continues at coordinate 49,086,822 of OY757929.1, read as the reverse complement.
ACCCCACCTAATACTCTAGGGAAAGGTATGATCTCCTTATTCCCTCAGCTGTAGTTTAAAATATTATCCCTACTGTTCTTCAATAAGGATGTCCTTGGCATTAAATATCCCACAAAGTTTGATATTACATTAAGCAAAGAAACCAAACCAAATAATTCTAGGATTGTCTCTCCACAACCCACTGGCTTTACCTTTACTCTACAAGTTATACACACACGTGTATTTATTTTCTGCCTAAATAACTTAAACACGTCAGCCTGTGGGATAAAACAAATAAAACATTGATTATGACCAGGTGTTGCCCCGGATAAAACTAATATCTTCAAGCTCATTTTGTTAAAGAAAAAAATATTGTAGAGGCGTTTTGGAATATTTTTTCTTAAGCCCGCACCTTTTATGATAGACATGTTGAAATAATAATTTGCAATCACACTTTTAGAATAATGCTAACACTAATAATAAAAAATAAAATTAAAACATAAATTAAAAATGTCTAATTCATCAAGTATTGGATATTTAGACATCAGACTTTCATTAATACAAGTGTGAGTAAAGATAACAGACAAATTAAAAAATATCAACTTTCATCTTATCAAGAATGATGAGGATATCAATTAATGATATATAATTGGGATTTTTAATCTATCTATCTATCTATCTATCTATCTATCTATCTATCTATCTCAGTCTATTCATCTCTTTCTCTTCATATATATATATATATATATATACGTATTTGGTAAAAAGTACACAATAATCATACCGACGTGGTGAGGAAAGCGCTGCAACGCAAGAATCCTCCTTCGTCAATTTACCGCCTGGTTTTTAGAATATATCTTCTTTTCTGAGTCAATATTAATAGAAACTAGAATATCTAAAAAAAATCACTCGCACAACAGATTAAATCCAACCTATATTATATATATATATACATATAGTCATAAGAATTATATATATATATATATATATATATATATATTTATATATCGATAGATAGATAGATAACTCTTATGATTCTATGTAATTATTGCCCAGTCGGCTGGGGGCTGTAGAATACACCACTTGCTTCTCTGCAGAGTGGTAAGATCTCCTCCCTCAACGGGTGTCCCGAATATGACACTAAACAATCTGATGGTGATGTTCCAGTAATGTTGGAGCTTTGGAGAATGCAGAGCACCCTTTCATTGCCATAGCTTCCATGTTCGATCAGACCTGGAGTGGTAGGACCTGATAGGGTCCTATCTATAGGTCAAATAGTACTAAAGTGCGCACTTATGCTTAACTGAATAGCTTGAAATAGGAGTGTTTTAACATTCAAGCAATGTACTTATGCTAAACAGAATTGTTTGAAATGGAACTGCTTTTGATATTGAAACTGTACTTACGCTAAACTGAATTGTTTAAATTAGAACTATTTGACTAAAATGAATACCTTGAAGTAGAAATGTTTTTGACAATTAAACTGTGTACTTATGGTGAACTGAATGGTTTGAAATAGAACTATTTATTTGTATAAAAATTGATTTTGTATTAAATAACCAACTAAGGTTAATATGCCATAAGACATAAACAAACAAACTAGGTCATTATTATTTTTAACGCTATTTTTTATGTGTGTGATTTAGAATATAAGAAGAATTTTAGCGTTCAACGACATTTTTTTCTAAATACAATTCCTGAAATTCCTGCGTCTGTGCAAGTTTGCACAGTTCATACTTGACAACTAACCATTCTACAAAAGCTAAAACAATAGTTGTTCTTTTCTTTTCTTTTTTTTTTCACAACTAACGCATTTGACCCACTTTTAACACTTTTGTCAGTCGCATTAGAATCTTTTATGTTACCCGCTTAAAGGCTGAATCAGCGGAGCAGATGACAGATCCATATACGAACGTAGACTCAGATACAGACACACATACAAACGAGCACTGATCTTATATCAGACTCAACTCTTTTGGGTTCAGTGTCATATTAATAAATTTCCCTTATATAAATAAAGTTAGTGACCTTACTCAAGGGTGAGCCAAAGGCTCCTTTTTCAATAGCTACCACATCGAAGTGTAGGAGAGGGTGCTACTCTTTACCCTTGATCCATTTTTTATAATGCTGAGTGTTAAGCAAGGCGTCCGCAAGTAACATTTTTTGTGTCTTTGGTATGACTCGAGCTGGGGTTGAACCCCGCTCTCCTGGACCATTGGCGAACACTCTACTCATACGGCCAATGGCCCGGTTTTCCTTATATAATATTTCAATAAACAGAAAAAATTTTTAGAATGTTGGTTGGTTGATTGGGTTTTATAGCATATCAACCTTTGTAGATTATTTAATGCCAAATGAATTTTTATACAAATAATCTGTTCTATTTCAAACAATTCAGTTTATCATGTGTACACAGTTTAATTGTCAAAAACATTTCTATTTCAAGTTATTCTGTTTAATCAAATAGTTTTATTTGAGCAATTCAGTTTAGCATAAGTACGCAGTTTAAATACCAAACCGGTTCTATTTCAAGTAATTTAGTTCAGCATATATTTGCAGATTAGTTCTATTTAACCCATAGATATGGTCCTATCAGGCGCTACCACTTTAGGCTAGAGTAGACCTGGGAGTAATGACAATGAAGTGGTACTCCGCATTTCCCAAAGCTCCAGCATTACTGGAACCTCACCATCAGATTGTTTAGTGTCATATCTAGGACATTCGTTGGAGAGTGGTGTCTTACTCCTTTACAAAGGCGCAGTCGGTGTATTCTATTGCCCCAGCCGACTGGGCAAAATGTTTAGAATAAAAATTTAGTTGTGAAGAGAAGACAAACTTGCGTTCTTTAAAAAAACTGGATAAAAAGTTTCTCGGCGAGGAACGAAATCAGTGCATTAAGGAAATCAGTACAATATTGACCAAGAAGGTATGTTAATTCTCGTTCACTATGATAAACGAGACATTCTGGAAACTGTTTGAGAAATTAGGATGAACTCATAATCAACGTTTTCTTATGGATGTGTCAATGTTTGCCAACCTTACATCTACTTTGTGCGGACACCGTATATAGCTTAAAGGACCCATAAGGAGCTATGGATGATAGGGACTGATAGCGAGATAAAGTCAAGGAACTTGGTGCTGTCACTGCATCTTGATGAGAATAATAAAATTAACGAATGTCAGAGATATCGGTATTTAGTGAATAACGCTTTGTAGTTGCCAGAAATTGTGGAGCACCCTGTGACAATCGCACTCTCAATACAAGCAGCGTCAGTGAGGCGAAGTTAATGGCACCCTTTAGTTTCACATAAACTTAAACAGGTCAGTGGTCCGCGGTAAGGGTTTGTTAACTATCACCTATCATCTTAGTTATGTTTGTTTGGGTGATTAATGGGAATAAACGAGATTAAACGAGAATTGTTCCTGCTGATCTGCAATCAGATGCAAAGCCTCAATTCTAAAGGCTGATTTGCCACAAGAGGCAAGGCAGACTGATGAATTTCGGCGCAGAGAACAATAATCAACGACCACGTGTGCATGCGTTAATCTCCGTTAAAGGAACAACTTAAATTTGCAGAAACGTTGGATCCACCCATCTGCTTATTGCAGTTGTCAGTTTAAACACGGTCGGGGGTTGTTCGGGGTCTGATCCGACGCCACTCAACTTTCTCGTAAGGTTTTGGAAAAATCGCCGTAAGTAGTCTGGCGCCATCTGTGGTGCGGGTGAAAGCGTTCAGACTGTATCGTTCTCGTCATTTAGAGCCTGAATCGAAGACGCTACGTCGGCGATCGGATGTCAAAATCGGCCATTTCCTTCTTGCATTAAGTCGGAAATGTTTTATTGAACTTTTCCAGTTAATGGAAGGGCGTTGATTTCTCGGCAAGCCTCGATGGTTTTCTTTCCAATCAACGACCGGAATCAGAATTCGTTGAATTGATTTTCGATGTTTGATCTTCCAAATATGCGCACAGTGTTTAGAGTTCAAGCCGTGGCAAATGTGTTTAGGCATGGAGCGTATTTGTGAACGGGAAAAATATGATAATGGGAAAGAAGATGCTGAGGTCTGAAGTAGAAACAGAATGAGGGACGATGGTAAAGTATAAGTGCAGGTATGCTGAAGAAAAAGGAAAATATGATAAAGATTAGAATGTATATACTGCGTGTAGCGTAACGGTTATCGCTGTGGAAAATTGAATTAGCGACCAGAGTTCAATTCTTTGATGAGACCGTTTGCGTTTCACTTTGTGCTTATGCCCCCAGGAAAAAATATGAATATATCTGTTCGGCAACCGAGCTATAGTTAAAATACAAAGTAGACATGTTAAGATAACCAGTCTGGGAGAAAGAAAACTTTGAACCCCAACCAGAGTTACTCTGCTAAAAAATTATCCTTGTATTGAATCCTTCCCATAGTGGCATGTTTGAACATATATATATATATATATATATATAGGTTCATACAATAACTGATGTTTGTTCAGTAGCATTGCTTATAACGAAGGCTTCATCAGATGACTCTGGGTTCAGGCATTGTTTCGGGGCTGGAATGTCATTACCTCAAGCCCAGAACGCCCCATCAGTAACTCACGTTACCATCAGACTTTGTTGGATTGTCGTCACTCTATGGGATAGCCATATCCACGCTGATGCTGTTAGAGCCATATCTTGAATCGTTTTTAAGTATTTTCTCTTTTATGATGGAGAAAATCCAAGATTAGTCAAGAATGTAGAGGTTTAGTTAGTAATGAAACCTCGGCATCCGACTTCGATAGAAAATACGTTTGTTATCCAGCCATTTCTCACACATTGTTATCCCAGATCCTCATATTTTTCCAACTTAAGCTGATGTGCCCAGTCGAAATTTTCTACAATATATATACAGCTATTACAACAACTACTACTACTACTACTACTGATGGAAGATCAGAGGAAGAATCAAGACCAATCAAACCACAGCACTGTCAAGATCAACTGAAATATTTAGAAAAGTCCTGGAGCCCCTGAGGAGACATGCTGTCACTCAGACTTCGGTAAAATTCCCCAGTTAAAACTATTGTGAAAGATTCGCATTATAATTATAAGTTTAAGGAGACTGTTTGAAGAAGCAAAACTATTTTTGAATAAAATATGAAATCGGAAAAAAACATCACAGAGAGACCGAATCAATAAATAACATAGAAAAGGAATTACAAGGACTCGAAGAAAGTCCCTGAGGTGATAGCACACATGGAGTCGCTCCGAGCAACACTTTAAAAAGTACTGAATTGGAAAACGCAGGGCATATATTGATTCTGGTATAAAAAATATTTTACGATTTTCCACAGACAGACTGGCTATTTTGAGTTGAAAGCTTAGAAGAAACAAATATACTCGAATGGATGACTATGAGGAACACCATTCTTATCCAGAAAGATCCCTAAAAAGGAGCCGTCATCAGCAACTATAGACCGATAACGTGTCTACATATGTTGTAGAACATTCTTACAGCACAAATTAGGGAGGATATCTATAACTCGCAAGTAAGCTGCGGACTGTTTCCCGAAGAACAGAAAGGATGCTACTAGGAAACAAGAGAAACCGGTGATCTATTGCACAATGATCAGCAGATTGTCAAGAGGGCAGAAAGAAGAGGAAAATGTAGTCCTGGCGTGGATTGATAAAGATATGGTCTCACAAAACTGGATAACAAACTGTCCAAAAATGTAAAAGATACCCGACAAAGACATAAAGTTCCCACAGAAGCCAGGAAAATCTAAAAAGCGGAATTCCTAGCAGGAGGAAAAAAAAAGTGTATTTGTAAAAGCGATGATGCCACTCAATCACTTTCTTAGAACATGAACCGGCGGCTACAAATTTACTAAATCACAAGAAAATATTAATCACCAAATGTACGAGGACGGCATCAAGTTGTTTTCACAAAATATAAAGAAATCGCAGAATCTGATACAACAATAAGAATATACAGTCAGAATATAGGGATGGAATTTAGCATATTAAAATGTACCATGCTAATAATGAGAAGCGGAAAAAGACAAATATCTGAAGGAATAGTCTTCCAAATCAAAAAAGAATCAGAACGCTCGGAGAAAAGGAAAATTACAAGCACTTGGAAATATTGGAAGCGGATACACTCAAACAAGGGAAAATCAAAGAAAAACATAGCAAAAGAATACTTCAGAGGAACGAGCAAACTTCTCGACACCAAGCTTTGCAGCAGACATATCATTAACGGAATAAACACCTGGGCTGCCCCTGTGTAAGATAGTCGGGACCATTTTTGAAATGGACGAGGGGAAAAAAAACTTCAACGAATAAACCAAAAGACAAGACAACTAATGACGATGCACAAGGTCTTACAGCCACGAGATGTAATAGGGAGACTATTGTGTCAAGAAAAGGAGAAAGATGACTGGAAAAGTCAATAAAAACGAGCAAAGAAAGACAAATTACAACGACTAGAAACAGCTCTGATAACATGAAGATCGACAAAACAAAAATAAGTGGGAAAGTGAAATGAGAAGCAAAGCAGCTGTATGGTTATTCAAAGCGAAAATCTGATGAAATCTCACGTGAGAAGACGATGACTTGGCTAAGAAAAAGAAAACTTTTAGAAACAAACTGAATTTCTTTTAATAACAGTACAAAAAACAAAAAAAAAAAAACAAAAAAAAAAGTCTTAAAGACCAACTATGTTAAATCGAAAATAGAAAGTATACGTAATGAGGTAATAAAGATGAAACGATTAATCACATGAGCTGATACAAAAAAACGCAAAAAGAGTACAAGACTAGAAACGCCTGGTTGGGGTAGTTGATCATCAGGGAATTGTTAAAGAAATTGAAATTTACCAAATGGTATATGTACAAGCCAGACACACAAATTCTCTGGGATTTTGAGATACAAACGGATCTCCTAATCCAGGCCAGAAGATCTAACCTAGTCATAATTAACAAAAAAAAAAAAAAAAAAAAAAAGAAAAAGAGAAAGAAAAGAGAACTTGCCAAATAGTGGACTTTGCCATCTCAACAGACTCCAGAGTGAAAACTAAAACGAAAAGAGACACAAATACTTAGACCTTGACAGAGTACTATGAAAACTGTCGAACATAAGAGTGACTGTGATAGCGTTTGTAATTGGTGCACTTGGAACGATCTTCAAAGGCTGGAAGAGTTGGTAAAACGGAGAACATGCCGAGACCATCTAAACTACTGCATTACTAAGAGCGGCCAGAATACTGAGATGAGTTCTGGATACGAGAGGAGTCTTGCTGTCATATGTCTCCTGAGAAAGCCCATCAGCGAACGCTGACGTAAAAAAAATTCGCTTGGAGTAATATAATAATAATAATAATAATAATATACGCAAATACAGCATTTTTGCTCAAAAAGTTCGTAAAATAAACATGAATGAGCGGGAAAAGTGTTTTATTGGGAATTGTGAAAACGATTGTGATTTGATCATACATGGCAGTGGGTTTGTTTTTTGTTTTTGCAAAAATCTAATAAAGCAAAGAAGATCCTCTGAGATTTGATGATTTAAGCAGATTGCCTTGTCCAGGCTGAAGAAACGGAACAAAGAAACAACGCGATAAGACTGGAGACTTCGTTGTTCCAGGAGAATGCAGTACACAAGTAAAGGATACCTAAAAGTTGGACAAATATGTGAACCTCACAAGACAACTAAACATTTTAAAACATGAAGTCAACAGTTCTGCTGAATATACCAAACACCATTATATATATATATATATATATAGAGAGAGAGAGATAGAAAGAGAGAGAGAGAGAGAGAGAGAGAGAGAGAACAGACTAAGGTACACGTGGTATAATGTTTATCATAGTAGGAAATGGACACGGTGATCTAAGTTCAAATCCTGAACAAGGCTTGTTGCATTTCGCATGGTACTACGACCTTTAAAAAAGCTGTAACTAACTATTCTCCCTCCAGTTTACGGGTAAATAGCAGGGTAAACTAAGATCTGTAACCTTGGTATGGAAGCTGGTTTAGGAGAAAGAAAACGGTTGATTCAAACCTGTTAAAATCAGCTTAAAAATGAACTTGGTCGCATCCTGCTTGTGAGAAGGGGTTTGTATATATATATATATATATATATTGATAATATAGGCTTCTACATTTATAAATAAAGAATTTCCCATATTGGTGATAGCATAGCGTAGGCTCAGTGTTAACGGCGCATAGTGACAGTCAGTTTCTCGCCAATGCGATCATCGGGCAATGAAATTATTGTTCCGATAATTGAGTCGACCATTGATTCCGTGTCTCCGCCGTCCTAACTTAGACATATATGCTAAGTTGCAATTTCGGAGCGTTGAAAGAAGTAAAAATTACATTTTATTTATAAAGGGTAAATAACCAAATTTAAATGGAAAGAGCCGATTATACATAATAAAAATAAAAAATAGGTACATTCGATGTCAACGAAAGCTGTTTAGTAGAAGAAAGCAGTCCGATTTTGCGGTCTGGAAAATCGAGACAGTCGGTCTAATTTCATTTTTTACAAGGAGCCTTTATTATATTTCGTCGGCATACTTCATAATTTTGTTACTTTTTCCCCCAATATTTGTTTTCTTGTTCTTGCTGTTTTTCTTGGTTTCGTTTGGTTTTATGGCATATCAACCATCGTAGGTTATTTACTGCCAAATCCATTTTTATACATATAAACAGTTTTATTTCAAATAATTCAGGTTAGCATATAAAAACTGTTCCATTTCTAACAAATCAGTTTAACATTAGAACGCAGTTTAAATATAAAAATAGTTCAACAATTCAGTTTAGCATTAGTACACAGTTTCGTTCTATTTGACCCATAGATAGGATCCTATCAGGTGTTACCAATCAGGGCCAGAGTGCACCTGGGAGCGATGGCAATGAACGAGTACTCAGCATTCCTCAAAGCTCCAGCATTACTGGAATCTCACCATCAGATTGTTTAGTATCATAACCTGGACACTCGTTGTTGGTGGTGGTAGTGGTGGGGAGTCTTACCCCTCTGCAGAGAACCAGTCGGTATATTCTTCGGTCCCAGCCGACTGGGCAAGTGTTTTTTTTTCTTATGTTGCCATCGGAATTATGGGTTGATATTACTTCGTTCGCTCTTTTTTGTGCGTTTCTCGAGTCCTTTTATTGATGCATCCATACAATTTTCAATGCTGGCGAGTTTTCCATCTTCTTTTCTTGACACGCACAGTCAGTCTTTGTCACTTTTCAGGAGTAAGGTCTTGTGCATCGTCCTTAATTTCCTGGTCCATTTTTATGAGTTCCTTCTTTGTCCTTTTTAACAATAGTTCAGAGTATCTTACAAGGGGGACTGCCCAGGTGTTTATTCTTTTGATGAGATGTCTGCTGAAGAGCTTGGTTTACAGAAGTTTTCCTGTTCTGCTGCGTACTCTTTTCTTATTTTTCCTTTCATCTTTTTGCTTGATGGTGTCCGCTTCCAATATTCCTAAGTACCTGTACTTTTCTTTTGTAAATTCTTGATTTGGTTGTGTTATTCCTTCCATCGTTTCTCTTTTCTCCCTTTATCAGCATGACACATTTTTCTTTGCCAAATTCTATTCGTATATCTTGGCTTTATATTTTTCTGGTTTATATCAGGGTTTCTTGTTCTTTTAAAATTTTTGGCGAATATCTTTATATCATGAATATACTTAAGTTGATTTGTCTTTTCCTGTGACTTTGTAAATTTCCTAAGTATATGATTGAATGGCATCATTTCTATGAAAAAATGCTGTGGCGAAAGTAAATCTCCTTGGAAGAATTGACCAGTCGGCTGGGGCTCTAGAATACACCGACTTCTCTGCGGAGGGGTAAAAAAAAAAAACAACTACCAAACGAATGTCCTGATATGACACTAAAAAATCTGATGGTGAGGTTCCAGTAATGTTGGAACTTTTGGGAATCCGGAGTACCCCTTCATTGCCATCGCTCCCATGTCCACTTTAACCTGGAGTGGTGGAACCTGATAGGGTCCTTTCTATGGGTTAAATAGAACTAAACAGAACTTTTGCTAAACTGAATTGGTTGAAATAGGACTGTTTTGACATCTAAACTGTGTACTTGTGCTAAACTAAACTGTTTGAAATAAAACTGTTTTTTAATTGAACTAAACTGTGTACTTATGCAAAACTGAATTACTTTAATATAACTGTTTTTGACATTGACTGTGTACTTATGTTAAACTGATGTTTGAAAGAGAACTGTTTAACAAAAACTATACTTATACTAAACTGATTTGTTTAAAATCTATTTCGGCGTTAAATGACCCGAAAATGGTTGACACGACGTAAAACCAACCAACCAACCAACCTTGGAAGAAGCCTTTTCATATTTTCCCCTCTGCTGGTGTTCATTTTCCTGAAGTCAATTCTATTTTTCATAGCTTTCATGATTAAGCATATAATTTCAACGGATGTTTTGCACATTTTCAGCTTTATTATCATAAACTTCTTGCAATTTTTTTTTACATCAACATTAGCCGGTGGTCTCTCTCTGGTGTGTGAGTGACAGCAAGTTTCCTCAGGCCTCCAGGACTCTTCTTAGTATTCTGACCGATCTCAACAATGCTGTAGTTTAGATGGTCTCGATTCATCCTCCGATTTCCAACTCTTCTAGTCTCTTTCCTAGCTTTTGGGAACCGTTTCGATTGCGGCAATTGCAATCAGTGTCAATTTCGTGTTCCATAGCACTCTTAGTTCTCAGGCAAGGTCCAAGTGCTTGCCGCTCTTTTCGTTTTCTTAGATTTTCCCTTTGTGGTCTACTGGGATTATTGTCATTATTATCATTATTATTATTATCTTACTCATTTGACAGCTTTTCCCTCCAGCGTTAGCTGATGGTTTTCCACAGGAGATTGAGTGATAGCAAGTCTCCTCAAGTCTCCAGGACTCTTCTCAGTATTCTGGCCGTTTTCAATAATGCTGTAGTTTGGATGATCTCCACTTGGCCGCCCACTTTCAAATCCTCCAGGCCTATTAATAAATCCTTTAGTTACCGTGCCAAAAGCACCAATCACAATTGGTATTATGGTCACATTCATGTTCCACAGTTTTTTCAATTCTCTAGCAAGGTCGAGGTACTTATCTCTCTTTTCACATTCTTTCAGTTTTATTCTGTGGTCAGCCAGGACAGCAAAGTCGACAATTTTGCAGATTTTCTTTTTCTTTTTTTTTTTTGTTGTTGATTATTATAAGGTCTGGTCTTTTGGCCGAGATTAGGTGATCCGTTTGTACATTAAAGTCCCATAGGTGTTTTTGTGTGTCATTATTATTATTATTATTATTATTATTATTATTATTATTATTATCTTACTCATTTGAGACTTTTTCTCACCAGCGTTAGCTGATGGTTTTCCACTGAAGTCTGAATGACAGCAAGTCTCCTTAAGTCTCTAGGTTTCTTAGTATTCTGTCCGATCTCAACAATACTGTTTCGTCCTCATCGCATCAAATATGATTATTATTATTGTTATTACTTGCAAGTTTTTCACCTTAGCGTTTGGTGACGGGTCTTTCACTCGAGCCTGAGGGATGGCACATCTCCTCAGGTCCCCAGGACACTTTTCAGTACTTTTGCCAATCCTAACGATGGCTTATCAGAATGAGCTAGATGCGTCTTCCAATTTCCCAGACTTTAAGGACTGTTCTAAGAGCGTCAATTGCATTATTATTCATTGCGAGTTCTTCATAGCTGCGTTAGCCGATGTTCTTTCACAAGAGTCTGAGTGATTGCAAGTTTTCTCCGGTTTTCAGGACTCTTCTTAGTATTCTGACTGATCTTAATGCTATAGTTTAGATGGTCTCGTCTCTTCAAGTCTCCAGGACCTTTCTTAGTATTCTAGCCGATCTCAACAATGCCGCAGTTTGGATGGTCTCCACACGTCGTCTTATTTCTAAGTCCTCCTGTCCCTGTACCAATCTTTTGGCGACTGTAGCGTACGCGCCAATTATGATTTATGTCTCTGTCACTTTCGTGTTCCATAGTATTTCCAGTTTTCAAGCAAGGTCTAGGTGCTTATCTCTCGTTTCGCCTTCCTTCAGTTTTACTCTGTGGTCTGGCGGGACAACCAAGTCCTGGTTCTTTTTTTTTGTTGTTGACTATCACTATGTTTTATGAGAGGCACAAAGTTCTTCGGGATTCTGTGATACAAATGGATCAGCTAATCTCAGCCAGACAATTTACTTTGACGGGTTGTGCAGATACCATTTGTTCTTATGGACAAATTTAAACTTCTTTCACAATTCCCAGAGGATCCCTTTCTCCACCCAATCGTGTTATAATTTGGTTTTGGCTCAAGTAGCTTTCATTGGAAATCAAATTACAGCAAATGTCGATAACCGTTTCACCACGCTATAACACCAACTGATTACAGAAATTAAAATCTAAGCACATAGCTTTCGTCTTTTTTCTTTAAATGTCTACTGAGTCGCCATTCTTTCTACTTTTAGCTCTAGTAATAGTAGTTGTAATTTTGGGGGGGATTGTTTTTAGATTAAGTATTATTAATTATCACTTGACTAGCATTTTTTCATTTCAACTCAATTGACTTTCATGGTCGTTCTCTAATGGGCACTTTACGATCATTAAGATCAAAAATAAATAACGAAATTCAGACTTCCGACTAACGATCATAGAAATGCGGTTTAAAACTTTCTTTTGAAGAAATTAATTAGCAAGACTTAAACTGAAAGAAGCATTAGTAAGAAACTAATATTAATTGATAATGAAACGTTTTAACTGCTTAGAAAGAAGAGAAACAAATAAATAAATAGATAAATAAATAGAAGTAAGTAAAAATTTACCCAACTCCCCCCCCTCGAGCAAAGTATGAGACAAGGTCAATTTACAAGCGTCGTAAAACTGATTTAGAATCAGAATTTTCCAAATATTACTAATTAGTAGGATAGACTTTGTTCTTGACTTTGCCTTATCAAAGCTAAAGAAAAGAATTTGCTCTACTGTTCACCTATAGCTTTAGGTAGAAGAGATTCATAACTCGTAATTAAAACTATAACTCTTGTCAGGAAACGTGAAAGGATACCGAATAAAATTACACTGACAAAATGTGTCTTTACTATTTAATCAAACATGTTTAAATGAAGGACTGCTGCCGAACTATTCACACACAAACACACACACATACATACACTCAAACACACACATATATATATATATATATATATATATATATATATATATATATATATCAGATTGGGGGAAAACATGTTTTTGATTTTACTAACCAATAAATAGACAACATACCACATTAATATCTTTCAATATGTATATGTATATATATATATATATATGTGTGTGTGTGTGTGTTTTTATACATGCGTTTGGACTTTTTCTTTTGTATGTAATTACAATGAACAGGTTTATATAAATCTCTCTCTCTCTCTCTCTCTCTATATATATATATATATATATATATATATATATACGTATATATATATATATATATCCTTCTTATTTCTATACAATTACGCCTATGAATGGGTATATATATATATATATATATATATATATATATATATGTGTGTGTGTGTGTGTGTGTTTAAATGCTTTGACATGTGTGAGTACCTTTCTGATGGGTATTAGCGCAAAGTAAATAGTAAACAGCCTCCTCTAGAATTTGAACTCGGGACTCTGATCCCATTTCCTGCGACGATAACCGTTAGGCTAAGCTCACTTTAAAATAATGAGTCACAACATACTAAATAATATAAGTAAAAGTAAAATACTTGAGGGCGACCCGAAAGCACTTTTTCAATACCGATGTGTTGGGAGGGCACCATTCCTTTCCCCGAATTACTCCACTTTACTCTTGATCCTTACCTTATAATGCTGAGTGTTAAGCAAGGCGGGATCAAGTACTATTTTTGCGTCTTTGGTATGAATCGACCTGGGATTGAAACCCAGTCTCCCGAGCCACTGGCAAACACTGTACCCGTAAGGCCAATAGGCCTATAGTAACTCATAATTTTGTTATTTCTTTGTCTAATGGCATATCAATGTTTGTGGGTCATTTAATGCTAAGGCCATCCTTACTGAAGAACAACAGATGTAGATTTAATCAATAGCTCGAGGGACAAGGGGGTTCATATTTTTCTAAGGGTATTAGTCCGAAAGTGAACGTAAGAGAACGACTGGAGTTCGAACTTGTTTGCTACAATGTCACAGTTTAGCACTTTAGCCACTACGCCGAGAAACTTCCCCCAAATAATACTTGATGAAATTCACAATGTAAGTGTAATATAATTGCGGAGGGATTTTTTTATATTATCATTTTTCGTTTTATATATCTTGCCTTTCGGTTTAGTCAGGCTGAGAACCTTTCGCTTAGTGCATGGGTTAGTTAGGTGCACACATTGAGTGCAGGTGTTCACGCGCGGGCAGGGTGGGTGTGACAATCAGAGATGTCACAATAAAAACCCCAGATAGGAAATGCGACCGGGGACGTGAATGACGTCATGCCCAGAATCGACGAGCTGGGGATTTGAAAAAAAGCAGTTTGTTGAGATTCGAGTCTAGAGGAAGGAAGTCGATTTTTGGTCTCGCCTCGGCGAGACCAGTTGAAGTCTACGAAATGTGCCGCGTGTTTATTGAAGAAATTGTGTCTCTCTCTCCTCATGTCGAAAAACCTTAAACTCAAAAAGGTAAATAAAAGTTTCGTACCTGAACCAATTTCGTGTTTTTCGGATTCCTCTACGCGTATGAACATTTATGAACATTATGAACTTTTTATGCATGTGAATATCTCGGTTGTATTTTTTAACTTATATATATATATTACATAAGTAACCATTTACTAAATACTTTACTTATAAGTAACCATATACTAAATACTAAACAATAAGTAGAGGTAGCATGTAAACCACAAAAACTCCTGTTATATACTCATCTACAGCATCACAACGACACAATAATTAAGACGCAGTGACAAACGACGCAATGAAGAAGACATGTTATGTTTTGACCTTTTGACCCGGCCAAAAATGCCATTCAAGGTGGGGCACCGGAAGGAAGTGACACATCCCAGTCGCTGGAAATCGGAAGAGGTTGCGCAGGCGTTGAGGCGTGTCTATATTACTGCGTGGGAGTTTGAAGGTAATATAAGGCCGACGAATTGAGGACAGTGGGAGTTAGGCGAGAAGGAGGGCAAGCAGTTCAGTGGAAGACGGAGGTAGACGCGGTGTAGCAGGGAAAGCCAGCACACAGAAGAGTTTACTCCAGGGTCAGGTTGAGCAGCCATGAAGAACGCGAAAGACACAACGCTGACGGCCATAACTTCGGGGTCAAAATATTTCAGTAATGTTCGGTCTCCAGCTCTCTCGCACACGCAAACTTGGAACAACCCTTTCGAAACTTACAAATAAAGATGTGAGGTAAAATATGTTATAAAGAAGTCTTCATGCGTCTTTCTGTAAGCGTCGTTTGTTCTTGCGTTTTTATCATCGGGCGTCTAAATTATTATTGCATCGGTATGTATCCAGCATATATATGTATATTTCTGCATGAATCAGCAGATGACTATATGACATATAGACGCAGGAAGACTTCTTTATAAAAATATTTACCTCTCACTTTATTGCAAGGGTTCGAAAGGGTTGTTCAAGGTTTGCGTGTGAGAGGGAGCTGGAGACCGAACATAACTGAAATATTTTGACCCCCCACTCATGGCCGTCACGTTGTATCTTTCTTGTTCTCTTGATGCGCAACCGGAGGCCCATGGGCTCACTCTGCTGGGTGATCTGCTGCATCTTATCAGCAACTTCTCAGGTCCCTAAACTCCATCGGGGTTCCCGTGGGCCCCCTCGGTCGGGTGTGGCTTTCCCTACCACAGCTCGTCTCCAGCTGGCCTGGCACTCTACTGGCAACTCTACTGGCCCTATGGGCGTCGAACTCAACTGGAACTGAAACTCAATTCAACTGGCTCGTCGAACTCAACTGAGTTATATAATCGTTCGATGTCCACTCGATCTTTGAAATCGAATGTTTAATCGTCATCAAGGGGAAATAACTGTCATACAGTTCAGATGTCACTCTCTTCCGGTGCATCACTCTGTAGTGTACCATGGGAATTTTTTAGCCCGTCCCATTTCATCAGCCAATTTCCGCCCACGAGATTTCCTCTCATAACTGCCATTAGAATATGTCACTTCCTTCCGGTGCATCACCTTGAATGGCATTTTTGGCCGGGTCAAAAGGTCAAAACACAAAAACTCCCTTGTTGACGTAATGTATTAACTAAAATATAATAAATAATAAAGTATTCCAAAATAAAATTCACTATAAAATCCGGATTAAAATCGAGCAAAGCGATCCTCGAAAATATGACGGACAAATTTGGGGTGGTACATAAACTACATGAACTTCTGTATAAGCAAATTACTGACCAAGAAGTCATGGCTGATTGGAAACAAACGTTTCTCATGCTTAAACAGAATAGTAAATAACAATCCACAC
>OY757929.1:48975357-49065357 GCA_963585895.1 Sepioteuthis lessoniana | reverse complement strand
ACATTAGTTTTAATTCAACTCTGACCCGGAGCGGTTGTACTTGTTAAGGTCTAATCTATTTCTCAAATAAAATTGTCTCGCATTTAGTAAATAAATAAACAAATAAGTGTTACATAGTCATATACACGAATATGGCCATGTGCGAAATAGACATCTAATGTTCATTACTACAGAACATATAAAGAAAATAGGAATCTCGGAATTCGAAAACACGTAACGACTTCTTGTTCAGGTACGAAACCTTTTTATTAACTTTGAGTTAAAGGTTTCGACGCAAGGAGGAGAGACACAATCTTCTATGCTGTCTTATTCATTTGGCCCCTGTCTCGAGTGGCCCCCATAGGGCGCAAGTTCGCCTCGCGCCTGCGAGCTCCAAAAATCGATCCTTCTCGTTTGGTGTCTAGTACCCAACTCTCTCTTTCTTCAAATTCTCACACAAACCTCTGCGCGCTTCCGGTGCGTGACGTCACTCGCACTCCGTCACCCGTTTTGTCTCTGAGTATTGTGACATTTACCATTTCTAATAAAAAGATAAATCGATACATAGATAAATATGAACAAATTAAAATGAATATATTGTAACGAAAAGATAGATAGATAGATAGATAGATAGATACGAATTGACTGATATTGTACGATAGCCGTATACGGATATGTGTGAAACGTACATATAATGTTCATTACATATATACATAGAACATAGGAATCCCGAAACGCGAAAACATGTAACGACTTCTTAGTTCAGGTACGAAACCTTTTATTACCTTTGAGTTAAAGGTTTCGACATAAGGAAGAGAGATACACATTCTTTCTATTCTGGCTTTTCCATCTCCCCTCCCCACCTCCAACACTGGCCTGGCTTCGGCGAGCAAGCGAAAGCCAACCGTCTTCTTCCGAGGCAGGACTCAACTCAACTGACTGACTTTTTCAAATCTCCCAAAATCCTCCGCGCGCTTCCGGTGCATGACGTCATTCCCATCCACTGGTCAACCTTTCTCTGGGATTTTTATTTTGACATCTATGAATGACACATCCTCCCCGCGCGAGCGTTAACACCTGCACTCAAGTTTGCACCTAACTAACCCATGTGCTGAGGCGAAAGGTTCTCAGCCTAACTAAACCCAAAAGCATAAAACGAAATCCCTCGGCCATTATATTACAGTATGAATATATAGTTAAAAAAAGATTGATAGATAGGTAGACCGATAATATGAATAAACTGTTATGAATAGGTAGTGACAAAAGATATATAGCTTGATAGATATGAATATACTGATATGAATAGATAGTTATAAAAAGATAGATAAATAGATTGATATATTCTATGAACAAACTGGTATGAACAGATAGATAGATAGATATGAATAGACTGATATAAAGAGATAGTTACCAAATGAGTGATAGATAGATAGATAGATAGATATGAGATAAAAAAGAAAGAAATAGACGAAGAAAGAAAGAAAGAAAGAAAGAAAGAAAGAACCATATGAACAGGATTAAAGACTGATAGCTAGCTAGCTAGATATGAACAGATTGATAGATTGTAATGACATATTATCACGTCGAGGATTATGGATAAGCATTTCCATTGAATATGAATAATTTTTAAACAGAAATATTTGGCCCAAGTAGGGGACCCTAATATGTACTTTTCCAACCAGTCTGAGTGTTCCTGTGAGTTTTGGTAATCAGAGGGTTGTCCAGAAATGGAACCTCACCGTCAGATGCAGTTTAGTGTCATACACAGGGTGCTCTCACCCCCGTTTTTGGAGAGGGGAAACAATCAGAATATTCTGATCCCTGAAGACTGAGATGAATAGATAATGACAAAAAGATAGCAAGCTAGGTAAGTAGTGATCAAACTGAGACAGAAAAGCTTAATAAAGAAAGTGCTATGAACAGTAGGAGATAGTTGAATACGAATACGCAGCAATACACTTTGCGAATCTGATGGATAATTCGTCTTCGAGGCGAATTTCGCTCAAAATTCGATAATGTATAAAATCAATTCGTCCTGTTCTTAAATCCACCAACGGTAAACGCATCAAAGAACTTGTTATGAATTTGACTCAACACAAATCACAAAATGAAAATCAACAAAGTAAAATCTATCCTTATGATTCAGTGTAACATTTTTACACGCACGCACACACGCACGCACGCACGCTTATGCATATGTATACATATGTTTGTGTGGAAATATGAAAATACGAAAAAACAAGATATTCGTATGATGTATTTATTCGCATATGAAAAATATGCTAACGTTTACGTTTCGAGTTTTAAAGCCATTTTCAGGGCGGGATTATAATGAAAATAGCATCTACATGATCAAAATCAGATTCGTGGGTCCAGTAAGTTTTTGTTTCTGAAGATATTTTGCGCATCGTTTTATGGTTAAAATATTCCCAAACATTAACATTTATCTATCAACATATATATATATATATATTAAAGTGGGTTAGTCGGTTGGTTTGGTTTTATGGCATATCAACCTTTGTAGGTTATTTAACGCCAAATCCATTTTTACGCAAACAGTTCTACTTCAAACAATTCAGTTTAGTATGGGTACACTGTTTAATTGTAAAAAATAAGATCATCTCCAGCTATTCAGTTTAGTCGAACAGTTCTAATTCAAACAATTCAGTTTAGTATAAGTATAGATTTTATCCACACAGTTGAATGTCAAATCTCTTCTATATTAAACAGTTCAGTTTAGCATACGTACATTTTCTATGTTAAAAACAATTCTATTTCAAGCAGTTCAGTTTTGCGTTAGTACACAGTTTAAATCAGATAATTCAGTTTAGGGGTCAAAACAATTCTATTTCGAGCAATTCATTTCAGCATAAGTACGCAGTTTAATGTCAATCCTGTTCAATATTTTTTTTCATCATACAACGTGTGAAAGCACGTGCGATACTCTGACCTCATCAGCCGCCAACAAGGTAGATAACACAGTTTCGGTAGCTCAAGGCGGTACTGCGACTCCTGGCGCTACCAAGCTGCTTTTGCCTCCGGACAGGGTATTTAAAAGAAATATATATCTATATATACTCCAGATCAACTAAAAGTAGTCATTACATTGGACGTTTGTTCATCTTCATTTTAGTGCAGTTTGTGATTTAAAAACGCGTTTACTTTCGGCCATTGATGTCATAGCAACCGTTTCTTGATTTTGCGTAATCACACGGGAAAGGTGGTTCCGCGTGCATATCATTCTTATTGAAATCCTTTCTCTATCCGTCATCTGTTCGGTTCGTTTTCCTTCAGTTTTATCTTTTTATGCGTTACTGAGCAAAAGCACTCGAGACAAATGTCATATATAATTATGCTGAAAGATGTTATTTGTTGATCAATGTGGCCCTTAAGATGGGTGGTGAGTAAAAAGAAAGCTCCTGGTCTAAGTTTGTCCAGGTAGCTATCTGATTACCCTTGGGCCACTAAATTCTTCGCTTGCAAAGAATGTCTCCAGGACGTTGACGCTCAGCTGAGGGCATTTTTCTTTTTTTCTTTCATTGTACTAAATGTCAATACAGTTCTATTTTAAGCAGTCTTGTAAGTTAAAGTAAAAGTTGGCAACTACAGTCGAAGGCTCCCTTTTCAATAGCTACTACACCGAGGTGTAGGGGAGTGCGCTACTCCACTTCACCCTTGATCCTAACCTTATAATGCTTAGTGTTAAACAAGACAGCATCAAGTACAATTTTTTGTGTATTTGGTATGACTCGACCTGGAATTGAAACCCGGTCTCCCAAACCATTGGCGACCACTCTACTCATTACGCTGTTTAGATGCTAAAACCAGTAAATTCAAACCACGGTTCAATTCTATTGAACCAAAAGTTTGGACTCTTATCAGGTACTGCCACTCCGGGTCTGAGTGGACCTGGGAGCGATGGCAATGAAGGGATACTTCGCATTCCCCAAAACTCCAGCATTACTGGAACCTCACCATCAGATTGTTTAGTGTCATATCAGGACATATATATATATATATATATATCATCATCATCATCATATCGTGCTGGCAGCACGGATATCCCTGACCCTCTCTCGCCACTCCTCCCTATCGTTCATCGCCCTAGGTAGGTCTTCAGGACAACAACCTGTATCCTCACATAGCTGCTGAATGTACGTTCGAGCTGGTCGTCCTGCTTTTGCGCGGCCATGTGTAGGGATCCATAAGAGTACATCTCTTATGAGTTCATCTCTGCTTCTCCAGCAGTGTCCTGCATGTCTGGTTCGTCTAACTTGAATAGTTTTCGTGATAGGGGGCAGGTGGCCGTACAGTTGGTGTCTTGTGGGGTGTTGCTGCCAGGACTTGTTCAGGATTGCACGCAGCATTCTTGTGTAATTGCCATCTAGTTTCTTCTCCAGCCGTTTTGTTAGCGTCCATGTAGTGCATCCATATAGCAGTATCGATGTGACCGCTGCCTGGAAGAAACTGCGTTTCATTTTATCGGTTAGGTCTGATTTCCATATAATCGATAGCCTATTGATAGCTGTCCATGCTTTCGTTAACCTCGTTTCGATGTCCTTTTCGGTTGATTCGACGCTGCTTCCTAGGTACGTGAATTTGTCTACTAGTTTAAGTGGGGTTCCTTCTAGAGTGGAGATATATATATATATATATATATATATATATATATATATATAACTTTAAGAAAAACAAAATCCGGTCAATTTTGGATTATAAATTTATTTCCATCCTTCTATGGTATTGATATGAATCAATAACTCCAAATTTAACTGGACATCTTCAGATCCAATGGATATAATTAATACCGTCAGAATGGACACAGGAGGGAAGGGTGTGAGAAGGTTGAAGAGTTTCCTCCCCATTTCGCCCAGTTCTGGTTTTTCTTTCGTTACCTGTTGGGATCATAATAAAGTAACTAGACGTAGGTTCTAATTCCCTTTCTACTATAAATTAACCTGCATTTTAACGTAATTCTTCAGATTTAACAATAATTTAAGGAATTACAACGATTCCTATTAATCATAAGCAAAGATGACAGTAATACTTATCTTAAACTCAAACTTACCCTAGTGCCCATTTATCCAGTTACCTTTTCATTGAAACGTACATACGTCAAACCTCATGTGGTGGGTTCCTATTATCTATTATTCATTTAACTTTAACTATCTCAATTGAATCCTATTTTTATAGTTAATTAAATTTTATCTATGACATTCGTCTATAGTTTAAATTTATTCCTATGTTTACATCTAGCAATTAAATCACATCTCTGATTTAATAATTTTTCTGAGTCTGGATATAGCATATAGAATATATATAATTATATATATATATATATATAAACAAACCGTCATTTGATTATCATGAATTTATTTCAGCTGGCAACTTCATACTAGAACTCAACCTCTTCAGATAGCCATCCCACAAAGAATAGGTTGGTTTGGTGACAATTTTTCGCCCTGGTGACCACTGGTCTGATAATCACTTAGGGGAAAAACTGACTATCACAAAGTGCCATTGATACTGTTTCTACACTAACCTAACTTATATATATATATATATATATATATATATATATATATATATATATATATTGCACATCATGCAGAGATGTAGAAATATCTGGGTTGGTATCCAAGCGCCTTGCAAGACCACCTGATATTTGTCTTGCTGTCTTATCGAAATTTTTCGTACACACGGTCTCTTTTACTGTGATAACCACAGAGTAGAATCAGTTCCGTGCACACTATATCCACTATAAATATTGGTCTTGCTCATGCACGTGTTGCCAGTCAACACACACACACACACACACATATATATATATATATATATATATATATATATATATATATATATATATATATATACCAAAATTTGTTAATTCGGCATTGCTTATATGTGGTAACTTACTAAGCTTTTTGCTTAGATGTAGCACAAGGCCTCATGAATTGGGCACCTAATGAGAAGGTATTGCTTATATGTGACATGAACCAGTGGCCCAGTGGTAGAGTTTCGGCTTCTGCATACTGTGGTTGTTGGTTCGATCCCCAGTGGTGGAGATCACGGTGTGCACTGCTGATAAGACCTAATAAGGTCGCATGTAGGTGTGTGCCGGATTTTCTAGTCGTGGTAATTTCGAACTTAATATATCAATTCCTCCGTTCATATATATATATATATATTTGCAGAGGAGTGTATATATTGGTTGGCGATACTATATATATGGACATATCATCCCATCGGAATAGGCAGACCACCTCCGAAGAGAGGTAAAACCCTTTTAAATGAGGCCATTTTTTGCCATGCGGGTGACCCGTAATGCTTGAGGACAGGATCTTGGTGCCTGAGCAGTTTGTGACCGGGCAGCCAAAGTAGCCACGTGACTTACAGCACTCGACTTTGGCCTTTACTGTGCTAAATGGGCGTTCAGAGAGGCTCGATTCGATCAACTAGCAAATCATGTCTAGCACCTATACGATTGTCCCGACCGTATTCTTTAAATTTTCTGTCGACAAACAAGTGCTCAAATATTTTTATCATAAATGAGCTGGAAGGTATTGACTGCGCGCAAACACATGATTGATATCAAAATAAATTATCAGAGTTAACAATACATGAAACCATTGAACTGTGTACAAATAAGCTCTAACTCGTTTGAAATGATATTATCTACAAACTATTTGCTACCAAACTTTACACAATCACACAAACACGCACATATAGATATATGTATATATAAACAGGATTCGGCATTATATAATCAACAAAAATTGATATGCCGTTAAACTAAATAACCAAGCCATATATATATATATATACACAAAAAGAAAAGAGAGAGAGAGAGAGAGAGAGAGAGAGAGAGAGAGAGAGAGAAGAGCAAAATGGATAGATTCATAGATACATAGATATAAATAGATTATTTAGTTGTAAAAAAAACAGAATAACCTGACGTCAGGTATTTAAACTTTCACTTGGTAAAAGATCTCACATCATGTATGTTCTTGCTTTCTTACTGCACCAGATGTTCTTTTTTTTCTGCTGTATTGTGGGTTTTCGTACTAAGGTGAGGGTTAACACGGCATTTTCTCGTCTGTATTACGATATGATTGCGTGATTCATCGAGATTTCAGACTTGTGTCGACAGTCAGTGAAATTTCTGGACGTCTATTCAAACGAAGTCGTGACGTGTAGCAAGACTGAAAAGGTCACTGTGTATCGTCTGTTGGAACAAGCGTCAAGTATCTTTGCTTCGTTCACGGACGCTCAGGCAGATGGCGCTTTGAACGCCTGAGGCCACAGCTAAGTTGAATACATGTCCAAATGCTTTTAAATTTCACGTGAATCTTCAGTTTTTTTATTACCATTCAAGTTACAACAGTAGTTATGGTCTAGTTAGTCGGATATTGTGATATATTGACTGGTTTTGATTGAAAAGATCAAACACGGTTTGAATGAGCGACAACAGACATAGAACTGGTTGACAATGGTTGATGAATATTTAATTATAGGGGTGCTTCTAAGTTATTTTTATTTTTAAAACGACTATACATCAAAACTTATTCCATGTATACATATAAAAACACCTTTACATCATTAATATTATTACGTATCATGGGTGAGACACTAAATTGTATTTGATGGTGAGGATCCACTTCTAAAGAACTTGGAAGGGTGGATTACCGCTTCATTGCGATTAATCCCTGGTCCTCTTAAATAGGAAGTGGTTGTATCTTGTCAGGATCCCATCTATGGGTCTTATAGATATGTTAAAAAATAATTCGTGTTCAGTAGGACAGTGTGCAAAATAAAATCTTTAGAAAAAACTATTGAAAAAATTTTAAATGATCATTCATTAAACACTATTTGACCCTTGACCGAACCGTCAATCAAGAGATGCGCCTGTGTAAATTAGAGGAAGAAGAAGCGGAAGCAAGTGAGCGTTATGAAAGGTTATAGGCAAGTGCCGGCGGCAGTTGAGTTATTTGGGGACAGGAAGACCAGAGTGAGGGCCAGCTGGCCCTCAGCGACCCCCATTTGAGCAACCTCAGCCAAGATACAGATGAAGTGCTGCTATGGTCAAGAGAAGAAGTTGGGTCAATATAGCAGTCTGTCCGTGTCTCCACTCATCTATCACGCACCACAGAAACATCGAGAATAATGTGTGAGAGATACATATTTCTATAAACAAGTGTGTTCATTCGTTCGTTCACTGAAGTTTGTCATTATCTTTGATAATGTTTTCGCTTATATTCATATATATACGTTGCTATACAACATATTCACTATCAACTAGGCATAAAATAACTGTAGACGGATTGATATGCATTTAAAATCAATCAATTTTAAATTTATTACGCGTGGATCATATTAATATAGTTTAACTGTACCTTTCATTAGTCACAATGTCAGAGACAAGTATAAAGTTTCAGAGATTTTTAAAGTATCTTAAACAGGGTCTTAAAACAGCTATAGCTGCCGACAGAATTCTGAAAGTACAGCGAAATAAAATACAAAAAGAAAATCCATACAACACAAAAGCTTTTTTAATGAAACCTACAAGTTTCGGTTTGAATTCTTTTGTTTAAAGGCATATCGACCAACTTTTTCCTTATAGAACAGTAGTGGTACTATCTAACCTATAGTTGTTGGGGTAAGGGTGTTCATACCTTTCTCAAAGATATTTGTCTGAAAGTGAAGATAAGTGAGACTGAAGTTCGAACTCTCATACTACAGCATTGCAATCCAGCTCTTTAAGCACGACACCACAAAGTCTCCTCCGAATCCTACAAGTGGCTGATCTTGATGTTTTAAAATGCAAGGTAGATGATTCTCCGACCCTCGGTAGTTGAAAACATTCAGAAAAACTTATAAGTGCGTCATTTAAATATATATATAGTCATCCACAGACAGACTGTTTCGTTCTAACAGAACTCTTCAGTGTGGCTAGAAACGCTGGACGCTCGAAGCCGGGATCGAAACCCGTCCAAATTTACGTTAGATTATGTCTCAGACCTCTCAACCACCAAGCGGACCACGTTGGCTAAGGGAATTTTTAAGGTATTTATTTAGCAACAACAGCAGCAGCCGTTTGTTTATATATATATATATATATATATATGATATGTATTTATAAAGTAAAGTTGGCGAGGGCAAATCGAAGGCTTCTTTCCAATAACTATTACACCAATGTGTAGGGGAGGATGCTACTCCTTTCCCTGAATTGCCCCACTTTACCCTTGATACGCACATTTATAATGCTGCGTGTTAA
The DNA here is from genome assembly GCA_963585895.1 of Sepioteuthis lessoniana. NCBI lineage: Eukaryota > Metazoa > Mollusca > Cephalopoda > Myopsida > Loliginidae > Sepioteuthis > Sepioteuthis lessoniana. The sequence continues at coordinate 49,056,104 of OY757929.1, read as the reverse complement.
GCAAGGAGGTATGAAGTACCATTTATTGAGTTTTTGGTATGACTCGACCTAAAATTGAACCCAGATCTCCGGCCAACACTCTACACACTACGCCAATAGATAATTTCGATTTTATAAAAGCAAGTTGTCAATACGCATTTCAAACTTTTAATGTTTTTAAGCGCGACCACAAGAAACTAGCTTATTAAAGTGTTCTTTCATCGGTCATTCTTATTTCGGCAGTGAAAAAGAGCTCATTATATTCTAATCTATGATTTTACGTTCCTAAGATGGACGAACTGAATGTGCATACGTAAAAATGTTTAAATTATAAAAACGCTATGGAAATAGATAAAATGTCTAGTGTTTATGGCTTAGGAGTCATAACTGTCATCCAAGACTGAAAGTGGTTTTCAAAGTACCGTACTGTCGATCCGTCATTGAGAAATAAACCCACACCATACCAGGATGCTCTTCAGACCACAATTAGGATGCCTTTAGAGAATTGGTGGGATGAAATCTGCGAAAAAAAAAATACTCGACAATTATCACCTGTTCCAATTCACCAATTAAAAAAGATAGAAAAAGTGAGTAAGCAGAGCGATTAAGTGTTCATATCAATAGCGATAAGTCTTCTTTCAAAGGAGAGTAATGACCTGTTTTACAAGAATATCATTACAAGAGAGAAAAATTGGTCTTTTATGACAATCTTCAATGCGAAATGCAGTGGATGGACTGGGATGAATGACCGCAGCCTACGCCAAAGACAGAGCTTCATGGAAGAAAAGTCATGCTGTGGGTATGATGGGATACTTGGGATATAACTCATTTTGAGTTTTTAAATCGCAAAGGGATACACAATACAGACTTAAAACTCTCAACAGCTACCATGTGCACATAAAACTCTTCTGAGAAAATATGTCACACTTGTCATTAAAAGAAAAGATGTGTTTCTCTATGCTAACACAAGGCCACATTCAAATAGAATCAAGCTGGAAAAATATTGGATTTAGGCTGATCTGGTCTGTTCCTCTGCATTCCCTATATTCGCCTGCCATTGCGCTAAGTGATTTTCATCTTTTCCTTTCTCAACAAAATACAAAGGATGACAAAAAAAATCTTTTTTCAATAATGTCTGCTAAAAAAAGTTTTTGAAAAATTTCTTGAGCTCGTGACCAGAACTTAACTGGAGAGAAACCAACAGGTTACCAAAAAGTGTTGTATATTGACCTTCGACCCGGCCAAACATGCCATTCCAAAGTGATGCACCGGAAGGAAGTGACACATTCCAATGGCCAGTAATAGAAAGAAATCGCGTAGGCGAATTTGGCTGACGAAATGGGACAAGGTAAAAAACCCATGATACACTCATAGACTGATGCACCGGAAGAGAGTGACCTCTAAACTTCATGACAGTTATTTCCGCTTGATGACGATCAAACATGCCATTCCAAAGGTTGAGTGGGCGATTGAGTGGGCGATTCAATTATTATATAACTCGGTGAGACAGGAAGTCAGAGAGTTGGAGATCAGACGGCTTGGAGACAAGATGTGGTAAAGAAAGCCTGCAGAAAGCTGAACCCCTGGGCCTCCGGTTGAGCGTCAGGAGAACGAGAACAACACACGGCTATGTCCAGAGGGGCTGGTGAGGTCAATATGTTGCAGTCTTTGTTCGGTCTCCAACTCCCTCTCACACACAAACGTTACAATAAAGTGAGAGATACATTTTTTAAAGAAGACTTCGCTCGTCCTTTATTATTGCGTCAGTATATATCCAGCATATTATGTATATATGTATTATGTGTTTGTATAGTTAATCGTGGTCATGGCTATACAACAAAAAATGTAATTCAATAATAATATTCTATTATTTGTTTGCTTGGGATTCATGGCATAGCAACCTTTGTAGGTTATTTAATGCCAAATCCATTTTAATACAAATAAACAGTTCTATTTCAGACAATTCAGTTTAGCGTAAGTACAGTTTCAATGTCCCAAACAGTTCTATTTAAACCAATTTATTTTAGTATACGTTCGCAGTGTAAATGTCAAGATAGTTCTCTTTCAAACAATGCAGTTTAGCATAAATACACAGATTAGTTCTATTTGACCCATAGATAGAACCCTATCAGATGCTACCCCTCCGAGCCAGAGTGAGCCAGGGAGCAATGGCAATAAAGGGGTGCTCCGCATTCCTCAAAGCTCAGACATCCGTGGAACCTCACCATCAAATTGTTTAGTGTCATATCAGGACACTCTTTGGGAGAGTCTTACTCCTCTGTAGAGAAGCAGTCGGTGTATTCTACAGTCTGGGCAATGTATTAGGTGTTTTCCATCTTTTCCTTTCGTGACAAAATGCGGAAAATGACAAAAAAACAACAACATATATATCAAGAATATCAGTTAAAAACGTTGATGAAAAATTTCTTGAGACCGAGACCAGAACTTAACTTGAGAGGAAACAACAGGCCACCCAATAAATGTCAACAGGTGATTCAAAATAAATGTGAATATTCTATTGATTGAAATTAATTCAGTATCACGAAAATTATATCTCATGAAAATGTAAATTATTTATGACTTCACCCAATATATGACCTAAAGTAAAGAGTTAACTCACTCCTGTGTAGTAGTCTCATTACTGCCATTTTCGTGTATTCAAAAGATTAGTAGAAATTATGAAGCAGTTAGTATTGTATTTTACCAAGTTAAAATAAGGATATAAAGGTAAATTATATAAATTGTCCTTGATAAAATATCCTATGAAGCATTAAAATAAAAGGTTATTTAGACGTTTTCTTAAGATCGTTCTGTCTTTATGCTCGCTCTTGTATTGGTTTGGTTTGGTTTCTTTGTTTTGATGGCATATCAACGTTTTGTAGGTTATTTAATGCCAAAGCCATTCTCCTAGAAGAACAGTAGTGGTACTATTCAACCCATAGCTGGGAGGATAAGGGGGTTCATACCTTTCCCAAGAGTTTTTGCCCGAAAGTGAACGCAATAGTGCGACGGGAGTTTGAACTCGCTTACTACGATTCCGCTGTCCATCGCTTTAACCATTACACCACGAGGACACCCCCTAAAAATTTAGTAGAAATTATGAAGCAGTTAGTATTGTATTTTACCAAGGAAAAATAAGGGTATAAAGGTAAGTTATATGAATTTATCCTTGATAAAATATTCTATGACGCCTTAAAATAAAATGTTATTTCATATTTAGACTTTTTCTTAACATTGTTCTGATCTTTTGTATCTATTGTATTGGTTTGGTTTCTTTGTTTTAATGGCATACCAACCTTTTGTAGGTTATTTAATGCCAACGCCATTCTCCGAGAAAAACAGTAGTGGTACTATTTAACCCATAGCTGGGAGGATAAGGGGGCTCATACCTCTCCGAATTGTAATTGCCCAAAAGTGAACGTAATAGCACGACTGGAGTACGAACTCGCTTAGTTGATTTCCGCAGTCCATCGCTTTAACCATTACACCACGAGGACACCACCTCTGATGTACATATATACGTATACAGATAATATAGTTTGCTATGTGTATGAATATCATTGAGAGAACGTCTGGCCAATAAACACATCGTCGAGAAACTGTTACTTAACACCGTTGCTTCAGTGTCTATACTATCGCAAGTATATATATATATATATATATATATATATATATATATATATATATATATATATATATATATATATGAACCAGACGTGCAGGACACTGCTGGAGAAGCAGGGACGAACTCATAAGAGATGTACTCTTATGGACCCCCACACACATGGCCGTGCAAAAGCAGGACGACCAGCACGAACATACATTCAGCAGCTATGTGAGGATACGGGATGTTGTCCTAAAGACCTGCCTAGGGCGATGACCGATAGAGAGGAGTGGCGAGAGAGGGTCAGGGATATCCGTGCTACCAGGCAGGTCTTTAGGACAACATCCCGTATCCTCACATAGCTGCTGAATGTATGTTCGTGCTGGTCGTCCTGCTTTTGCACGGCCATGTGTGGGGGTCCATAAGAGTACATCTCTTATGAGTTCGTCCCTGCTTCTCCAGCAGTGTCCTGCATATCTGGTTCATATATATATATATATATATATATATATAGTAAAAGCTAATAAACTTGTCAGAAAATTTCACATGATGATTGTGTCTTCTATTCTGTAGAAGATGCATGAAAGTTATTAAGAATGTGATACCTTAACTACTTTTAATTTCATATTGCTATGCTGGGCAGCATCTGAGCACTTTTTGATTTGTAAACTCTTTTAAAAGATTGTTTATTCTCATATATATATATATATATATATATATATGGTTTCTCAATATACATATGATCCACAGGATTGCTAATAACTACTAATAATAATGCTGCCCGTGGTGTAATGGTTATCGTCGTTGGAAATGGACACAGCGACATGAGTTCGAATCCTGGATGAGACTAATTGCATTTCACATAGCACTAATACCCTTGGGAAAGGTATGAATCCAATTATTCTCCCTCCAGCTATGGGTAAATAGTAGGGCAGATTAGGTTCTTCAGTCTTGGTGAGGCAACTAGTCTAGGAGAAGGAAAACTCTGAATTCAAACCTGTTAAACTTCGCTTAAAAATTGACCTTGTGTCACATATTGCCCGAGCGGAGGGGTTGGGTAAATAGGATAATAATTTGTTTCAGATTTGAAACAAATTTTGCCATAGCATCTATAAATCTTTGACCACAATGCTTTGGACAACAGAAGAAAATATATTTTACGTCACAACTTATTTGGAGACAAACTCATTCAACCCGTTCATATAATATGATTTATTACTGAGACAAGAAACTTTAAAAAAGAATGGGTGTCCTGGAAGCTGATATAATAACAATTAAAATTTAATGTCTCTAGCTAAACGGGTGCATTTTTTACAGGGCGTGTTCCAAATGACCGCTGTATATATATTTATATGTATATTGAGATATATATATATATCCGAAGTGACTTCCTCCTATGGACCCTTCACATGGACGTGCCAATGTTAAGCGACCTGCAAGAACTTAACTGACAGAGACAGGATTTAATCTGGAGGATCTGCTGGGAGCCATGGACAAGAGAGAGAGAGAGAGAGAGAGAGAGAGAGAGAGAGAGAGAGAGAGAGAGAGAGAGAATCAGGGATATGAACGTAGATAAACAGAAAGGGGGATAAATGTAAAAAAAGATTATCGTATGACCTAAAATCAAGTTAAAATTCTGCAAGTCTGAACATTTTGAATATACTTTAATATATATATATATACACAGACCCCACCTCATATATATAAATATATATACGAGGTGCATACGATTCGTTTCCAGACTTTTTTCGAATGGGCACTTTTATTGATAGTACACACATGAAACTCTAGTCCCCTTCGAAGTAATTGCCTCCGGCTGGAATGCACTTGTTGTACCGTTCCAACAACTCTGCAAGGACCCATGGAAGTCCTCTTATGTGAGCGAGTCAATGACCTTCGTCACAGCTTCTTTCCTCTCCTCAATTGTCTCATAACGACAGCCTCTGAGCTTAGCGAATAACCAAAAGTCACAAAGAGCAAGGTTTGGACTTTAGGGAGGCTGAGGAACTGTCTTGAAACCCATCTTGGTCAAATAGTCTGTGACAAGGATGGTGGAAATGCCACTGACCCGATTTGAAGAGTGCTGGCCTCTTCCGACTGAATCTCTCCCAGAACTCCCTTAAAACCTCAACATAATAGCCCTAACCCTAACCTTTTGGCCTATCAACTCTGGTGTATTGACCTCCTTACTCCTCCCACACCTCTCATCCTCCCGCACGGACTCCCTGCCTTCCTTGAATCTCTTATGCCACTCAAAAACTGATGCTTGATTCATGCAAGATGGTCGAAAAGCAGTCTGAAGCATTCCATATGTTTTATTGGCATCTTTTTCAAGTTTAAAACATAATTTTATTGCATATCGTTCTTCTAAAGTGTCAGATTGCATTTTTGAAATTCACCAATTGTGACAATCAGGCTTTAATAGGGTATATTCTAGTTGCTGCTGTAGCTATTGATTTAAACCTGAAATCATAAAAATTGGTCAGTCATCTCATAAGATGTATAGCAATAATATATTAAATTTTCAAGAGTCTACGACAATTTTATATGCCCTTACGAAAAAAGTCTGGAAACTTATCGTATGCCCTTCGTATATATTTATAAAAACACAGATACACCCACACACTCACCTACCCACCCACACACACACGCATATATATATATATATATATATATAGACACAACCACACAATTACACACACACGCACACATACACGTATGTATATAAACACAGACACACACACACTTACACACACACACACACACACACACATATACACATATACATATATATATATATATACATATAAACACAGACACACCCACAGCCCATATATATATATATATATATATAAACACGGACGAATACACACACGTACATATATATATATATATAAACACAGACACCCACACACCTACCCCCTCATATATATATAAACACAGATCCACCCACCCACACACACAGATATATATATATATCATCATCATCATCATCATCATCAAGTCGTGCCGCCAGCACGGATATCCTTGACCATCTCTCGCCACTTTTCCCTATCGTTCATCGCCTCCGGCAGGTCTTCTGGGTTACATCCTGTGTATACACAGTCACCCCCAAATACCACCACCCCACCCACACACACATAGATAGATAGATAGATAGATAGATAGATAGATAGATAGATAGATAGATAGATAGATCTGTACAGTCACATCGTGATACTGAGTCAATGATATGTGCGTAGCTCTGTCTCTTTGTTTTTGTTTTTATTGAAATATTCATTTTCTAATGAAGATATCAACTCCATCCCTTCGTTTCATCTGTAAGTCCTATTATCAATAGAAAAAAAGCCAAAGAAAGGAGATCATTTAGGAATTTACGTGGCATCGTTCCTTAATAGAAACTCTTTCAGTAAAAGCAACAATCAATCACTATCTCTTTATCGATGACATCTAGAATATGTAACAATCAATCGATTTCACTAATGTTTACATTTGGGATCGAAGATTCTTTCGATGCATCAAATATTCCATCGATATATCCTTTTATTATGCGAATTCCTTTACGTTTAAGTCATATGGAATAATTTAGTCTGGCACAAGGTGACAGAATTTGGGAACCCAATGAGAACTGAACACATTAGAAAGGCAATTTATAAATCTATATTTCTTATCGTGATTCTATTATCTTGCCAATTCCTTTTCTTTCTTTCTTTCTTTCTTTCTTTCTTTCTTTATTTGTCGTTTGTACCTCTTTCACTATCTATCTATCTATCTATCTATCTATCTATCTATCTTTTTCTTTTCTTTTTTTTTTTCGTTATTCATTCTCTAATAAGCTTTCTTTCTTTTCATCATTTATTCAGTATTATTTCTTGGTTATTTCATTCTCTCTATGATAATCTTCCCATCAATTCTAATCCATTTTTCTTTCCTATTTCCTTTTCTTTTCTATATTCTTTTTTTCTTTCTTTTTTTATATTGTATTGTTTGTTTGTTTTACATTTATTGCCTCTCTCTCACTCATTTAGTTTTTCTTTCTTTTTCTCATATCCTTTCGTTAACATTACTTCTTTTTCTTTTTTTTTCTTTTTTTCTCAAATGTTCTTTCTTTATACACTTTCTTCTGTATCTCTTTTTCCTTTTTCATTTTTTCTTATTTTTTTCTACTTAATTAAATATCTTTCCTTGTTTTGTTTTCGTTGTTATTTTTTTTTCTTTCATTCTGTTTTCTTTCATTTTTACTTTTGTTTTTATTTCAATATTTGTTAGTCTATTTCTTCACTTCTTTTCCTTCTTCATTTCTTTTACTCCTATTTTCTTTAGTTTTTTTTTTTTTTTTTTTTGTCGCCTATTATTTTTATTTTTATCTTTTTTGCGAGGTTTGGCCTTTTGGGTTTCTCTTTCATTTTTGAATTTTTTTATTCTTCTTTTCCTCGTTTTTCCCCCCACTTCCATTTAAACTTTCGATCCCTCAATTTTTTCATTCTTTTCACTTAAGATATAATTTTTTTTCTTTCTTTATAGTTTTATCCTTTGTCATCGATTTGTTGTATAGCCGTGATGAATGATGAATAGGCATGGAGGAAGAATGACTATGACACGTGGTTACAAAAATATAAATCACACTTCATTTTTCAAAAGGGGTGGGAGCTGGGGTAAGTGTGTGTGTGAGAGAGAGAGAGAGAGAAAGAGGGAGATAGACGAATGAGGACTGCCATCATCATCATCATCATGTCGCACCATCAGCATGGATATCCCTGGCTCTCTCTCGCCACCTTCTCTATCGTTTATTGCATCCGGCAGGTCTTCCAGTCTACATCCCGTATCTGCACAGAGCTGCTGTATGTAGGTTCTTAGCTGGTCGTCCCGCCTTTGCTCGTCCATGTAAAATGGTCCACAGGAGTACGTCGCTTATGAGTTCGTCCCTACTTCTAAAACAGTGTCCCGCATGTCTGGTTCGTCTAACTTGGATAATTTTCGTGATGAGTGGTAGGTGGACGTACAACTGCTGGTTTGTGGGGTGCTGCCTCCAGGACTTGTTCAATATTGCTCGCAGCATTCTTGTGTAATTGTCGTCTAGCTTTTTATCCATATGTTTATTTAGCGCACATGTAGTGCATCCATATAGCAGTATCGACACAACCGCTGCTTGGAAGAAGCTGCGTTTCATTTTATCGGTCAGGTCTGACTTTCATATGACTGATAGTTTTTTGATAGCTGTCCATGCCTTTGCTAGTCACGTGTTGAAGTCTGTCTCAGTAGGTAGGCGAACTTGTCAGGACTGCCATATTGACTCATAACTTTTTCTTTTCTTGTGCCTTCCACGCTGTGTTATCTTAGAGGCCTTACGTCTTCTCATTGCGACGAGACGAACTCAACCGGGGGTGACTTGCAGGCCCTTGGTTCCACGCCAACCGTAATTCTCAATCTACTAACTGCTAGACTCTAGTGACCGCTTCAAGACTGACGCAAGATTGAACGTATCTCTCGTGGACATCTTTATATATCATTTTACAACGCCCACATATTTCCGCTCTGCCACGTAAGTGCTTCCGCTTATTTATACAGGTGTGTCTTGTGCAAAGAAATCTCTGATTGACGGCTTGGTCAATGCAACACATTCACCGTTTGTGTGATTCTTTTTGCTTGTTTATTTGTTTTCTTGTTTGTTTCTTTTCATTAATATATATTTTTATTATTTCTGACATTTTTTTCCTTTCTTTCTACTTATATTTTAAGTATCTTTAATCGTTTTATTTTAGGTATTCTTTCTTTCTTTTTTTCTTTCTTTCTTTCTTTCTTTCGTTTTGCTCATATAGAGTTTTTTTCTTTAAAATGTTTTATTTTTTCTGATATTTTTGATTCAGTATTCTCTTTGATTTTCCTATTTTCTTCATTTCCTTTCACGTCATGAACATTATATATTTTCCTTTTTTTTCTGTCCAAAAATTTTTTTTTTTTTTTTCAATATTAGCGTTAATTTTTTTTCTCATTCATATTAATGATTTCATTTTTCCATCTCTTTTTCACTGTTTATGAAATTTTATATTGTTCTTTTTACATTACTTCTTTTTTCATTTTTTTTCTTTCCTTTATTGTCTCATTCTTTTTTTAAGTGGACTATTTTTCCTTTGTCAATCCTTTCTTTAGTTTTTTTTTGTTTAATGACATATCAACATTTGTAGGTTATTTAATGCCAAAGCCAGACTTCAAGAAGAACAATAGCTGTACTATTTAACCCATAGCTGGGACGATAAGCGGGTTCATACCTTTCCCAAAGGTATTTGTCCGAAAGTAAACGTAATATCTCATTACCTTAGTGAGTAGAGTGTTTGCCAATGGTCCGGAAGACCTGCTTTCAATTCCAGGTCACGTCATACCAAAGACTTTAAAAATGGTAATTGTTACCTCCTTACTTAACACTCAACAATATAAGGTACGTATCAAGGGTAAAGTAGGCAATCCAGGGAAAGGAGTAGCACCCTCTCCGGCACATCGGTGTAGTAGTTATTGAAAAGGGAGCCTTCTGGTCGCCCTCGACTAGGGTCGCCAACAACAAACAAATGTAATTGGGCGACTGGAGTTCGAACTCGCATATTACGATTTTGCAGACCAGCGCTTTAACCATTACACCATGAGGACGTCCCCAATCCTTTTTTAGGCATTTTTTCTTTTTAGAACATTTTGCCTTTTTCGTTCTTTTAATGCACTTCTTTCTTTTGTTTTTCTTGAATTTCTAGAATATTTTTCTTATCTACTTGTTGCATAAATCGTTCATTCGCTTTTCTTTACTTTCGATTTTTGCGATCCAATATATATATATATATATATATATATATATATATATATATATATATACGAGAGCGATTCAATAAATAAGTAGCCCAGTGTCTAACGAGTGCCCAACAAGTGCCCTTGATATGGCGCTAGATAATCTGATCGTGAGGTTTCGGCAATGCTGGAGCTTTGGGGAATGCAGAGCACCCCTTCATTGTCATCACTCCCAAGTCCACTCAAGCCCTGAGTAGCAGTACCTGATAGGGTCCTATCTATGGGTCAAATGGAACTAAACTGTGTACTTATGCTAAACTGAATTGGTTAAAATAGAACTGTTTTGACATTTTACTATGTAAATAAAAATATACGTATACTAAACTGAATTATTTGAAAGAGAACTATTTATATGAAAGAAAAATGGATTTGTCATTGATAACCTATAAAGGCTGATGCGCCATAAAACAAAACAAATCACACATGCTTGTGTTTTCCATAGATAAGTATTTTCTAATCAAAAGCAGAATGTCTATTGGCACTGCAGGTATTCCTTTTGCTTGGAAATTTACCATGTACACCGCATTGCCAATGTAGATAATTCTTTCTTTATATTTTAAAATTGTGTACTTGTGCTAAACTAGATTGTTGGAAATAGAACTGTGTATATGTATAAAAATAGATTTGGACATTAATGACCAACAAAGGTTGATGTACCATGAAACCAAATCAAACCAAACTAAACCAAACTATTAGATAAGATAAACTTTAATGAGTCGGCAATAAGAAGCACTGTTTACTGTTACACCTTCTTTACCAACGACTGCGTACAGAACTTTTTCTTTACCGGAGAGTCAGCATATTGCTAAACTATGGGCTGTCTTTTCGGCCAGGCTCGTAATGGCAAGCCAAGATATTTTTGCTTCTCCGTACGAATTTTTCAATAAATTTCACATGATCTGTACTTGGTCAGGTCCGTTTAATTTGCCGCCATTTTAGACATATTCAAAACTAATATTTTCGCGAGATTATAGTCTTTTTTGCTCTTAGCCAATCCTTAACAAATGCAAAGTTTACATTAATCGAAAAAAAAAACACTCCGAAAAAAATCATCTTACATTAAAAAATAATCCCCATAATTGTTGAATAACTCTCTGTGCAAGCGTGAATATGTACGTGCGCGCACACAAACACACACAAATGTATATATATATATATATATATATATATATATACCCCCTTGAACAAGCGCGACTCGACACAACTTCAATTTTTCAGCTGGGTTTAACAGGTTTAATTTCAGAGTTTTTCTTATCCTGGACTGGTTGCACATTTTGATTGAATGCACAAAACTCAACTACACGAAGAAAAAGTTTTATAAGGATGAATAAACTATTTTTAAAAAATAGCTCTCAGAAACATAATCAACTTCTTAAAAACAATTGGCTTCATATTAAAGATATAGACTGCGTCAATAATACCTTCGACCATCAAGTGTATACAAACAAAAAGCTTTGACTTTTTTTAAAATACTAATTGCAGACTATTTATTTACAATTAATATTCATTCATATATATATATATATATATATATATATATATATATATATATATCAGGATTTGACATTCAATGACCCTTAAGGGGTTAATTTGCCATAAAACCCAACCATCACCAACCTAAAGATATACGTTTAAAAATCATTTATATAATATAAGTGAAAAAAGTCTCTGGCTGTACTAACTTATAGAGATTGATATGTCATTAAATCCAACCAACCAACCAACCAACTGGATTGGTTGTCATATCAAGGTTAAAAAGCACAGTCTGTCCTACTATTCATTCTTAGTTGGAGGAAGATTAATTGGATTCATACCTTTCACTGGGAGTATTATCGATATCTGAAATGCAAACAGTTTCGTCCAGGACTTGAAATATGACGGTAACTATTACAACACTAATGCCTCCTGATCATATAAATGGTAAGACTATATATATATATATATATATATATATATATATTTATATATGAGACGAACAAGCATGTGGGACATGGCTGGAGAAGTAAGGACAAACTCGTGAGTGACGTTTTTCTGTGGAGCCCTTCATAGGGACGAGCGGATGTTGGACGACCAGCTAGAACTTATCTACAACATTTCTGAAAACCTGCCGGAAGTGATGGACGATAGAGACGACGAATAGAGAGAGAGAGAGAGAGAGAGAGAGAGAGAGAGAAGGAAATCTGAGCTAGCTGCACGAAATGATGATATATATATATATATATATATATATATATATATATATATATATATATATTGACTTTGTTTCTCAATAAATCTCTCCTTCTACTTGGATAACTTTGTTATCAATTTTTCTTTACAAACTGACGGATTAAAATCCATTATTTTCGTCCATCTATTATTTTCTTATATATATACATATATATATATATAGACATGTTCATCTACCTAGGAAGCAGTGTCTCATCAACCGAAAAAGACATCGACACGTGGCTAAGGAAGGCATGGACAGCTATCGATAAGCTATTGATCATATGGAAGTCAGACCTGACCGATAAAATGAAACGTAGCTTCTTCCAAGCAGCGGTCGTGTCGATACTGCTATATGGATGCACTACTTGGATGCTAACAAAACGGCTGGAGAAAAAGCTTGACGGCAATTACACAAGAATGCTGCGAGCAATATTGAACAAGTCCTGGAGGCAACACTCCACAAAGCACCAACTATACGGCCACCTACCTCCCATCACGAAAACTATCCAAGTTAGACGAACCTGACATGCAGGACACTGCTAGAGAAGCAGGGACGAGCTCATAAGTGATGTACTCCTATGGACCCCCACATATGGCAGAGCAAAAGCAGGACGAACAGCTCGAATTTACATACAGCAGTTATGTGAGGATACGGGATGTAGCCCTGAAGACCTGCTAGAGGCGATGAACGATAGGGAGAGGTGGCGACAGAGGGTCAGGGATATCCATGCTGGCGGCATGATATGTTGATGATAGTATATTTATATATATAATGTGAAAGCAAAAAATGGAATAATTCAAAAACTTTTTTGTCTGATTTGTCCAATTTTTGAGAATAATGTGATAAATCTAAATTTTCATTATTGACTCTGTTATTACAGCAATTTTCTTTTATTAAAATTCATCCCAATATGAGAGAACAGGAAAAGAAACTACAAACCCAGACCTTACACCCCTTGATTACGCTCTATGGAGAGTTCTAGAAAAAAAACAGCTGCATCCAAATATTGGTTCGCTTAAGATTGGTCTTGAGGAGGAATGGAATAAAATGTCAGAAGAATTTATTAAAGGCAGCCATATTGAATAAATTCACTGCTTTGTATCTCTCTTATTATTTTGTTGTTCATTTTTTTTAAATTAAAATTATTTTTGTTTTATAATAGAGTCGTTTATTATTATATATAGAATATTCCTAATTTTGTTTCCGCACCCTGTAAATAGATATATTTGTATGATGTTAGAGTGATAGCCAATGGACTGGGAAACCTGGGTTCAATCCTAGGTTGAATAATACCAAAGAATAAAAAAAATGGTATTTGATGCCTCCATGCTTAACACTCAGCATTATAAGGTACGGATCAAGGGTAAAGTGGAGCAATCCAGGGAATGGAGTTGCGCCCCCCCCACTCCTTGGTGTAGTAGCTCTCGAAAATAGAGCCTTGGGATCACCCTCGACAACGGTCGCCAACTTACTATAAAGATTCTTTTGTACTCCTTTCATTCTTTCCTTCTTATTTTCCTTCTTTCCTTCAAACATCTTCTTTTTTCTTTCTTTCCATAATTTATGTCCATTTTTTTATTGTTTGCCTTCTCACCCATTCCATTTTCCCGCGTTTTTCATATGCTTTTTTCTCCACATTTCTTTTCGTTCTATCCTTACCTCTTTCTTTATTTCTTTATTTCCTTATTTTCTTTCTTCAACCTGTTTCTTAAACATGTTTATATATATATATATATGTGTGTGTGTGTGTGTGTGTGTATACTTTGCCCCGACTTTTTCTCCCATCCTCTTAGATTTTTATACTACTTACACATTCTTTCTTTCTTTCTTTCTTTCTTTCTTTCTTTCTTTATAACCAATTTTTTTTCCATTGTCTTAGATTTTTCCCATAGTAACACATTCTTTCTTTCTTTCTTTCTTTCTTTCTTTCTTTCTTTCTAAACCAATTTTTCTTCCATCCTCTTAAATTTTTATCCTAGTAACACATTCTTTCTTTCTTTCTTTTAATTTTTTGTCTTTGTAATACTTTCTTTCTTTCTTTCTTTCTTTCTTTCTTTCTTTCTTATCCAAATCATTATCTCTCTTTTTCTCCTCCACTTTTTTCTAACTTTTTTCAATCTTTCCTCACCTCTCTCCTTCCTTCCTTCCTTCCTATTTTCTTTCCATTTCTATTTATTTTTACGCTTCCATATCTATCCTTTGTTTCTTTGTTTCTTTGTCCTTCCTTTTTTTATTATTTCTTTTCCTTCTTCTTCTTTTATCTTCTTTCAACGCATCATTCCTTCTTTCTTTCTTTCTTTCTTTATCTTGAATCTATTTTTCACTTTCCTTTTATCAAAATTCCCTCCTCAATCCCCATCCTTTTTGTTTTGTTTTGTTTTGTTTTGTTTATAGCGTCTCGCCCTGTTCCTTTCTTTTCAAAGATTTCATTTTTCTGCAGCGTTTCCAAACAGATTACAAAAGAATAATCCTATTTATTCTGCGTCATCCAATTTTAGTTATTGGCCGCCATTTCATTCTTTTCTCTTTTCTCCGTTCTAGCGATCGGTTTCCTTGAGATTGAGAAACTCTCGTGAGATTCTTCATCACATTCTCTCGCAATGTTTATCATCGTCACCAAAGCAACACAGGTTTTCCTCCCGCCTCCAGTTGTCTTTTATCAATATCTTTTCAGTTTTCCCGATTTTCGACTTTGGAAACCAAACGACACTTTCAGGAGAGATTTTTTTTTCTTGTTTATTTTTTTGTCTTTGATTTCTTTCGATCATTTAATTTTACTGTTCCTTTTTCAATTAAAAAAAAATATTGTTTATTTTGTTCTATATTAAACTTCGATTCTCAGTTCTTTTGACTTGTAGAAATGCCACGCTATGATTGTACGATTGTTTCTCGATCTGAATTCAGTATAATATGATTGGATGCTTTTTCTTTACCATTTTCCCCCTATTTGAAAAATTTGACATTCTCCTTTTTTTTGTTGTCTTTTCCATTTTCATTCTTTTTTTTAACATTTCTTCCCATGTATTCCTTATGAGTCTCGTAAAGAAATGAAAAAAGTACACACACACACACACACACACACACACACACACACACACACACACACACACACATATGTGTGTGTGTGTGTGTGTGTGTGTGTGTGTGTGTTCTTTTGTTTATTTTTCGTTCATGTGTTTTTCTATTGTTTGTTGTTTCATTTTTTAAAGCTTTTTAACATTCCATTTTCTTTCTTTCTTTCTTTCTTTCTTTCTTTCTTTCTTTCTTTCTTTACAACTTTACAATTTGTCTTATCTTTCTTTTCTACCTCGTGTTATTTTTCTATTTTTTTTTTTTTTTTGTTCGTTATCTTAACTCTGCGTATCATTGTTATTTTATCTGAATATATTACGATTAATATTGATACAGACCCATACAAACCCCTCTCCTGCCTTTGCTTTCTTAAAGATGGTGTTATATATATACATATATACTTAACACTTAATTAATGCAACAAAAATACTTCATACAGACAATAATTTCAAAAGATTAAATTTACTAGAAGCTTTGTATATAAAATTTAGACAACTCACTATTAATAGAATTAACTACGAAACTAGTGAGAATATTTTAAAATGTTTAACATTGACAGAACAACCTATTCTTACAAAAGATAGAACAAATTTCATTCTACTTCACGTAATAAAAATATTTCAAAATAAACTGTATTTACCGCTTAGCATTTCCTAGGTGATAAAAAACAAGCATTATTTTGGTGATAAAAACAAAAATAAAATGATAATCTTGTTTACATATTAAACAGTTTTAATTTAAAAATAAACATGCATATTAATTTGGTAATTGTTCTGATGAGAATCGAAATGACTCGTGATACCAAAAATGGCTTCTTTGGAGAAATCATTAACAAATTTCAAAACTGTAACATAAAAACGTAAAAAAAAAACAAAACAACCATCCCCAAAATAATTGAAAGGAAAAAAGAAAAACATTCAAAATTATAAGGATTCCATTTTATCAAACCAAACCTGTTTATATATATATATATATATATATATATATATATATATATATATATATATATGTATGTGTGTGTGTGTGTGTGTGTGTGTGTGTGTGTGTGCTTTGCCCCGACTTTTTCTTCCATCCTATTAGATTTTTCTCCTAGTTACACATTTTCCTTTCTTTCTATCTAACCAAATTTTTCTTCCATCCACTTAAACTTTTTATCCTTGTAACACATTCTTTCTTTCTTTCTTTCTTTCTTTCTAAACAATTTTTTCTTCCATCCTTTTAAATTTTTTATCCTAGTAACACATTCTTTCTTTCTTTCTTTCTTTCTTTCTTTCTTTCTTTCTTTCTAAACAATTTTTTCTTCCATCCTCTTAAATTCTTATCCTAGAAACACATTCTTTCCTTCTTTCTTTCTTTCTTTCTTTCTTTCTTTTTAACCGACCTTTTCTCCGATCTTCTTAGTATTTCTCCAGGTAACCTTATATTTATTCTCTTTTATTCTTTCATTAGATACATAAAACTTTCTGAAAAGAATTGGCCTCCTATGAAGGATATAGGATGATGTGTGATCAATACTTGCAATCACTTTCCTGTGTACAAACAAAATACAAATACAACTACTAGTGTTTGGTTGTAATACTTGGAATCATTTAACTGTGTGCTAACAAATGAGTCATGGCTTGTAAAAGTGTTATCTACCAAATATGTGATCACAAATTGTTGCGTTCTGGTTAGTGAACGCTTGTAATATTAAATAAAGGACAAACAACGATATGAGAGGAAAATAAGGATATATTCTCAGGAAAAAGTATATACAATAGAGAGATTATTAGTAGACAAGAACATAGGATTAGTGAATACAGAATAAAGATATAGTCCAACGATAGTATTGGCTTCCGTTATTACGGTAGCAAGTAAGGTGATCTAGTGCGATCTCCAGTCTTCAACGCTCTAATAAAAAAGTAAAGTTGGCGACCATAGTCGAGGGTGACCCGAAGGCTCCCTTTTCGATAGCTTACTACACCAAGGTGTAGGGGAGGGCGCTACTGCTTTCCCTGGATTGCTCCACTTTACCCTTGATCCGTACCTTATAATTCTGAGTGTTAAGCAAGGAGGCATCAAGTACCATTTTTTGAGTCTTTGGTATGACTCGACCTGGGATTGAACCCAGGTCTCCCGGGCCTTTGGCGAACACTCTAACCACTAGGCCAATGTCCGGTACGCTCTAATACTATTCCTATAAGAAGCTGCTCTTCACCTTTTTTGTCCCCCTGGTAGTAGTAGCTACTGCTATATATGGCAGATGGACTAGTTCATTGTGTGGAAAAAGGTGGGTGATACCCAACACATATCATATATATTAGATATGTATAAACATGATTTGGTACTAAATATCCAGTAGTGGTTGATATGCCATAAACCCAAACAACTAAACCAAATCAAATCTTTTCTTTCCCTAGTTGATATTTTATTGATTCATTTGTTGATTTTTCTATTCATTCATTGGTTGATCTTTTAAAAATTCATTTATCATTTGATTCTTTTTAATTCATTCATAGGTTGATCTTTCAAAAATTCATTTATTGTTTGATTCTTGTTTTTATTCATTCATAGATTGATCTTTCAAAAATTCATTTAATTGTTTGATTCTTATTTTTATTTATTCATAGGTTGATCTTTCAAAAATTCATTTATTGTTTGATTCTTTTTTTTATTCATTCATTGGTTGATCTTTCAAAAATTCATTCATAGTTTGATTCTTTTTTTTCATTCATTAGTTGGCGTTTTTTTACAATTCGTTCATTAGCTGATTTTTTTTATTTCTTCGTTGGTTCGATCCTTTGTATTCATTCATTTCTAAATTCTTTTTTTCATTCATTCATTGGTTGGTTTGCTGCCTTCATTTGATCCTGATTATAATATCATCCTATTTTTTCCTTTTGTCTTAGTTGTTTTTTCTTCTTTTTATTGCCCTTTGTGTTGATTCGTCTTTTTCATCTTTTTCTTTCACCTGTATTATTCACTTTCGTTAACTTTTTTCTCCTACATTTTCCCCGATCTTTATTTAAAAATTGGCGTCTCCATTTTCTTTTTAAAAATCTTCTTCATGAGGAGTTTTTGTCTCTTTATTTCTTTTGTGATCAAAATATCTCCCCAGGTTTCAAATATCCCGTGTATTTTCAACCCATTTGTATCCATCTGATTTTTAATTTTTTTTCCAATTTTACCGATCCTAAAACAACCGTTCTATTATTCATTTATAAAAATGTTCAATCAGATGCAGTGGGCCCAAAGACGACAAATTGTTTTCTGTCATTGCCGTCATAAATAATAATAAGATCTCAAGAAGAATTCGTTGCGGAAAGTGAACAGGACAAGGAACATGGTGCTGAGAAAGAAACATGCAATACGATAAGCAAAAATTCACTGGTGAAATGTCAGAGCTAGAGCACTTTGATGTCAATGACCATACCTCTTGCGACATCAGATGTAAAGCAATCTATCATTTTTTTTTACGTTTTTATCCTTTAGTTCTCTAAATTTCTGTGATGAAACTTGATTTTTTTTTTCAGTAAGAGTTTTCGGACTATGTCTTTATCTTTATTGTTTTATCCACAACGTTTCGGCTGCTGTATCCTCCGGCCTTCCTCAGGTGTCCCCTGTTTATCTAGACATAGAAATAATTCAACCTGGAAAATCATTTTAAAAAATGATTTCCTAGGTTGAATCATTTCTATGCCCAGATAAATAGGGGACACCTGAGGAAGGCCGGAGGATACAGCGACCGAAACGTTGTGGATAAAACAATAAAGATAAAGACAATAGTCTGAAAAATCTTACAGATAGATTTTTTTTCTTTATATGATCTTTCTTTCTTTCTTTCTGAAAAAATATTTTAAATTCTTCGTACTTTCGAAAATTATTTTTCTTTCTTTTTCTTTCTTTCTTCCTAAAAAAAAAATTTGCGACTGTAGTCAAGGGCAACCCGAATGTTCCCTTTTCAATAGCTACTACACCGAGACGTAGGGGAGGGCGCTACTCCTTCTCCTGGATTGCTTCACCATATCCTTGATACGTACCTTTATAATGCTGGGTTTTAAGCAAGAGGTATCAAGTATGATTTTTTAACTCTTTGGTATGACTCGACCTGGGATTAAACCCAGGTCTTCCAAGCCATTGGCGAACACTCTACCCACTAAGTAAAAAAATTATTTCTTTTTTCACTTGTTCTAAAAAAAATTTGGCATATTTCTTTCTTTCTTTCTTTAAATAATTTTTCTTTCTTTCTTTCTTTCTTTCTGAAAAAAGATTTTTAATTTCTATGTAATTCTTCATCTATTTTTCTCGTTCGTTTTGGACAGTTTTTACTTTTCTTTCTTTCTGAAAAAGATTGGTACCTTTTCGTACATTCAAAATTTTTTTCCTTTTTTTTTCTTTCAAAAATTAGGAAAGAAATCTTTCTTCACTTATTTTTCTTTTTTTTTTTTTTTTTGTTCTTTCATTCGGAAAAAAGGTTTTAAATTATTAGTACGTTCGAAAGGTACTTTTTTTTTTCTTTCTTTCTTTTAGGTTTTTGTCCACGTAACACATTCTTTCTTTCTTTCTTTCTTTCTTTTAGGTTTTTATCCAAGTAACACATTCTTTCTTTCTTTCTTTCTTTTGCTTTTTATGTCTTCTCTGTTTAAAATCCTCTTGTTTTGTTTTCAATGCTCAGTTGCAAACACTCCATTCAACTGTATCATTTGTAAGCACGCAGATCTGCACCTTTATTTAATATAGAAAAACACGAATTAGCAATTGGACTAACCTAGATGCAGGCCCATAAATAACCGCTGCAAAACGATGATGTGTACACAGATTACACACGGATAAAGGCACACGTATTCACTGATGTAGACGAACACACAAAAGCATTTGCACGCTTTGTCAAGAAAAGAAAAAAGAAAAAAGTAAAAAAAAAAAAGAAAAGAAAAGAAAACCCTAGTTTAGCTTAAAAACGCGTTTTCTAATGCAGCCTTTCCCATCAACATGGCGTAAAATTCAAACATCAAAATGCACTGACATTATCATATTGACAACAGTGAACAAATTGCATCTACAATTTTATGAAGTTTGTTTAGATTGAAATATTTTTCCAATGATTATTTTATTAATAGTTTTCCATCATGTTTTTATCTTTAATTGTCAAAAGAAGCATTATTATTATTATTATTATTATTATTATTATTATTATTATTATTATTTTACTCATTTGAGAGATTTTCATCCCAGCGCTGGCTGATGGCTTTCCACTGGAGTCTGAGAGATAGCAAATCCCCAGGACTCTTCTCAGTATTCTTCAAAGCTGTAGTTTGGATGGTTTCCACTTGTCTTCTTATCTCCAAGTCCTCCAGTCCCTGTACCGATCTCTAAGCGACTGTAACAAGTGCATCAATCACAATTGGTATCACCGTCACTTTCATGTTCCATAGTTTTTTTTAGTTCTCTTGCAAGGTCAAGGTATCATAATCATTATTATCATTCCCAGCGAATTTTTCACACCAGCGTTAATTGACTGTTTTCGATTGGAATCTGAGTGACAGCAAGTCTCCTCAAGTCTCTAGGACTCTTTTCAGTATTTATTATTATTATTATTATTGTTGTTGTTGCTGTTGTTGTTGTTGGTGGTGGTGTTGTTATTATCATTATCATCCTTTTTATTATTTCATTATTATTTTGATTATTCTCTTTTGGGAGTTTTTCACACCAGCGCGAGCTGATGGTTTCCTACGAGTGTTGGAATAACAGCAAGTCTCCTCAAGTCTCCTGGACTCTTCTCGTAGCTTGGATAGCCACAACTCGTCCTCTTATTTCCAAGTCCTCCAGTCCCAATGATTTGGTGACTGCATCGAGCGCACCAGTTAGAATTGGCATCACCGTCACCGACATGTTCAACAATTTTATTTTGGTTCTCTATCACGGTCTAGGTACTTATCTCTCTTTTTGCTTTCTTTTAGTTCTAATCTATGGTCAGCCGGAACGACAAAGTCGACTATACGGCAGTTTTTTTTGTTGCTTAATCATCTGGTCGAGATTAAATGATCTGTTAGTATCTCAAAATCCCAGGTTATTATTATTATTATCATTATCATTATTATTATTATTCACTCATTAGAGCTTTTCACATCAGCGTTAGCCGATGGTTTTTCACTGGAATCTGAGTGACAGCAAGTCTCCTCAAGTCTCCAGAAGTCTTCTTAGAATTCTGGCCGTTCTCAATAATGCTGTCGTTTGGATGGTCTTCACTCGTCCGCCAACTTCCAAGTCCTCTAGTCCCTTTAGTAATCCTTTAATTACCGTTCCAAACGCACCAATTACAATTAGTATAATTGTCACCTACATGTTCCACAGTTTTTTCAATTCCCTAGCAAGGTCGAGGTACTTATCCTTCTTTTCACATTCTTTCAGTTTTAGTCTGTGATCAGCCGGGGCAGCAAAGTCGACTATTTTGCAAATTCTCTTTTTTTTTTTTTGTTGATTATTATTAGGTCTGGTCTTCTGGCCGGGATTAAGTGATCCGTTTGTATGTTAAAGTCCCATAGGAGTTTATGCGTGGCATTTTCTAGGACAGGTGCTGGGTTGTGCATATATCATTTGTTAGTATGGTCGAATTATTATAATTATTTTTATTGATCTTACATGAAGATT
Organism: Sepioteuthis lessoniana; assembly: GCA_963585895.1. Classification (NCBI taxonomy): domain Eukaryota; kingdom Metazoa; phylum Mollusca; class Cephalopoda; order Myopsida; family Loliginidae; genus Sepioteuthis; species Sepioteuthis lessoniana. The sequence continues at coordinate 49,033,779 of OY757929.1, read as the reverse complement.
TTTCACCATTATGATTTCATTATTTTTTAACATTTTACTCCACTCTGACAACTAGGCTTAGAATATGATGTCTATTTTCTCTGAGGAGGCATAAGAGATTTCACACACACACCAAAAGTAGTGTCCTGAGTATGACACTAAACTGCATCTGATGGCGAGACTGCCTTTGCAAGTCCATGTGAAAGGGTTCACAGGAGTACATCACTTAAGAGCTCGTCCCTACTTCTCCAGCAGTGTCCCGCATGTCTAATTTTGATAGTTTTCGTGATGGGTGGTAGGTGGCCGTACAGCTGCTGCCTTGTGGGGTGCTGTCTCCAAGACTTGTTCAATATTGCTAGCAGCATTTACTTTGAATAAAACTATTGGTGTTAAATAACAATACTTGAAATTATTAAATTGTGTGCTAACAATTTATTAGTTTTAGATTAGAGAGGGATACTTGAGAAATAGTATCATTAAGTTAAATATAAGATCTTGAAATCATTTGACTATGTGCAAACAAAATATAGCAATACTGGAAACTATTTAACTGTGCAAACAAATGATTCATATTAAACAGAATTATTTCAGTTGAATAGCAATACTTGAAACTATCTAAGTGAATTTAAACAGATGATTAATATTGAATTGAATTATTAGTGTTAAATGATATATAACATATGCCATGGATTTTCGCTTCGTTCCTAGTGACCCCGTGTGCTTTGACAAGCTGTCACGTTGTGATTAGTAGACAGGACAGAACGATCAGGGCACTCGGGTACAACAGGTGTGTAACCTGAAGGAGACCACATGACGAGAACCACGCGGTCAGGTTTAGACAGAGTGCAGAGAATCGCAGTCTAGCGAGGGACACGCAGCCGATCAGAGGGTGTCTGACGAGCTTGCAAGGGGGTGCAAGTGTGGACACCCCCTGGCTCCTGGAAGAAGATATGGGAACAAGAAGTCATCTCTCTGAGTATATGTCTCTCCACCCATCTCTCACACACCACAGAAACATAAACCCTTTCGAGATTAAAGTGTGAGAGATATATTTTTATAAAGAAGAGTGTTCGTTCGTTCATTGAAGTTCGTAAATTATGTTTGATTATGTTTCCGCTTATATTTGTATTATGGCTATACAACATTAAATAGCTATACGCAATTCCTTTGTGTTCGCAAAATAACAAGCAATACTTGAAATCATTTAAGTATGTGCGACCTACAAACTATTCATTCAAAAATCATATATATATATATATATATATATATATATATATAAAGTATTCGGTATTAAATAATCTAAAGAAAAAAGTTCATATACCATAAAGCCCGACCAACCAACCAGCATAAAAATCCATTTATTGTCTTTATCATATGCCATTGAGTATTCTCTTTCATCACATTCAAATCAAGATAATGTGTCGTTATTAGAAAAATGAAAATAAAATAATCAAGACAAATTAAGTTCAAGGAGTGCAGAGATTCCCAGAGGCTCCTGACAGGAAGATAGCACGACAGATTCCCGGAAAAAGGACCATTTCTGCACAAAAGAGAAATTTGATCTGACATCAGCCTCCCCCGTAGCACGAAACGGACGTTCTTTCACGTGGCCGTTAACAGCGAACACAGGTAATGTAGCCAGACACCATGTCTACTGCTAGCGAGCCAACACCACCGAAACCAACATTATAAAAACACCGACTTTGGACTTATCAATCACGGGACACGACTAGTATTATTTAACACCTTGTCTGGAAGACGCGACTATTTCCATTGGATTCAGGAAGAATCTCCACACCAGAAAGAAAGTTGAAATCTAAACGGTATCTTGCTCTCTTTTCTTCTTTCCTTCAGTAATTTATTTGCAGCTTTCGACAGACAAGGAAGAAGCCAGACACCATGTCTACTGCTAGCGAGCCAACACCACCGAAACCAACAATATAAAAACACCGACTTTGGACTTATCAATCACGGGACACGACTAGTATTATTTAACACTTTGTCTCGAAGACGCGACTATTTCCATTGGATTCAGGAAGAATCTCCACACCAGAAAGAAAGTTGAAATCTAAACGGTATCTTGCTCTCTTTTCTTCTTTCCTTCAGTAATTTCTTTGCAGCTTTCGACAGACAAGGAAGAAGCCAACGAATTAAGATGAGGTAAGAAGAAAACAAATAGAGTCAGATATCAAAACCCAAACCCAAAAAGCCAAATAAATAACAAACAACAAATCTCATAACCCCTTACAAATCTATACTTAAGTTTTCACCATATAAAATTATCTAATTGAGAAGAATCGGTTTGTCACAAATCAAGAACGAACACAATAATTACTGACAGGTTTTGGTATCCATTCGTGCGTAATTCAATACCAAAATTATCCTTCTTAGAGAATGGTAAAGGTACTATTTAACCAATTACTGGGAAGAGAAAAGAGTTCTTAACTTTCTGAAGGATATTAGAGATCGAACTTCCTTATCCTATTTACCAACCCCTCCGCTCGGGCAGGATATGACACTAGGTCAATTTTTAAGCGGAGTTTAACAGGTTTGAATTCACAGTTTTCCTTCTCCTAGACTAGTTGCCTCGCCAAGGCTGAAGGACCTAGTCTGTCCTACTATTTACCCATAGCTGGAGGGAGAATAATTGGATTCATACCTTTCCCAAGGGTATTAGTGCTATGTGAAATGCAATCAGTCTCGTCCAGGATTTGAACTCGAGTCGCCGTGTCCATTTCTTAAGACGATAACAATTACACCACGGGCACATCCATCGAACTTGCTTATTGTCAAGTCGCAGTCCAGCACATTAGTCATTCTCTTAATCACAGATAGCAGAGTGCTATTATTATATTGATAATGTAAATTCATTGCTGATGGTTTTAGAATTGAAACTTTTTAAAACGCTTATTGTACAGGAATTAAGGAAAACATTACAAATATCTATAGGATTTTTAGATATAAAAACAGAATATTACTTTTATCAGAGCATGAACAGTTTTCATTATCATCATTATTTGTTTTTGTTTTTTTCTTTTCGTTTAAAAGAAAAAATAAATTTAATTCGCTAGAGACTTTAGTCGAGCTTCTAAAACCTAGATAAGTGATCAGTGTTTCTTCCTACTTAGAAGAAGTATGGGTTAACCCCAGCCCTCAAAAATAAAATAGAATTAAAATTAAATAAATGAATAGATAAATAAAAAAAAAACAAAGAATAAAAACAAAAAGACATTCAAGCAAAAAATCCGATTCTTTTGAAGTTTTTTTTTCCTCAATCCTAAAATGGCGTGACCAGCCAACCAATATTTTACTCTTTAATTTCTCAAAGTTTTATTTTTCTCCAACTGATAGACGAGTAGTACAGTGAACCAATAATCGATACTTTTTCAAATTGGCAAATACGAGAGTCATTCAATAAAAAGAGTGAACATTTTCCTAAGCAAAAATGTGGTAGGGAATGCTGGCAATAGGGAGCACCAAGAATGGTTGATCCTTTTATGTCCCAGAAGACTGTCAACATCCCCTTCTTTAAAAATCACTGCGCCCGGAACCTTTTCTTTACCGGAGATTCAGTGTGTTTCATTTGATTGTGCTGTTTTTTCGACTCAGTCTTGTCGGAAACACCATTTAGCCCATTTGTAAAGACATTTTATTGAAAACATGCTTCTCCGTAGACGTGACACTTTTTTCTGCAATTTCCACTAAGTTGGCATCATTTTGTCAGAAAATAATTTGATGACATACTTCAGTTTAAACCCGGAGCACTCTGTTTCATTAGCCACCATTTTGAACTGCCTCTAACGTAGTATTTTTGAAAGAATAAAATGATACTATTTACCAACCCCTCCGCTCGGGCAGGATATGACACAAGGTCAATTTTTAAGCGGAGTTTAACAGGTTTGAATTCAGAGTTTTCCTTTTCCTAGACTAGTTGCCTAACCAAGGCTGAAGAACCTAGTCTGTCCTACTATTTACCCATAGCTGGAGGGAGAATAATTGGATTCATACCTTTCCCAATGGTATTAGTGCTATGTGAAATGCAATCAGTATCGTCCAGGATTTGAACTCGTATCGCCGAGTTCATTTCTTACGACGATAACGACTACACCACGGAAAGAATAAAATGATATTTGTTACCGACCAATTCCAAAAAATGCAGTTTAAATTTAGGGAAAAATTTTGAAAAAATTTGTTTTGATTCCTCTTTTTTATTAAATGACTCTCGTATTTATCAATGTTTGTGGTATAAGCACCGGTTAACCCTTCAATATTAACGCATCCGGTGAGGTTTGAACCTACTAGCAGCGGTAGAGGTCCGGGAGATCTGATTTCAATCCCAGGTCTCGTCACACCAAAGACTTTAAAAATGGTACTTGATACCTCCTTGCTTAGCACTCAGCAATATAAGGTACGTATCAGGGGTAAAGTGGAGCAATCCAGGGAAAAGAGTAACGCCCTGCCCTACACCTCAATGTAGTAGCTATTGAAAAGGGAGCATTCTGTTTACCATCGACTACAGTCGCCAACTTTACTTACTCTAGCAGCAATAGCCTTCAAATTAGCTATTGGTCAACATCCTGTTTGCGGGACTCAGAATTTGCTGACTGTATTTCCTATTTCGACGAGGCGGATAAAGTTTATTTCTATTCCGTTTTAAATCGTCTGATGCAGGGTAATTATATTTTGGGCCCTTTTTAGAGGTGGCCAGACAAAACTAAAGATGGAAACTACTATAGGTCATCTAAATTTCTGAGACGAAGCATGATTCCTAAAAATTCACTCTGAATTGTCCAGCATGACACATAGCGTTACGGTCATAGGCGTTGGTTCACTTAGTTTCCAAGGAAACAATTATCTGGAGGTTGCAGGTTCAATCTTGACTGCAGGCGAGTTACAATACAGGAATACTTAACACTTGTACCCGGTTATGGCTATCGGAATCAGAACAGGGGACCCCAGTGGATTCAACAAAGGACGTAGTTCAAAGTTCCGTCAATGTTCCCGAGTTCGACCTAAAGACGGCCGGAGGACATATCGGCCGAAACGTTGTGGAAAAAACACTAAAGATGAAGACAGTAGTCCGAAAACCCTTAATGATAAAAATACTATTGTGCAGTTTTCATTTGGTTGGTTGTTTTGTTTTACGGTGTATCGACGCTTTTCATGTCATTTAACGCTAAATTAAATTTCAAACAATTCACTTTAGAAGAAGTATAGTTTCTTTTTATTGTTTACAAACAGTTAAATCTCAAAACAGTTCTATTTCAAACAATTCAGTTTAGCATGAGTATACAGTTTAGTTGTATTTAAAAACAGTTTTATTTCAAACAGTCTAGTTTAGTATACGTACGCAGGTTAAAAGTCAAAACAGTTCTATTTCAACTAATTCAATTTAGAATTAGTAAACAGTTTAGTTCGATTTGACCCATAGATAGGACCCAATCAGGTGGTACCACTCCGGGCTAGAATGGATCTAAGAGCGATCGCGATGAAAGTTTGGCTTAAAATATACATAGAAAAGAAAAAAAAAATGAAATAAGAAAAAAGAAAAAAATGTGGAATTTTTTAAAAGTCTTTTAACCAATCACAGTCTTACGTGATTTGTGCCAACTGTCAATTTTACCTAATTTTTTACCTCAAAGTTTGTCTTCATTTCAGTGTCGGACAGAGCAATAACCACAGATTGATACTTACTAAACTTAGCCGATATAATCTATACGATAACCCTATTCTGTCTGTCAAAAAATATTTTTTAAAGCTTCCCTACGGATGATTTCCATTTTCTTGTTTTTGAATATATTTCCATAATAAAATCACTCATTGTGTTTTTCGGCATGAAGTTGATCAGCAATGCTTTTAAACTTATGCATAGAATAGTTATGTTATATCGACAACACTTAGCTCATTTCATCACAAGTGACAATCTCTTTCTTCCTTTCCAATGGATATATATTTACCTAATAAAATAATTTTCTATGAATTTCTATTTTATTCGTAAGAAAAGTATATGCCCTCAGGGTACAAGTATTTAAGTTTTAATGTATCAAAAAAGAAAGATTTAAGAAACAAAATAAGATTACACATACTTTTATTTCGTTCGAATTGATTTCTACATAAAATTATACAAAGGATTGTTTTAAATTCATTTGAGAATAAAACATTTGAGAATAAAATAATTTTAGAAATCAATAACACCAAGTGATTTATCAAACCCAGTTTTGTTAAAACCTGTAAACAAATTATCTATACCATAGATTACGTAATTTCTTAGTGGTATACACTGTTTTAAAGTGAGGGCACGCCCCCCGGCCTTTTGGCTGGGCCGTCTGGCATTCGTGCCGGATGGGTGCTCGAAACCAAGAGCAGACTCAGGGCCGAATAGGCCCCCAGCTTCGGCTGGGCAACCTTCGGGTGGGCGAGCTGCACTTTTGTCCCCTTTGTCACCCATGTACGGCACTAGACCAAGCGTCTCGTTTAAGCCGTAAACTGGCATACGTGCCCGGACCCACATTTGGGTTCGTGAAACTGCTTGCCTCATCAGGCTCACATTGCACTAAGTAAGCCGATGAGTAGCACTGACAAGCAGGGTTCGAGTCTCGATTCGTTCCCGGCCTCCCCTCCCTTTTATCCCCACTTTAATCGGCCTTCGGGCTTTTGACCTTGTGTCAAGTCGTGTCTGGTGGGAGGCAGCGACAAATAAATGGTCTGTTTTAAAGTGAACCTAACCCAGCAGAGAAAACTCAGCGACTTAATCGGCCTTCGGGCTTTTGACCTTGTGTCAAGTCGTGTCTGGTGGGAGGCAGCGACAAATAAATGGTCTGTTTTAAAGTGAACCTAACCCAGCAGAGAAAACTCAGCGACTTAATCGGCCTTCGGGCTTTTGACCTTGTGTCAAGTCGTGTCTGGTGGGAGGCAGCGACAAATAAATGGTCTGTTTTAAAGTGAACCTAACCCAGCAGAGAAAACTCAGCGACTTAATCGGCCTTCGGGCTTTTGACCTTGTGTCAAGTCGTGTCTGGTGGGAGGCAGTGACAAATAAACAGAGAAAACTCAGCGACATCGCAGTAAACTCGTTTGAACATTTAGCAACCGAACCGAATTCAGAGTTAAAGAGTCAAATAAAATGCTAATTAAGACGAGATGATAGCTATTGAGAGTATTACGTAAATAGCTAAAGGAATTGTAGTATCATTGGTGACGTAGTTTCGGTTATAGACTGACACATAATCTACGTCAAAAAATATTTGATCCATTCTTTCAGCAAAGCTTGGTTTAATTCCAAAAGGATTACAATACTTCTTTTCTTAACTAAATGTTGATTTGATCGCATATCTCAAGCGCTAAAATAAATTATTATAACAGGATAGGTTTCAGGACGAAAAAGGCATGCGTTTAATGTCGGTAGTGACCGGAATATTATTCGACTCCTGTCAAAAATGAGGGAATCAGCTCTCAATTCCAGAAGTCGAATTCTATACAGCCTACATCCGGCGAGGGAGACGCTTATCATTAAGTATTCAAATTTAAAACCAAAAAATCTGTTTGCCTATTTATCGATCTAATAAAGTTTCTCTGTTCAGACAAACATACACAGAGAGAGAGAGAGAGAGAGAGAGAGAGAGAGAGTTGCGGGGCCGGGTACAAAATTCTGTTGTCATTGGGTAAGTTTGGATTAATTTGGTATAAGAACTGTTGAGGATATTTTTGTGACACGTTAGAAGCCAGAAAAAAGACACGAAAGAATAAAAGGTAGGTGGTACAAGTGTATTAAATAACCAGAAACACATCTACAAAATAAGAGTGTTAGTACAACAGGTCCGTCCGAAATTGTCAGGTTCGACTGTTGGGAGAAAGTAGGTATTTGTTGTTAGTCCCATCGACCAGACAAATGAGACACAAGGCTTTTTTTAGGTAGGTCCGGGCGCAGAGCCGTTGCTCAGACACGCCCGGCAGCTCCCAAAACGCCTCGGGCCCCATCAGCATTCCCCTAAAAAGGGGCGCCTCAGGTGCCAGGCGATAAACTTGGCCCCTCCAAGGGGTGTTACAGCCTGAGGGGACGGCTTCCTGGGGCTCGGTTAAGGCGCACCTCGACTAACTGCTTCTGAAACCAGGACGCACCCGACCAGATCCGTGTACCGACCTACGCGGCCGACTGAAGTGTGTCCCAGCCCAGCGACCCCCTGTGTGTAGTGCATACGCTCCACTCTGCTTGGAGAAAGTCTCGATATTTGTCTTTGCCTCCTACTCAAAAAGACTTTGATACAAGGTCAATGACCCGAAGAACAGATTATAATGTGGATTAGGGGAGGGCAAGTTCGGACCCGAGCAGTGGCTTAAGCCCTGCTAGACTTTGCTGATCATCGCTCCACTTAGAACCTGATGAGCCAAACATGGTCCAAGCACGAATGCCTAATTATAGCTTAAACTGGACAACGAGGTCCATTGCCATACAAAGGTAACAAAGATGTCAATGCTGCAGCTCGCCCACCCGAAGGGGGCCCAGCCGAAGCCAGAGGCCTTTTAGCCTCCAGTCTTCCAGGCACGGACCGCTTGTCAATTTTGCAGCTCACCCACCTGAATGTGCTCCAACCGAAGCCGAGGATCTTTCGGCCTCAAGTCTGCTAAGGCATGACCGCTTAAAGTTTGGGGAGAAGAAGATCGCGGAAGGTCGCACCCGTACTGAGGCTCAAGTGCTGCTGGTCTTTACTGGTCATCGGCCCACTTAGTACAATGTAGGCCTGTTGAGCCTAGCTAGACATGGACCCAAATATGGGTCCAGGCACGTATGCCTGAATATAGCTTAAACTGGACAACAAGGTCAAGTGCAATTCAAAGGTGACCATGTTGCAGCTCGCCCACACGAAGGTGGCCCAGCCAAAGCCTGGGGCCTTTCGACCTCAAGTCTGCCATTGAACATTGACCGTCCGGCACGGATTCCAGACAGTCCGCCAAAAAGCCTCTGCGCGAAGTACACCTTCCGGAGCTGACGGCTAAAGTGCTTGACTGCAGGCTCGAAGTATGCGAGGGCAAACTCCAATCTCACTATTATGTTCTCTTTCGGATAAATACCCATGGGAAAAGTCATGAATCCACTTATGCCCACATTACTTTAGATAGTACGTCAAAATTTTGCATTAAATAGCCCACAAGGGTTGATATGCATTTAAACAAGGAAATTTAACTTTTTACAGAGACGGACAAACTTTTCCTAATCATTAATATATATATATATATATATATATATAAAGTTAGCAACCTTAGTCTAGGATGATCCAAAGGCTCCCTTTTCATTAGCTACAACACCGAAGTGTAAGGGAAGGTGCTACTCCGTTTCCCTGGATTGCTCCATTTTACCCTTGATCCGTACTTTATAATGCTGAGTGTTAAGCAAAAAGATAACAAGTAGGATTTTTGAGTTTTTAGTATGACTAATGTCTTCGGGCCATTGACGAACACTCTACCCACTAGGCCAATGGGCCAGTATATATATATATATATATATATATATATATATATATATATATATATATATATATATATATTCACATCTATGCCTACTTTTATTTGCGTTTAACATATGAGAATAAGTTCATATATATTTTTTAAATTGAAAAGTAATTCGAGTATTTCTGTTTGCAATCATTACACGTTTTAATAACGCATCTTATATTTTTTTAAAGTTTAAAAAAAAGCCAAAGACAAAAGAAAGATTTGTCATATTGCCTTTAGGATGTTAAAACTTAGAAAACTATCATTGTCGTCTGGTTCTAACCGTTTTCTTATTCACGCAAAATCTCGTGAGATTTTCATTGCCGAGAATAAAAATATCTAGCCGTAAGGCCTTTATTGTATTAGGTATCACGGGGACTGCGAGACGAGATCGCAAGCGAAAAAAGGAGCCAGAGGACTTTTATTGATATTTTATCTGCATTTGAAGCCAGTGAGGGTTTATTTTATTTATGATTGTTACAGTTGATTTTGATTGGCTCCGTGAATTCACATCATCTGTGATGTTGTTGTCGTCGTCGACAATCACAGCTCAGTGTATGTGTTTGTAGAACAAGAAAAAAGCGCGGTAAGAAAGAAACTAACAAAAGCGTTAACCTCAATGTTACATTTATTCATGTGAATGAAGCTATTGAAAATGAAAACAAAAGAAAAGAAAAAAAATGAAATCATATCAACAAATTAACAAATCCCTTATCCGAAACCCCTGTGGCAAGGCATTTTTCGGTATCTGTTTAAATTTATTATTATTATTATTATTATTATTATTATTATTATTATTATTATTATTATTATTAATTCGGAATGAGAGTATATGTAAGACTTCTTAGAACGCACCAGCTAGAAAACCGAAATTTTAAGGAAGACAATCTATGATGAATTGATTTCAACGGCATATCAACCCGTTTAGGCTTATTTTATCCCTTGAAGTTTGAGAATCTTACTCTTCTGTTGGGGATATAGTCAGCTTATTCTAAGCTGAGATTGATTTGGTTTTGTTTATTTGTTTAATGGGATATCAACTTTCATTGGTTATTCAATATCAAAGTCATACTTACGGAAGAACAACAGTGAAATTATTTAACCCACCTCTAGGAGCTTCAAGTATTTCTCAAGAGTACGGCCACCTGCCTCCCATCACGAAAACTATCCAAGTTAGACGAACCAGACATGTAGGACACTACTGGAGAAGCAGGGACGAGCTCATAAGTGATGTACTCCTATGAACCCCCACATATGGCCGAGCAAAAGCAGGACGACCAGCTCGAACATACATACGGCAGCTATGTGAGGATACGGGATGTAGCTCTGAAGATCTGCCAGAGGCGATGAACGATAGGGAGAAGTGGCGAGAGAGGGTCAGGGATATCCGTGCTAGTGGCACGACATGATGATGATGATGATTTTTCCGAAATTGAACACAATAGCTTTATTGGAGTTCGGACTTGCTTGCTTTGAGGCCGCAGTTCAGCACATTATCCATTACGCCACTCCCTGAGATTGATTGCAGACGTATATTTTCTTGCTGACGGCTATCTTATCCGTACAATATAATGTGTACACGAAGGACGAGGATTGACAAACACAAAAGTTAAATAGATACATTTGATTACTGTCGAAGAGGAGAGTCCTCGTGGCGTAATGGATAAAGAGCTGGACTTCGTCCTCGAAATAAGCTAGTTCTAATCCCAGTAAGCTATTACGTTCACTTGTACAGGGTGGAACGATTAAATTGTCACCCTAGAAAAGACTACATGATTCCATTTCCGTTTAATGAAAACCGGTTTTCTTTTTTTTGTTGCAGACCATCTACTAGTTGGCCAGTTGTGTACAAATCCCAAGGAGCTTTCAATCATGTCTGAAAGTGACACAATGTTAAACGAGCGAGATCGGAGATGCACCGCTTTACAACCCATGCTCTCTATCGATCCAAGTTATGACAACAGGACCATTGCCAACACCCTCAAAATGCAAATCTGGATTGCCACGAATAACAGGGACGTGCCCAGGGTGATGAACACAAAGTTTCCGGCTACGGTTATGGTCTTTGATGTGGTTTCAAGTGAGGACCACATCATGCCATCTCACATCTTCGAAGTCGGCTTGAAAGTCAACACCAAAGTGTACCTGGATGTGATCAAGAGTGTGGTAATCCCCTGGTGCAATCAGGTGGCCGGTGGCAGACCCTGGGTGTGGCAGCAGGACTCGGCGCCGGCCCACAAGTCCAAAGAGACCCAGGCTTGGCTTCAGAGGGAGTGCTACGACTTTGTACCCTTCTCTCACTGGCCTCCTCTCCTCCCTCGACCTGAACCCGCTGGACTTCTTTGTTTGGTCATACGTCGAGAACATCCCCAACATAACCTCCCATAACACCAAAGCCAGCCTGATCAGCCATCCGCCGAGTATTCGCCGAGCTCCCGCCGGCGCTTGTGGAAAAGGTATGCTCCCAATTCAGGATCTGTATCGAGGCAGTGATTCAGGCTGAAGGCGGCTACATTGAATAGAGGTCAACTCTACTACAGAATCAAGTTACCTGAATTGATTCTTTCAATAATTTTTAAAAATAAAACTGTTTAGTTGTTTTCTTTATGACGAAAGTTTTATCGTTCCACCCTGTATATTCTTGGTAAATATATGAGGTCCCTTATCCTGTATCTGTGGGTTAAATAGTATTAGTTCTGTTCTTCATAATAGATGGCTTTGATATTAAATAACCCATAATTGTACCATTAAACTAACGAAACCACGAAATTCTCGGATTTAAATCATCGTCTACATCTGACTGTCTCCGGAATATATAGGATGCAAGTTAAAATCTGGTCTGGAGTGTATTTATTCTTATGTAAAAACGAACATTGGGAAAAATATCTAGATAGAAAACAAAAACAGTTTTATTATTGCTTTGAATATTCGGACCCTTCGGCTCATCTTTATTGTTATAATCACAACATTTCGGCCGAGAGATTCTTTGGACTTCTTTAGGTGTTTCATGTCGAACCCTGGAGTTCATATAAAATCTCAAACTGAACCCTTTATTCAAACCACAGGAGTAGACTGTTCCAATTCTGTTAATAATGACCGGGTACAAATTCTAAGTTATAGAAAGTATTCCTGGTTAGTCCTAACTGTTGTTGGGATAAACCTGCACTAATTAAGACGTCGAAGGAAAGGTTTCAGGGCATTATAATAAAGTAATTGTTGAAAAGAGTAGAAAATAAAAGATAGCAGTTAATTCAATACTTTTACTTGACATTAAATTGCTTCCGTAGGCGATCGACGAGTAATGGTTACTGTTGTACGAAATGGATACGGCGACCCGAGTTCAAATCGTGGAAGAAGCTGTTTGTATTTCCCATAGCTCTAATATCCTTGAGAAAGGTACAAATTCAAATATTCTTCCACCAGCTATGGATAAATCGTTCGGCAGACTGGGCTCTTAATTCTTAGTAAGGCAACTTATCTAAGAGAAGGAAAACACTGAATCGAAACATGTTAAACTCCGCATACAAAATTGATCTTGTGTTGCATCCTGTTGACTCAAAGAGGTTGGTAAATACATCCTCTGTTGTTTGTTTTGTTTTACGGCGTATCAACCACCTTCGGCTTATTTTAAACAACTCAGAATTACAATAGTTTTTATTTACAAACAGTTAAATATCAAAACAGTTCAGTTAAATGTCAAAACAGTTCTATTTCTAACAATTCGGTTTAGCATAAGTACACATTTTCAATGTCAAAAACAGTTCTATTTCAATCAATTCAATTTAGCATAAATACACAGTTTAGTTCTATTTGCCCTATAGATAGAAACCTTTTAGGTGCTATCACTCCGAGTCAGAGTGGACCTGGGAGCGATGGCAAAAAGAGGTACTCAACATTCTCAAAAGAACCTCCCCATCAGTTTGTTACTGTCACACACAGGACACTCGTTGTGGAGCAGGGATAGCTCTCGGCAGAGAGGCAGTCGGTGTATTCTACAGCCCCAAACGACTGGGCGACATATACTTGATATTAAAAACGAATAAACTTAAACTAGTCAAGACGCTCGTTTCCACAAGTTTTATTTAATTTGATAGCATACCAAACTTCATGGATTAATTAATCATATCTACCAACCCCTCCGCTCGGGCAGGATATGACACAAGGTCAGTTTTTAAGCGGAGTTTAATAGGTTTGAAATCAGAGTTTACTTTCTCCTAGTCTAGTTGCCTCACCAAGGCTGAAGAACCTAGTCTGTCCTACTATTTACCCATAGCTGGAGGGAGAATAATTGGATTCATACCTTTCCCAGTGGTATTAGTGCTATGTGAAATGCTATCAGTCTCGTCCAGAATTTGAACTCGTGTCACCGTGTCCATTTCCTACGACGATAACCATTACACCATGGGCACCTCATGGATTAATTAATGCCAAAACTAACCCTGTAGAAGAATAGTAGAGTTACTATTTAACTTCGGGGAATAAAGTGAATGTAATAGCGGCACTTGAGCTTGAACTCGCTTCATACAATGTCACAGTTTAGTAAGTTAGCCGCTACATCCTGAGGAGTCACTTCTGTGATCGATAGATCAACGTACTTAAGTAACGATCTACCTGTTCAGTAGTTGGATGGGAGACCACTTCGAAGCCGCTGGAATCGTAGACAGACTTGAAGCTGCGTATGCTAGATTTAGCAAAGCTGAGTAAATAATAATGAAAAAATAGAAAAACATAATAAAAACATGGCTGCTTCTGTAAACATGATCAAAAGTTCAACGGTGTCAAGAACAGCGTTAAAAAGAAAGAAAGAAAGAAAGAAAGAAAGAAGTGTGGACAAGATGGAGGACCAGTAAAACGGCTTCCATCTTTCTGTTCTGTCAATAATACTAATGATGTTACATTGGGTATTTAGTGATCTACAGATTCAGGGTAAAATAAACAACATAGAAACTGTATCTTTTTCGATTGTGAAACTTATTCTTCAAAAAAAGTACTCGTAATAGTTAAATGTAAGCATATGTTTTTTTTCCCACTTAAAAGAAAAAAGGTTATGACTCACATTATTCGGGTAACGTTAAATATGAATATCAGTGTTTTAAAGTGTATGGCAGTACATCTGGAAATGGTATCCGTGCATTTCAGCGATTTAAGAGAATTAGAAATAAAAGGTCTGTTGGAGAAATCTACGCAGGTATACGCTATGAAAAAATGTGTTGGTCTTGAGATTTTCAGCTGGAAAACATAACACTGAATTAGACAGTCATTGAATACAGTCACATTGAGATAAAGCCGTGGTTGACTCAATCACAGGAATTTAACCCCACGGTGAACTTATAGGAAAGTGTTGAAACAAACATTTGACTCAATAAAGATGAATGATCTCTTCGGGAATATTTGACCTCTGAGCAGAGCTAAGTGTATGTAGACTACATCCTCTGCAGGGAGTGGATGAGAGGTGTCCGTCCTGATTATGACACAAAACAGCATTTTGTGATGAAGCTCCAGTTCTGGGGATCTATTTAGTGTGCCATACACACATCATTGACATTATTCCCAGGTCCACTTTGACTCAGAATGGCAATAACGGTTTGGATTATACACATAGGTAAAATAGTTATGTTTAGAAAATTATGATATAGGAATACCTGATATCAGATAACGGTGTGTCTAAAAAACTAATCAGTTGGCAAGGGATTGTATAATAAACCGACTGTATCTATGCAGGGAGGTAGCACCACCCTGCACGAGTGTCCGGTATATTACATTAAACAATCTGATTGCAAGACTCAAGTCTTGGAGATTCAGGGAATGGTGAGTAGCCTTTCATTGCCATTGCTCCGGAGTCCATTCAGGCCGGGAGTGGAAGCAACTGATAAGGTTCTATCGATGGGTCGAATAAAACTGCTTGAAATTTAAACTGTGTGCAAACAATTGACTTATGCTAAATTGAATTAATAGAAATAGAACTGTTTGATCATTGAAAAGTGTGTAGGCAAATGGCAGAAGTTAGTGATACATAGCGTCACGTGGTTTACCACTGAGAGGAGAGAAACAGGAAATTTCCCCTACCCCTGCGTGTTTGAATTGACAGACTCCAATGGTTGACCGTTAAAAGAGGAAATTAGAATGTAGATCAAGCTATCTGTACTACAAAACCTCACCCGGGTGGATAGAGATAGTAGTCCGAATGAATCGCCTGATAGGGTGAAGAAGAAGAAAGAGGCAGAATGATGGGCCAGAACCCTAAAGCCGGAAGTAGCACCCTTTTCGTCAGCGGAAATAGGAGTAAAGAATATCAGTTTTTATGACAGCAGTTGGCATGACAAGATGTGTTGAAACTGTCGCCGAAACTCCGGGCGAAGAAGCGAAAAAGAGCTCTTGGACAGGAGATAGCAGATGCCTTCAAGCCGAGCTCCATAGAATCCCGCTTGCCCGTTAAAGAAAATGCTCTGCGAAGAAGCCCATCAAAGAAGCTAAGTAGACCTTAAAACCGTTTTCTCCCTCCACCCTTCCTAAGTATTGCAATTGTATGCTCTCCCTCTCAATTTAAAGAAAGAAGCATATAGAGAATTATATGCATTAAGAACAGAAGAGAAATGGAATGAAAAGATTCATTTCATAAACTCATATGAATGGACTTTGCCACCTTTTCAAGGTCCAAGAAAAAAAAAAATGGAAAAGTAGAAAGAAAAGAAAAAAGAAGAAAGAGACATTCGTGTCGGAAACTCTTTACTGGGAAACATAGCCGACCCTTATAAATATCTGTTTGGACCTTGGTTATATTCTAAATGTCCCCTTGTGTCGAAATTTATTCGTTGTATTGTTTGCCTATCGAGTTGCCTTCTTTTACATGTTCCTTTTCAGCTTCATTTTCGCTTAATTTATTCTTGCTAAATGTCTTATTCGCCTTTAAAAACATTACTCGGGAAATTGAAATTGTCGACTACGATAAATAATAATATCATATCTCAACCTATAGGCCTATGCATTCCATTATCCTAGGGGTAGGAAGACGAAGTGGTCTGGTGGGTGTGTGCGTAACGTGAAATTTGAAAGTCCCTTGCCAGCGGCAGTCAGTCTAGCCCCAAGTTAACCCCCACATTATTTGCCAGTTCCCCTACGCCCAAAAAGAAGGAATCTTAACTGGAACTTATTTTGCGAGGGATCCAGTGCCAGACTGCCCCGACTTCATTCATGCGAAAAATAAACTCCCGTCCTGGGATAAATATTTTATGCCACGTCACAATAGCAATATTTGGAACTATTGAACTTTGTTGGCTTATGTTTACAATTCATGAATATCTAATAATTATGAATAAACCGGATTTGGCATTAAATAACCTGCAATGGATGATATGCTATTAAATCAAAGCAAAGCAAAGGAAACCCAAAATCTTAATCTGGGCCCGTGACATTTATTTTGAAAAATGCATATAAATAGCAAATATCGTTTTCGTTTTTGTAGAATGGTCAGATGCCAAATATTAAACCTTTTTTAGCAGAGAGATTTGCTGAATTCATTTATTAAGATGTTGCTGGATGCAAAAATCCCTTATTCTAAATTATACACGAAGCAAATCGAATTTGAGGCCAGGTAACATTGATGACCAAGAGAAACAACTGATATATATAAATATATATATATATAGAGAGAGAGATGCGTGTGTGTGTGTGTGTGTGTTTCTTCCGGAATATACACCGTTCACTCGTAGGAAGAATAATACTAGAGATATAGTACAAGACCAAAAGCCAGTTTTCCACGGAACTCTAAGACAAAATACATGAATCTAAAACAGGGTTTCTCAAAGAAATCCATATAGACACCAAGTTTAGTTGTGTTTGATAGTGTTTTATGACATCAGATCTTATGGCTTATATAACACCAAATCCTTTATATATATATATATATATATATATATAATTTGTAAGCAAATATTCACCAGTTAGTTGGTTCTGTAGAATACACCGACTGCACCTCTGCAGTGAGATTCCAGTAATGCTTGAGTTTTGTGGAATGCTGACTACCCCTTCATTATCACTACTCCCAGGACCACTCTGTGAGTATTAACACCTGATAGGGTCTTATCTATAGATCAAATATAACTAAACAGTGTAATTGCGCTAAACTTAATTGCTCGAAATAGAACTGTTTATGCATTTAAACTGCGTACTTATGCTAAATTGAATTGTTTATAATAGAACTGTTTGACTAAACTGAATCGCATGAAATAGAAATGTTTTTGACAATTTAATTGTACTTACATTTACTTACTGTGTACTTATGCTATACGGAATTGTTTGAAATAGAACTGTTCTTGACATTGAAACTATACTTACACTAAACTGAGTTGTTAAAAATATAGAACTGTTTTGACATTTAACTGTGTGTAAACAAAACCAGTACTTATGCTAAACTGATTTGGCTGAATTAGAACTGTTTGAATAAACTGAAAAGCTTGAAATAGAACTGTTTTTGACAATTAAATTATATACTCATACTAAACTGAACCGTTTAAGATATAACTAATTATTTGTATAAAATGGATTTAAATTAAACTAAACTGCGTACTTATGCTGAACTATTTAGCAATGAAGTGGGTATTCACACTATGCAGAGATTCTAGTTGGATCCTTTTCGACTTTTCACTGTTCAAGAATTGATATGATCCTTCCAACATTTTGGTACATTGTAAAAGTTTAGTTTATTTGTTCAACGGCATACTGATTTTTTATGGGATATCGAAAGCCGATATTTGAGTCATTTCTAAATGTGTAATTGTATTAATTTACTAAGCTTTTTGCTTAAATTTGGCACCAGGCTGTATAAATGATGTATCCAATGTGACTCGAACTCGTTCATTTGATATTCGAGCTTACTAAACGAGCTATTTTACTAAGCTTTTTGCTAAGATGTGGCTCAAGGCCAAATGAATGAGGCACCCAATGAGACTCGAAGTCTTTCATGAAAGCTTTGCTAACTGAGCTTGTTAACTATTACACCAACTGAGGAGTTTAAGTAATTTACTAAGATCTTTGCTAAGACATGGCTCAAGACCAAATGAATGGGGCACCCAATGAGACTCAAAGTCATTCATGAAAGATTTGCTAGCTGAGCTTGTTAACTATTACACCAATTGAGAAGCTCAAATAATTTACTAAGCTTTTTGCTAAGACATGGCTCAAGACTAAATGAATGGGGCACCCAATGAGACTCGAATTCATTCATGAAAGCTTTGCTAGTCGAGCTTGCTAACCATTAAATCACCCAAATGTTTAATTGTATTACGTATATTTGTAATATTGTATTTAAAAATGCTCTTATTTTGTTTATTATCATTTATTTGCATTACTAAGGAGATTATTGCGTAACTGGTGGTAGAAGTTTGAAAGCACGTTTTTCCTGAGGACTCAGAATCGAAATACAGTTAACGTAGACATTAAAATTTGGTAGACACTGCTTCATCTTCAACAAGTTCATTAATCAGTACACTTGAGTGTTTGTAAAATATATCGTTCTAACGTTTGGCTAAACTTTCATGGATTAATCTGTCTATTAGGTCGAGTTTCTCAATCCCGATTTTTGTGTATCTATCCTAAGAGGACGATTTGAACATGCCAAATTTAATCAACTTTGGTCTGGCTCTGTCTACATCCTTTCAGTCAAAATTCACTTATGAATGCATGGAAACCAGTCATTTCGTCTCCAAGAGATCTATATGTATACATCTTAATTTACATAGCAGAATTATCACACACACACACACACACGCACACACACACACACACACACACACACATATATATATATATATATATATATATATTGGGATAGGTTTAGGTTTAGGCTGTTTGGTTTAATTTTATATCAACCACCTTTGATGGTTATTCAATACCGATTCCTGTTGATTCACAGGATTTTTTTATGTTAATTATTTGTCGGTAACATTTTTTCTTAACGTGCCAGAACTTACTTGTTTGCCCATAGTTAAATGGTTCCAAGCATTTCTTTGTAACAGTAATAATTCTATTTTCACTGTTTCATGAATTGCTACCCATAATTTGCACTGAGTTAAATGGAATCAAGTATCGTTACCAAACATTAATTGTTCTGTTTACCAGTTAAACGGTTTCGAACATTCCTATCTTATACTAGTAATTCAATTTGATATTAATCATTCACGTGTACTCAGTTAAATGGTTTCAAATATGGTAAATTATTAAACAGTTTGACACAGTGATGAGACCCTGACTGGTAATACCAGTCCGAGTCAGAGTGGACCTGGGAGTAATAGCAATAAAGAGAAAGTCTACGTTTCCTAAAGCTCCAGCAGTGGCGTTTTATCATCAGGTGGTTTAGTATCATATCCATGACACTCGTTGGAGGATATCTTACTCCTCTGACGAAATGTAGTCAGCTGGTATCATGATAGACAAGGAATAAGTACGACTTGTTTGTGTGTGTGGGAGGGGAATATCCACCTTATATGACAGTGGATGACAAAGTCAGTAACTTAACGGTTATTAACTGAATTTTGATCAGATACTTTCGCTGTATAGTGTTCTGGATTATTAATGTACATCACTTGGATAAAGTGCACAGGCAAAGAAAGAGATTATGTTGAAAAATTATGGCTCATTAACATGAGATGGGAGGTTGGTGATCAAATAGTTACTGTTTTGTTTGGTGTTGCTTCCAAGATTTGTTCAAGATATCACGTATATTTTTGAATGTTAAATTACGTGCGTATACTTTTTCTTAGACAAATAATTACTTAATTTTCTTTCGGAAATTGGTGAATATAATTCTATGCTGCAACAATTCTTCTTGTTGATGATGGAATTTTGGTACAGAACCCATCTCGGTGATAACCGTTTTTTCTGTCGTTTACGCCAAAACTATGCTTACCAAATTGGTTCTCTCTTTTTCAACCCCATCATATAGAAAAGATACATATTAAGTGGCATTACTTACCCGAATCACGTAGGAGTTGAAAGATTTTCATTATTAAAAATTAAGGTTGGTTGGTTAATTGGGTTTTATGGCATATCAACCCTTGTAGGTTATTCAACGCCAAATCCATTTTTATGTAAATAATCTGTTCTTTTTAAAACAATTCAGTTTAGCATAAGTACACAGTTTAATGGTAAAAAAAACAGTTCTATTTTAATTCAGTTCAGCATAAGTACACAGTTTAGACGTCAAAAACAGTTCTATTTCGAGCAATTCAGTTCAGCACTAGTACGCAGTTCCTATGTCAAAACAGTTCTATTTTAAACAATTCAGTTTAGCATAAATACGCAGTTTAAATGCAAAAATCAGTATAGTGAAAGAAGCACGGTTTAGTTCTATTTAACCCATAGATAAGACCCTTATCAGGTGCTACCACTCAAGGCCAGAGTGGACCTGAGAGCGATGGCAATGAAGGGGTACTCTGCATTCCCCAAAGCTCCAGCATTGCTGGAACCTCACCATCAGATTGTTTAGTGTCATATACAGGACACTCATTGGGGGTGTCTTACCCCTCTGCAGAGAAGCAGTCGGTGTATTCTCCAGCCATAAAAATTAAGGATAAAAAGTGACTTTTATTAATGTTTACGAAGATTATTATGGGATTTTTGTTTCTTTTTTTATCGTTGATTTGCTGAGAGATACTGCCGGAAATAACCTCTTTTGAACAAATCTTCAAACTTATACGTATACATACATCCAACCCACCTGAAATAACGATTGATTGATTGATTGATTTTAAAGAGATAACAAACCGTCTGGGGCTATGTTATGCCTTGAAGCTTACGAATTATACTCATTGTACTTTACTCTTTTTGCGTAGATTTTTTAAAGTGTTTTTATTTAAATATTTGTACACGAGTATATGATATCAAGTATTCCTTTCTAATGCAATTATTTTGTACACGGTTGTATGATTTCTTGTAACTATTTCTATTTTGTAATCGGCAGTTATATGGTAACAAGTAACTAATAATAACAATCGCTACTAAATAGTTATAAGTTCAGTTATGTATTTGTAGTTATATGGTATCAAACATTACTGTCTAATATAGATAATTTTCAAAGAGATATATTTGATCCATAGATGGGACCCTAATCTGTATTACCACTCCAGGTCAGAGTACACCAAGTAATGACGGTTGTGAAATACAAAAAAATTAATTTTTATTTATTGCGGACTTTTTGTCCTCATCTTGGTAGTTTTTGTGTTGTTTCTTCTTTCACTATGTTTCAGCCAAATTGCACCTCTGGCCTTCTTCAGGTGATTTTACCGCGACCTCGGATAGGAATGCTGAGTCTTGTAACCGAGTATTTGTCGCTGCCTCCCACCAGACACGACTTGACACAAGGTCAAAAGCCCGAAGGCCAATTAAAGTGGGGATAAAGGGGAGGGGAGGTCAGGAACGAATCGAGACTCGAACCCTGCTTGTCAGTGCTGCTCATCGGCTCACTTAGTGCAATGTGAGCCTGATGAGGCAAGCAGTTTCACGAACCCAAATGTGGGTCCGGGCAGGTATGCCAGTTAACGGCTTAAACTAGACGCATGGTCTAGTGCCGTACAAGGGGGACAAAGGAGACAAAAGTGCAGCTCGCCCACCCGAAGGTAGCCTAGTCGAAACTAGGTGCCTAATTAAAGGCCCCAAGTCTGCCATTGTTCCTTTTCCAGGGCCACGCTCCGGACCGAAGTCCAGAACAGGCCCCGGGGCGCTCGCCATTACTGCCTTCCATAGTTGTTGTCTATCGCACCACGTTTTTGAGCAAGTAAACCTCTGGCTAGCTTGGGTAGGAATTGAAACCGTGGCGCAGCGTATCGAGGCGTTGAGTCTCTACGGTTCCAGGTGAGCATTGTCAGAAGATAGCGGTTTCAATTCCTACCCAAGCTAGCCAGAGGTTTACTTGCTCAAATACGTGGTGCGATAGACAACAACTATGGAAGGCAGTAATTACTGGGGATATGGTTACAAGACTCATCATTCCTATCCGAGGTCGCGGTAAAATCACCTGAAAAAGACGAGAGGTGCAATTTGGCTGAAACATAGTGAAAGAAGAAACAACACAACAACTACCAAGATGAGGACAAAAAGTCCGCAATAAATAAAAATTAATTCTCAGATTAAGAAGCCTCATCTCAAAATGAATCCAATTATTCTCCCTCCAGTTATGGGTAAATAGTAGGGCAGACTAGGTTCTTCAGCCTTGGTGAGGCAATTAGTCTAGGAGAAGGAAAACTCTGAATTCAAACCTGTTAAACTCCGCTTAAAAATTGACCTTGTGTCATATCCTGCTCGAGCGGAGGGGTTGGTAAATATGATAAACAATGTTTCAATTAATTTTTATTACATTCTCCGTCTTTATGTCTGTGTCCTAATCTCTCTGTGGTGGCCTTTCAAGACATGAGCGATAATGTTTCTCCACGTTTCTTTTCTATTATTATTCTCATCTTTATTTTTTTTTATTTTTTATTATAAATTGAATTACAATGACCAGAAAATCCGTGTGATATACTGAACCACGGGACATTTGTTTCGATCATATTAGGTCTCACCAGCAGTGTATGCCAGGATCCCCGCCTCTGGAAATCGAACCAAAATGCAAAGCCGAAACTATAGTGCTACTGATCCACATCACACAAAAGCAACGCCAAATTAACTAGTCATGGTAAATAACCTGATGTGTCTTGTAGTTACATCCATGCTCTTACAGAGGACGCGGTCACCTCTAGTGCTCCGTCTTCCCAAGAGGATTGGAGATACGCATCTGCGTAACATGACCGCATGAGCAAGGAAATCGGTTGAGGAATTATATAATAAATTAAATTACCATGACTGTATGATGCACTCAGTGTTTGCTGGATTATCTGGTCATGGTAATTTAGTTTATGATATAATTCCCCGACTTAAAAAAATGTGTATCTATTATTTTATGGTTCATTTTTTTTTATATAAATGCAGACCGCACACAATCATCTGTTAAATCTCCTTCAAATTGTTTTTATTATTTACGTCAAAGTATTTTAAGTGTCATAAGGTAAATAATACACTTAAGGGACTCTATTATTGGCATATAGCGAAGATAAATTTTTTTAAAATTCTATCGCTTAATGTGTCAGTATAACTGACAGTTTAGGGTCATGAAAGCGTGATTTTTTTTATTGGACGAGCTAGTTACGTTGTTGGGATATTCTAGAATATTTAAAAGTAGAACATAGCTTCAATGGGTAATATGTATAAGCCGTCGCCAAAGAAATAAAGTTATGGGCACATCGAAATGTAATCTTGTCATTCTTTCCGGGGAAACAGTGAACCAGAGAAGGCAACGACGTGAAGAGAAGGCAATGACATGAAAAGAAGAGACGAACGGATAAAATAAGATGGCGACGAGAGAGACGACAGATAGCGACAAGAGACGACTAAGACAGTAGATAGGCGTCGTTGATAAAAAAAAAGGATATAAAATGCTCTTATGAAAATTTCGCTATGATGTGCTTTTTTCTAGATAATAGTTACATAGAGAAATCATAGATTTTGTAAAAGACAGCTTGAGAATTGTTTTATTCTTAAAGTTAAATAAATTTTCTTGTGTTGCTCTAATAGAAATCTCGCTATGTCGTACCGCTTTCGCTGTGTTACGATTGCATACCAACATAATGTGAATCTTAATAAAAAAAATTGTTAGAAAACAGTTGAGTTTGTGTGTCGAATACATTTATTCCTTCTTTTTCTCAGAAATAGTTTTTTTATCGTCTGCTTAAGCGAAAGTCGACCAATTTTTCCTGCAACATTGGCGCCATGATTGCGGTTAGTTCAAACAATTTTGGTGTACGCATGCGTCGTTTCGTCCTTAACATTTTTTCCCCATTTCATTCATTTTTATTCATTTGGTTCTTTTTTTCTTCAAATTAATCCATTAAATCGAATCTTTACATTTTAATCTCTTCGAGCTGTGATTTTGTCATGTTTCATGTAAGATTAGTCATTTGTCTGTTCTTAGACTTCGAATTTTATGTTTACGGGTGATTTGCTTTTTAGGCATTTGCAGGTTGACAAGTTTGACGGCTAGACTGACTTTCCGACTGGTCGAAATATAAACGTATAAACGTATATATTGAGTCAAAATATGAACTAATCTCTCTATCAGTCTCTTGTTCCACTCAACCCGCCTCTCTCTCTCTCCTTCTCCTTCATACTTAACAACTATCTATTTCAGTCTGATCTATCTATCTATCTGTCAAGTACTTGTACTAGCAACTCTTCGTGAGTGATTTCGAGTCTCATTGGATGGCCCATTCATGCGGCCTTGTGCCACATCTAAATGCCACATTGTGAGATGCCACATTTCCTGACCGCTGGGTTGGGACACACTTCGGTCGAGCATGGTTACAGGTACACGGATCAGATCGGGTGTGCCTTGGTTCCGGTGGCAGTCGGTCGAGGCCTTCTGATATGGATTCAGGGAAGCCGGCATCCATGCCACGGGCTCTAAGACCGACGCCCCTCGAGCCTCAAGGTCTCTATCCCCTCAGGCTCTAACCCTCTCAGGAGAGGCTAGGTTTATCGCCTGGCACCTGAGGCGCTTCATTTAGAGGAATGCCGACGGGGCCCAATGCATTTTTAGGAATGCCTTGTGGGTCTGAGCAACGGTTCAACCTTAAAAAAGGCCCTGTGCCACACTTATCCGTTTGGAAAGGCGCGTGACAAATGCCTGTACTACGTCTAAGCAAACAGCCTAACAAATTACTATATCTCTGTCTAATAATCAATACATTCTTTTCTATAACTCGTATATTTGTTTCTATTCTATTTACTTATCAAACTGAACACCACATTGTTTCACAGATCATTACTCTGATTCTCACTGCGTGCCAATTACTCGTGGCTTTGTGTCAAATTAACATTTTATCTAGAAACCTGTACACCTTAATTAGTCAGCCAAGCTATCTATCAGTTTATCTATTTTAAAATTTTATATAGAAGTAATCTATCTATCTATCTATCTATCTATCTCCGTATTTACCAACCCCTCCGCTCGGGCAGGATATGACACAAGATCAATTTTTAAGCGGAGTTTAACATGTTTCAATTCAGAGTTTTCCTTCTCCTAGACGAGTTGCCTCACCAAGGCTGAAGAACTCTTACTGCCCTACTATTTATCCATAGCTGGAGGGAGAATAATTGGATTCATACCTTTCTCAAGGGTATTAGTGCTATGTGAAATGCAATCAGCCTCGTCAAGGTTTTGAACTCGTATCGCCGTGTCCATTTCCTACAAAGATAACTATTACACCACGGGCACCTCCTATCTATCTATCTATCTATCTTCCACAGGTAATGTTTGAACGGAGTTCAGTGACTTTGAATTGATAAGCTCATTACAAATGAAAAGGAACTCTTCATTTTTCAACTGAACAAGACTCCACTTCACTGGAAGCTCACTGTGAAGGTTTATTCCTCGGAGAAGTTGGCACAGAGATTGATGATGCATACTGGTGATAAAGACAATGTACTGCTGAAATGGCTGTCTAATTCACCTCACCTGACACTTGCAATTTTTTTCTTCTTTGGAGCTATGTGAAGACACTGGGCTATGTCCCTTCCTTTTCCTATATGTAACTCCAGCTGAGAATCACTGCCGCAATGGAGACTGTTACATAAGACATGCTGCAGCATGCTTGTCAGGAACTAGACTACCAGTTTGAGGTGTGCCGTATCCCAAGCTGTGCGTATATTGAAAATTTGTGAAATCCTTCATGAAATCCACATAACTTTGAATTTCTCATTCAAATTTTGACTATCTTAGTTGGTTTATGGCTTTTGGTTTATGGTTTTTGGTTTTTTATGGCATGTTCCCCCTTGCGTTATCTACGTTTGTTTTATTTGTTCAATGATAGTTACTTATGCTGCTATTTGTTTGGTTTTGTTTGGTTTTACGGTATATCAACCCGTGCAGATTATTTAACGGTAACACTTCTTTATACATGTACTATAAATATATATGATTTAGATAGGTTGGCTTTTATGGCAGATCAACAATTGTAGGTTATTTAATACCAAATCCTCTTAATACATATATATCAAATATATATGACTTAGTTAGTTTGGCTTTTATGGCATATCAACCCGTGTAGGTTATTTAATGTCAAATATTCTTTATACATATATATCAAATATATATGATTTAGTTAGGTTGACTTTTACGACATGTCAACCCGTGTAGGTTATTCAATGCCAAATCTTTATACATATATCCATTAGATATATATGATTTAGATAGGTTGGCTTTTATGGCATATCAACCATTGTAGATTATTTAATGCCAAATCTCCTTTATACATATATATTAAATATGAATGATTTGGTTTGGTTGGGTTTTATGGCATATCAACCATTGTAGGTTATTTAATGCCAAATCTTCTTTATACATTTATATCAATATATATGATTTAGTTAGGTTGACTTTTATGACATGTCAACCCGTGTAGGTTATTCAATGCCAAATCTTCTTTATACATATATATTAAATATAAATGATTTGGTTTGGTTGGGTTTTATGGCATATAAACCATTGTAGGTTATTTAATGCCAAATCTTCTTTATACATATATATTAGATATAAATGATTTGGTTTGGTTGAGTTTTATGGCATATCAACCATTGTAGGTTATTTAATGCCAAATCTTCTTTATACATATATATTAAATATAAATGATTTGTTAACACATTTTATTGATAACATTTTTAAACAAGCCGGAGCTACTCTTCTTCACAAATTTAAATGGTTTCAAGTATTACTATATAACAATAGCAATTAAACATTAGTCATTTGTTTTTTCACATTTAAATAGATGTATATGATATGTAAGTAATTAGCTTGTCGCTAATTTCCTTTTTAAGTAAGCTTGAACTAATTTGTTTGAACACTAGTATTACTATTGGTTCTTCACAATGAAATGGTTTCAATTATTGCTATCTGACATTAATTATTCCATTCAATATTAATCATTTATTTGCATATAGTGAAGTGGTTACATGTATTGTTATTTAACACGAATTCTCTAATTCAACACCATTCGTTCATTTGCACACGGTTAAATGGTAGCAAGTACTGTTAGATATCACTAACAATTCCCTCTGACATCAGTCATTTTTTGCACACAGTTAAAAGATCAAGCAGTTCTATTTCTAATAACTCAATTTAGGCATTTAGTCTTCTGTTTGCACTCAGTTTAAATGTCAAAAAGTTCTATTTGAACCATTGATAGGACGCAATCAGTTGCTACCTGTCCAGGCCAGAGTGGAACTGGGAGCGATGACAATGAAGAGATACTCTGCATTTCCCAAAGCTCCAGCAAGCTGTTATTTGCATATTATTTCTGGTGATACATCTGTTGGTAATTGAATATTAGGTATAGTCGTATGGGCTTGGATAAACTATAGAGTTCCTCAGATATTTATAACTCAAATTATCTTAAACTTTTTGAAAAATATTTGTATAATTTACCTATACGTATATAGAAGGATTTATGTGTCTGTTATAATTTACAACCTAACAGGGGAGTGTCCTCGTGGTGTAATGGTTAACGTGATGGACTGCGGAATCGTAGTAAGCGAGTTCGAATTCTAGTCGCACTATTATGTTCACTTTTGGACTAATGCACTTGGGAAAGGTATGAACCCCCTTATCACCCCAGCTATGTGTTAAATAGCAAGACTGCTGTTTTTCTAGAAGGATGGATTTGGTTTAAAATAGCCTACAAAGGTTGATATGCCATTAAGCAAAGAAACGGAAACCAGCTAATAGGTAGTTGGGAGAATTGCTGTATAGTAGAGAAATAGGAGAACACTTATGTATAAGAATAAACTCTGCTTTTTTCTTTTTATAACCCAAAATGTATGGATGGGCAGAGTACGGAGGGTCGAAGATTGCTCAGCTGCACACACAGGGACAAACATACGAATCTTCTGTGAAGTACTTTCCTCTTCTAACTGTTCGGGTCGAGATCTCCCTGTTATATAATATCCCAGTTGTTTTTTTACTTACAGTGGCTGATCCTTCTAGCATGCCACCAACGAAATTTACGCAGCATTTCCACTGGGGCATCTGCGACCTGTTTACTAAGGGAAACTGGTGCATATCCTGTTATGCCTCACCCGCCAATTACGTGACATGTCAAAGGGATCTTCAAGTCAATATCCAACAATTTTAGTGAGAGTATTGGTCCAAAAGTGAATGTGATAGCATGACGAGATTTCTCACCTGCTTACTTCAAGGCCGCGGTCCTTCACTTTAGCCAGAACGTTATCAGGTCTCTTTCATAGAAATCTAATCATTCTGATAGAATAAAACGGGATATGTGTCGGTACTACTATATAGACGCATCACGTCGAATCCAAAGAAAAGCACGAAGAAAAGCTTGATGGAAGCTACACATAAATGTTACGTGCTGTTCTAAACAAACACTGAAAGAACAATCCGCAGAACAGCAGTTGTACTGTCCCTTACTTCCCATCTCACGATCCATCCAAATAAGACGAACACATACTCGCCCAGTCGGCTGGGGCTTGAGAATACACCGACTGATTCTCTGTTGAGGGATAAGACCACCTCAACGAGATTTTCGGATATGACAGTAAAAAATCTGATGTTGAAGCTCAAGTAATGCTGGAGCTTTGGGGAATGCAGAGTGGTCCTTCATTGCTATCGCTCCCAGGTTTAATCCTCCCTATGTGTCAAATAAAACCAAACTGTGTACTTATGCAAAACTGAACTGTTTGAAATAGAACTGTTTTGATATTGAAACTGTTTGTAAGCAAAAACTATTCTTATATTAAACTGAATTGTTTGAAATTTGATTCGGTGTTAAATGACCAAAAAAGGTTGATTGGTTTGGTTTGGTTTGTTGGGTTTTTTGGCATATCAACCTTTGTAGGTTATTTAACGCCAAATCCATTTTTATATAAATAATCTGTTCTTTTTAAAACAATTCAGTTTAGCATAAGTACAGTTTAATTGTCAAAAACATTTCTATTTCAAACTATTCAAGAAGTTATATATAACAATTCAGTTAAGTGTAAATACAATTTAACTGTCGAAAAACAGTTCTATTTCAAATAATTCTGTTAAGCATAAGCACGCAGTTAAATGTAAGTACGGTTTAATTGTCAAAAACATTTCTATTTTAAGCTATTCAGTTTACTCAAACAATTCAGTAGAGCATAAGAATGCTGTTAGTTCTATTTAATCCATAGATAGGGCCCTATCAGGTGCTACCACTCCGGGCCAGAGTGGACCTGGGAGCGATGGCAATGAAGGGGTACTCCGCATTCCCCAAAACTCCAGCACTGCTGGAACCTCACCATCAGATTGTTTAGTGTCATATCCAGGACACTCGTTAGGGGGGGGTCTTACCCCTCTGCAGAGAAGCAGTCGGTGTATTCTACAGCCCCAGCCGACTGCGCAAAAAAAAAAAAAAAAAAAGGTTGAGGCACCGTAAAACAAAACAACCAACCAACCAATGAAAACACACACACACACACACACACACACACACACACACACACATATATATATATATATATATATATATATATATATTCTCGTTTCTTCTTTTCTCAAATCAATCCTTTTATCTTTTGATGAAATATATCTCATTGTCTTTGCGTCTCGTTGATTCTATTCACGTCTGCTGCTTTTCTGATGACAAAGACATTTTATATCTACTGTTTTCATTTGCTCTTTTTGATTCGTACTTTTAACCCCCCAAGCGTTTGTTTGCTCTAGCAATTTGGATTATTTTTTCTATCAAGCGTCTTTTTCCTTTGTCTTAAACATTTTTTGTTTTGTTTTGCGGAATTTGCAGTTTTCGTTTTCAGTCATTGCGCATGAATTTTAACGTCAACCATCCCCGGGAAATATCCAACCTCATCGTCTCTAAGTTTCTTACGCGTTCATGAAAGAAATAATTTTTCGGCGTTACTATAGAAATAAGATAAATCGACAAGACTAACCGCTAATTAAAGAGATTGTGAGATTATTGTTAGCATAAGTTCAGAAATATACTCTAGATAATAAATGCTTTTATACTAAGTTTTATGCAGTCCACCCATTACGTTTTCTGATATGAATTCAAATACACAGGGTGTTTCAAAAGATGATATCCTTTGAAATGTACAAGGTATTTCAGAAAAACTTATGTGATTTTGTAATCTTCTAACTTGGTCAATCTTCGTTGAAAAGACCACAAATTTTAACTGCATGTGTAGAAACAACGCAAAATTCTATTTGCCCAGTCGGCTGTAACAGTAGGATACACTGACTGCTTCTCTGTAGAGGGGTAAGACTCCCCCTACAAGTGTATTGGGTCCAAGTCGGCGGCGGCTGTCAAATACTCAGACTGCATCTCTGTAGAGAGGTAAGATTCCCCCCAACGAGTGTCCCGGAAATGACATTAAAAAATCTGATTGCGAGGCTCCAGTAATGCTGGAGCTTGGGGAATGCGGAGTACCCCTTCATTGCCATTGCTCTCAGGTTCTATTTATGGGTCAAATAGAACTGTTTGACATTTAAACTCTGTAACAAACGAATGGCTTATGCTAAATTAAATTGTTTGAAATAGAACTGTTTGATCATTTAATTGTTTTTAAACAAATAACTGTTGTTTTAATTGAATTGTTTGTGACAAATCACACACACACACACACACACACACACACACACACACACACACACACACACACACACACACACACACACATATATATATATATGTATATACCGGACTTGGAATTAAATGACCAACGATAGTTGATATGCCATAAAAGCAATCAAATCAAATTATTTATATTTGATATATATATAACATCTTCATGACATGAAATCGAAATATAAAGACTGAATAGAAAACAGCAAAAATTCAATCACAGTTCTTACGAACACACACGCGCGTGCGCACACACTCACACACTCACACACACACATATATATGAAGAGTAAATAAAGGATTGTAATCCGACAATATGTAGAAAAACTGATAACAACGATCCAAGTGGAAGGAATGATTTATTAACGGGTCGACACTATAGCGTTTCGGTTCTACTGAACCATCATTAGGATCATGTGGGGTGATATCAATAATTGTAAGTTAACGATGGATGTTTAGAAATGTGAAAAACAAAAACCCCGGGGAAAATATGTATTGTAAGAAAAAGTTGGCCGTTTAACTGGCGAATTAGCGTTTGATGTTTAAATTACGTCATTTGACTTATTAGGAATATTGTATAGAATTTATGTAAATTTTATACAATATTCCTAATAAGTAATTTAAACATCAAACCATTCTATTCCTAATTTCCAAGTTTCGAAAAATTGTAGTTGAAAACACCACTATGATCGCACATGAAATTGATAAGCTACGACTACAAATCCTAGAAGCCTTAAATATAAAAACAATAAAACTAAAATCAATAGCGTTAATTTTGAAAATAGCGAAAATGTTTTGAAATGTTTTTAGTATTTTTTCCCGTATTTCTTTTTAGTATTCTATTTCCGTTGACAGCGGTCCCTTTTAAATAGCGTTCCTTTTTCAAATACCGTTCCCTTTTTTAAATATATCAGTTAAGCTGTTTTTATCCAACTCTGCGTGCGCATATTTTTGTTATATTATAAAAAAAAAACTTTCAAAATTTTCAAAACTAATTAAAAAACAAACAAACAACACTCCTTACACAAGCAAGCAACCCCTGATGTTTGCCTATGAAGGGTCCGAAAACGCTCGTGGCAATTTTGGAAAATTCATCTACCCATTCCAACTTGAAAGTAAGACACTTATCGGGAAACTTGAATGGATCTAAAATAAATCATACAGACAAAATTTGTTTTCATAATTTAATGAAACTTATATATATATATATATATATATATATATATATATATATATATATATAATTACAAGACTCACCATTTGATACAAACTAAAATAGCAGTAAATTCAGAAAAAGATAAAGAATAAAAATACTTTGTTTGGGTTTTATGGCATATCAACCTTTGTAGGTTATTCAATGCCAAATCCATTTTTGTACAAAACAGTTCTATTTCAAAATATTCAGTATAGCACATGTACACAAATTAATTGTAAAATCATTTGTATTTCAAGCTATTCAGTTTAGTCAAACAATTTTAATTCAAACAATTCAGTTTAGTATATGTATAGTTTTTGTTTATGCACCATGAAATGTCAAAACATTTCTATTTCAAACGATTCAGTTTCGCATACAAAAACAGTTCCATTTCAAACAATTCCGTTTAGCGTAAGTACGAAGTTTCACGGATGTACTCAGTTTAAATGTAAAAACAGCTCTCTTTCAAACAATTCAGTTTAGCATAAGGAGACCGTTTATTTCTATTTGACCCATAGATAAGACCCTATCAGGTGTTACCTCTCCAGGCCAGATTGGACTTGGGAGTGATGGCAATAAAGGAGTACTCAGCATTCCCCAAAGCTCCAGCATTACTGGAACCTTGTCATCATACTGTTTTGTGTCATATCCAGGTGTTTTATTTTACCCCTCTACAGAGATGTAGTTCGCGTACTCTACAGCCCCAGATGAATGGGTAATGAAAATTGTACAATGTTAAAAAAAGAATAATTAAAAAAAAATAAAAAAGATTAACAACTCACTGCTCTTAGTTTCATGTAAGCGTACATCAGGTGAGATTCGTCAAATACGACGCCATGAGACAAACCTTACTGATTATTGGTCAACCTGGCCCATTGGCATAATGGTTAGAGTGTTCGCTGATGGCCCGGGAAGCTAGCGTTCAGTCCCAGGACAGGTCATACCAGAGACTCAAAAACACAACTTGGTGCCTCCTTACTTAACACTCAGCATTAGAAGGTAAGGATCAAGGGTAAGTTGAACAATCCAGGAAAAGAAGTAGCGCCCTCTCCTATATCCTTGGTGTTGTAGCTATTGAAATCGGGTCGCCTTTGGCTACGGTCGGCCAACTTATATATACACTTAGTATTGCTACATATACTGTTTGATAAATACTAAAACGCCAGTAAATTCTGTAATTCTATAAAATAACAAAAGTGTAAAGCAAATATTGAAAACTAAAAAGAATTATTGATATTATTAAATCAAGAGTCTTATGTTCGTATAACATTCGTCAAACTGCGTCCGTTAGCCAACGGAATAACAGTAAACTCCTGGAATATTGAAGGTAGTTTCAGAATATCGTAGTGATACTAGATAACTTCCGTCAAAAGAAGGTTCCAACCTAATTTCATTTTTGGTAAATATAAGTAGATACACCCACCAGAAGGGCTCTTACGGCAAGGGAAAAATTCAAAACTGAATTAGAAAGAAAATTTCCGGAAATTTTTTCAAAAGGTCTTGGGACGTGTACAAAGGTAAAGACAATATATAAAGTTAGAGAAAATACAACACCAGTATTCAGACCGAAAAGGAGTGTACCTTTTGCAGTCTTAGATCCAATCAATAAGGAATTGGAAAGGCTAGAAGATTTAGGGGTCCTTTCCAAAATAGATTACTCTGAATGGTCATCACCGACTGTTTACGTGAAGAAAAATAATAACAATATCAGTGTATATGTCGATGTTTTAAAAGAGCGCGATGATAGTTTGCAAATCTCTAATTGTCCAGTCGGCTGGGGCTGTATAATATACCAACTGCATCTCTGAAAAAGGATAAGACCCTCCAACAAGTGTCACTAAACAATCTGATGGTGAAGTTCCAGTGATGCTGGAGTTTTGGGGAATGCAGAATACCCCTTCATTGCCATCGCTCCCAGGTCTGCTCTGGCCTTGAGAGGTAGCACCTGATAGGGCCCTATCTATGGGTCAAATTGAACTAAATTGCGTACTTATGCTAAACTGAATAGTTTGAAATAGAACTGTTTTTTGACATTGAAAATGTACTTATGTTAAACTGAATTGTTCGAAATAGAACAGGTTTGACATTTAACTGTGTATGGACAAAAACTGTACTTATATTAAACTGAATTGTTTAAGTTAGAACTGTTTGACTAAACGGAATAACTTGAAATAGAATATTTTTGAAAATTAAAGTGTGAACTCATGCTAAATAGAATTGTTTGAATTAGAACTGATTATTTGTATAGAAAATGGATTTGGCATTAAATAACGTATAAAAGTTGATATGCCATAAAACCCAACCAACCAAACAACTTTATAATTATCAAGTCCGGAAGAAATTTTCGCCAAACTAAATGGTGGAAAATCTTTTTTCAAGTTGGACTTGTCAGATGCCTACTTACAAATACTGATAGAAGAAGAGTTTTCGAAATTACTATCAACACTCATAAAGTGCACTTAAAGGATCGAATGAGGAGGAGTCGGAAAAGAAAAGGATGCTGTAATTTCAGAGTATCTTTAGAATTACGCTAAACCTTAATACTAGATCTGGAATGTCACAAGCGGAATTAATGTTCGCTTGAAAAATTAAATCCGTGTTTAACAAGATACTTCCTGAATGGAAGGCCTGACCATCAAGGAATATCCGTATTAATAAAAATCTTACCAAGAGAGAAAAAGTTGTTTTCAAGATGTACCAAAAAAGAATCGAATTTTTGAAAGATGGTGTGATTCAAAAAAAGGATCAGTCGAAGTACTGACATGGTGCAGGGACCAAGGCTGGAGTAGAACCAAAAAGAAAACAAGAAAAAATATTACCAGTAAAAATAGTGCGTATTCACTAACACTTCGATTTTCTTCTATAAGACATTTTTTTATTAGCAAGTAGAAATTTGTTCATTTAAACTTGCTTCTAGCTAGAAGAGACCTTCTTAGTATTCAGAATTGTCAACAAGAATAGTCAGCCTTTCGTTTTCTGCTTGTGTTAGATGTTTGTGAGAAAAGAAAATGCTCTTGGCAAACTTTTCAGGAAAGCAGAAATGGCCAGCGGTGCATCGTCGGGCAACCAACAAATTCCACCTTACGGCTTATCCTACCTCCGTCTTTCTCTCGATAACTGTCCCTGTTCGTATTCCGATTCATATATCTCTTTTTCTTTACTATCTTTATATTTACCGAGATTATTTGTGTATAAGACGCACTATTTTTCCAGACTTTTCAGCACAAAAGTTACAGGTGCGTATAGGACATAAACACTCCTTGGGTCGACCAAAGATTTCTGAGACGCTCCCAGTAAGAAGGGCCGTAGCCAAAGATTTTGGTCGTAACAACAGACTACTACTTCTTATAAAACTAAAAAAAAACTAATGCAGATTTCTGTCTTAATTTTTGAGCTGGTAAAACCTATACAAAGGGGAGAGTTGAGTGAGAAATATAAAATCTGGGTTAGGCATAGAATCTTTTGAAAGACCCTCGTTCAGCACATATACCTTACCCGATTCTAAATAGGATGGTCACAAGTCAATTACATCTGTAGTCCAAACAAAGATGTTTTTAAACCACAACAAACAAATATCCACTGAAATCAACATCATCATCATCATCATCAGGTCGCACCATCAGCATGGATATTCCTGACTCTCTCTCGCCACCTCTCTCCATCGTCCATCTCTTCCGGTAGGTCTTCAAGGCTATATCCTGTATCGGCACAGATCTGTTGTATATAGGTTCTTCTAGCTGGTCTTCCTGCTTTTGCTCATTCATGTGGAGGGGTCCACAGGAATATGTCACTAATGAGTTCGTCCCTATTTCTCCAGCAGTGTACCGCCTGTCTGGTTCGTCTTACTTGGATAGTTTTCGTGATGGGTGGTAAGTGGCAGTACAGCAGCTCTTTTGTACGGTGCTGCCTCCAGGACATGTTCAATATTGCTCGCAGCATTCTTATGTAGTTGCCGTCAAGCTTTTTCTCCATATGTTTAGTTAGCGTCCATGTAGTGCATCCATCAAAATCAGTATCGACACGACCGCTGCTTGGAAAAAAACTGCGTTTTATTTTATCAGGTCTGACTTCCTTTGTCAGGTCTGACTTCCTTATGACCGATAGCCAATCGATAGCTGTCAATGCCTTTGATGTCTGTCTCGGTTGATGAGTGAACTTGTCCACAAGTTTCAGAGAGCTACCGTTTTGTGTGGAGATGTCGCCTCTTTAATTAAAGCACATATATTCCATCTTGTGTGCATTGACATGGAGGCCGCTGCCTGCAGCTCCTCGTTCCAGACTATGTAGAAGGGTATCGGCTTTGGCGGGTGCATTTATCAGAAGCGCTATGTCATCAGCGTAGCCCACGTCCGTAATTGCTTGTGCGGGGTATCATCTGCTTCTTTCCTTTGTTAGCTTGAAACCTTTCCCCTGAAATACGTGTAGGTTATAATTTTTTTTCTCCGGACGTGAACTTATTTTCGTCGAAAGCTTGTTACATTTTTGTGTGCACATGTCCATGGGTTTTTCCAATCGTGTGTAGATTTTGTGTTTTGAGATATAATTTTAACTATATAAATTCTTTTATTCTTTTAAAGTACGAAGAAATAAAATGTTGAAAAAATGCTTAATTTAGGTTAAATGTAGCTGCAACAAATCCTTAAATGTCAGTGAGAATTATTTCCAGAATTTCGTCGTCTGGTGATGGGGGGGTCTATTACCCATGAGTGCGTGTTATGCACAAATAATTATGGTATATCAATTTCAGTGTGTACTTATTTCAACTCATTTCCGCTTTCATTTTCATATCAATCAATCTCAGTCTGTGTTTATTCCAAGGGACACTATTTTTCTTAATATCTCAGTTTTTACCAGCCAATTCTTTCTTTGAAGATCTCGGTCCATTTTTCCACATCTTAATACCCATCCGCAAAAAGGGGTGTCCTGGGTATAACAATATGCTGCATTTGATGGCGAGGCTCCAGTTCAGTAGATGTAGGAGAGTGCGGAGTACTTCTTCATTACCATTACTCCTAGATCCTCTCTGACACGTATTGGTCGCACCAGTTGGAGTCTTATCTATGGGTCAGGTAGATTTGTTAGAAATTTATTTGTATGAGATAAGAATATTCGATACCGGGCAACGGTAAATTATTTGTATTAAGAATAATTACTTGAAGTTATAATTGTTGACAATGGATTATTATTTGTTACTTGAAACCATACAACCGAAAGCAAACGAATGACTTATTAAAAAAGAAATAACTACTTGAAACCATATAAGATTATTAGATTGGAGTGTTTGAATCCATAGAATTGAGTGCTAATTATTTGTGTTATATAAGAACACTTGATATGAGTGTTAAAAAAGAAAGAATAGCACAAAATAAAAGCGTAAAAATAAATATACAATGTACACGATTTCCAATCTATGACCCAAATAGACATGTCTAAAAATTATTCGTATTGGATTGGATCGAGGGCAGAAAAAAAAAAAAACTCTTAAAAAACAACACAAAATTTCTATCGTATTTACTGGTAATGTAAACAATATTTTAAGACCAGATTTTCACCAAAAACAAGATATTTACACGATATACATTTTTGAAACATCGAAGAATACCTTGTTCCTAAGACTAAAAAAAAAAAAAAAATTAGGAGTCGTTCATTACATGAATTAATTCATTACACGATTACATACGGTAAAAATAGAGATACAATGAACACTATTATTTAACCTCTAGATATAAAATAATCCTAGACTGGTTAACATGCCGTTAAATATCAAGCAATTAATCGATATCTATTTATAAACGTCAGTCTGTATCTGCCTTAGCTTTCACTTTCACTTTCACTTTCTATCGATTACTGTCAGATCGTACGTAACAGGAGTGATCCAATATTATTTCCCTTTTTCTCTCTTACATTTCTCTCTCTCTATATTACCTACTTATATCAGTCATTAACTTTCATTTTGTATCTATAAATCTCCATTCGGTTTATCATACCTTTTCTCTTTCTATACCTATCTATAAGTGTGCATTTTTATGGAGGTGCCCGTGGTGTAATGGTTATCGTCGTAGGAAACGGACACGGTGACACAAGTTCGAATCCTGGATGAGACTGATTGCATTTTACATAGCACTAATACCCTTGTGAAAGGTATGAATCCAAATATTTTCCCTCCAGCTATGGGTAAACAGTAGGACCTAGGTGAAGGCAACTAGTCTTGGAGAAAAGAATCAAACTCCGCTTAAAAACTGACCTTGTGTCATATCCTGCCCGAGCGGAGGGGTTGGTAAATATATATAAGTGTGTGCATTTTTTTTTCGTATATATACATTTTTCAGTTTATCTTTTCGCGTTATTTTTCCAAGTCTGTTTCAGACTGTTAATTCTTAGCATTTTCTTCTTCTCGCTTTCTCCTACTATCTATCTATCTATCTATCTATCTATCTGTTGTACTCCCTACATATTGGACTCGCCCTCTTCCACAAATACATGTCAACGAGAACGTCAGACGGAGTTCACCATTCAGCGTGACACGATCACGTGTGATACCACAGGGTTAGTGGACAGATAGTCACTAACTCACTGAACTCTCAGCTTCCGATCAACTAACTACAGTTCCACCAGGTTCACCTGTATCTTGTTTAATATATATGTTTTTCTATCAACCCTTTTTGTGCTCCCCGTGTCTTTCCCTTATCAGCATCACAACAGTATCTATCTATCTATCTATCTATGTCTACTCATATCTGTCTCAGCCCAGTCGACTGGGAGTATAGGATACACAAACTTTATCTCCACAGAGAGTAAGAATCCTCCAACAAGTGTCCTCGGTATAACATTAAAAAATTTGATGGCGAGGCTCCAGCCTTGGAGATTCAGGAAATGCAGACTACCCCTTGATTGCCATTGCTGCCCACTCTGACAAGTACTGGTAGAACTTGATTGGGTTCTTATCTATGGGTCACACAGAACAAATTGTGCGCAAACAAATGACTGATGTTAAATTGTGACTGTTATATTGCAATACTTGGAACTATTTTACTGTGGGCTAAAAAAAAATTCAGGCTCGTTTAAGAATGTTATAAAGCAAAATATTTTACAAATCCTACATATTTGATACATATGTATGAACAGGATTTGGTATTAAATAACCTACAATGGTTAATATGCTAAAAAAAACAACCGAACTAAATCAAATCAAATCAAACCAATCATATCTATCTATCTATCTATCTCAGTCTTTTTGAATCTATCTATCTATCTATCTATCTCAGTTTTTTCGAATCTATCTACCTATCTATCAATGCGCTGTCAGAGGAATTTAGATCAAGTAAACTACATTTGCTGCCAACTGATAAGACCTCTCTGAAAGGCAACCTTGAGTATGACCTTTGTTATAACCTTGGTTATGACTTTGGGTATGACACTAAATGACATATAGAAGTGAAATTCCAGTTCTGGTGTATTGAACAACAACTCAAGTGTCATTGACCCCACATACACAGTGAGCCAAAAGGTTCTATTTTTTGAGGGCCCATCTTTGCGTCAAATATGTTTTAAACATACAGTGCCGTTGTTTACTCCATCCTCAATTCGGATAATTAACGAATTTTAGTAAAATTATCTGTACTTAATGAATAAATGAAAATTTTTTTTTATCAAAATCCTGAAGAAAACATCTTTATTATTGTTATTTTTTGTCATATGTCAAACTGATTTTCATGATTGAATTTATTTGCCTTAGTCAATAAATGTTTATTAGCGCTCAAAAACAATAATACATAGGTATTCAAACTATCACAAATTTTCTATATCTCCCTCTATCTCCCTCTATCTTTTGATATATATATATATATATATATATATATATATATATATATATTTCATTAAGAAAAAACACAAACCGGTCACTAGTTAAACCGGAGTTGGGAGTAATTCTATCAGGACAAGAAAACTAAGTGAACATTTTTTCTTAATGAAATTATTGCTCTGTAATGTCTGTTACATTGAGCTCTTTACCAGGAAAATTTAAATGTCCACTTCTGAACAGTTTTCTTGTCCTGATGGAATTACTCTCAACTCCGGT
This sequence comes from Sepioteuthis lessoniana, assembly GCA_963585895.1. Classification (NCBI taxonomy): domain Eukaryota; kingdom Metazoa; phylum Mollusca; class Cephalopoda; order Myopsida; family Loliginidae; genus Sepioteuthis; species Sepioteuthis lessoniana. The sequence goes on along the minus strand of OY757929.1, from coordinate 48,993,335 downwards.
TTAACTGGACCGAATAATACTTATATATATATATATATATATATATATATATATATATATATATATATTCATCAGTCATAATTTGCACATATCTATCTATGTATAAAAATCTGTTCCTCTTTATTGGTTTGATTTTATGGCATATCAACCATTTCTTTTTCTAACAATTCAATTACGCATAGGTTATTTGTTTGCACTTAATATGAATGTACAACAGTTCTATTGGACCCAAACATTGGACCCTATCAAGTGTTACCACTCCAGGCCAGAGTGGACCTGAGAGTGATGGCAATGAAGGAGCACTCCTCATTCACCAAAGCCCCTGCATTACTGGAACGCCATCATCAGATAGTGTCATATCTAAGACACACGTTGGGGGTTGGGATATAACCCCTCTGCAAATATGCTATCGTTGTATTGTTCAGTCCCAGCCGATTGGGCTGTGTTTATATAACTCCATCATTTCTTTGTTTGTTCATATCTCTCTCTCAAAATATATACATTGTGCTGGCATTGTTTATAAGGAGTTGACCTCTATCTTAATACAGGTATTTTGTATAGTTTTATATATAAATAAATTTGGCGACCGTAGTTGAGGGTGACCCCAAGTCTCCCTTTTCGATAGCTACTAATCCAAGGTGTAGGGGAGGGCGCTTCTCCTTTCCCTAGATTGCCCCACTTTACCTTATAATCCGTACCTTATAATGCTGTATGTTAAGCCAGGAGGCATCAAGTTCCACTTTTTGAGTCTGGGATTAAACCCGGGTCTCCCGAGCCATTGGCGAACACTCTAATCATCATTCCAATGTCCGGTCTTTATAATCATCGTAATTTTTATTCTTATTTTAAAGTTAATTAAAAAAATTCTTTTTACAATCACTGACAAAGAATTTGCTTATTCGATTTAAAATTCTTGGTAAATGAATATGAGTTATAAGGTAAGAACAAATATATTTAAATTCTAAAAAAAAAAAAAGCAATTCATTTATTTTTTGTGTTATTCATATTTTTGGTAGGAAAGACTGTAAGGGCAAGAAATATAACACTTTAGAGGAACAATTCTTTCGGTAATTAAAGGCTAGACTTTTTTTTCTTGTGTTGCAAAATAATTGAGTGTATATTTTTTATAGAGCATTTAAAACTTATCATTTTTTTTGCACGAAAATTATCGTTTATGTGGGATAAAACTCAAACATGGACGCTAACAAAACGGCTGGAGAAGAAACTAGATAGCAATTACACAAGAATGCTGCGTGCAATCCTGAACAAGTCCTGGCAGCAACACCCCACAAGACACCAACTGTACGGCCACCTGCCCCCTATCACGAAAACTATTCAAGTTAGGCGAACCAGACATGCAGGACATTGCTGGAGAAGCAGAGATGAACTCATAAGAGATGTACTCTTATGGATCCCCACACATGGCCGCGCAAAAGCAGGACGACCAGCACGAACGTACATTCAGCAGCTATGTGAGGATACAGGTTGTTGTCCTGAAGACCTGCCTAGGGCGATGAACGATAGGGAGGAGTGGCGAGAGAGGGTCAGGGATATCCGTGCTGCCAGGACGATATGATGATGATGATGACATTATAAGCCTTGATATTGCCGAAATGATATCAGTAGAAACTGACCAATCAACAGTTGACCTTATAGTTGATGAAATTTGTATTTTCTTTTTTGAGATGCTAATTTAAGATAGTCTCTTTCTATTAAAAAAGAAAAAAAATTATGAAGGACATGTCTACATTTTTAATCTAGGGATAAATAAAGAACTTCCGGTTAGAAAAAGTTCGCGTTTCTTGGATGCATCGTGTAGACAGTCACGAAAAAATCAGTAAATAGACTTAAACATACGTAAACATAGGTAAAGAAACCTATGCAGAGCAAAATATAATTAAAAACAAGAAAATTAACATTTTTTTTTCATTAAAATTCATTTCAAGCGTCTATTGACAGATTCTTCGGATGGATTGAAACAAAAAAAATTCCCTTTTTTTACCGTTAACCCTGGAGAATATATTTCATCTTACATAAAGTTCAATGGGTTATAATTTGAATATATATATATATATATATATATATATATATATATATATATATATATATATATATATATATATATATATATATATATATATATATATATATATATATATATGAACAAAAAGAATATATCCATAAGATCTTCCAATGCACAGTAGATAATTATGTGGAATCTTCACTTCAACCTTTCTCATATATATATTGTCAACTACAGACAAACTGTTCCGCTGCATCACAACTCTTCAGTGCGGCTTGGCATGTAGGACGCTTCGAGTTGGGATCGAAAACCGCTCTACATTACTTTAAACTTAGTATCTTACCGCTCAGCCACAGCCGACATATGTCAGCTCGGGAATTATAAGATATTATGTTGTAGCTTTTGTTTGTTTATATTTTGCGTGCATGTGTGTGTGTGTGCGTGTGTGTGTGTGTGTGTGTGGGCGTGTGTGTTAAGATACGTAAATATAGACAAATTGAAGTTGATGAATAGATACGGAATATATATATATATATATATATATATATATATATATATATATATATATATATATATATACGCTCGAAATAAAAAAAATGATAGATTAACATAAATATCTACAGATTTAAATACATAGACAGATGTGTGCAAATCAAGACTGTAATATATATATATATATATATATATATATATATATATATATATATATATATATATATATAAAATCACTCATACAAAAAAATACGCAGGTATACACCCGATCACAAATTTTCTATCTCTTCTTTTCTTACTTTATATATATATATATATATATATATATATATATATATATATATATATATATATATATACATACGTGTGGGTCGGTGGCTGGTTGTGTGTGTGCGCCTGCGCCCGAAAAGCAATGTATGCCACAAGGGAATAGAAATGACTTCAATGCCCACAGAGCGTGAAATAGATATATTCGATGAAAAGAACTATAGTTACATTTGGAAAGTTTGCAATCAATTAGAAACCAGATACGCTCTGCCAGTCAGGCAGTGACAGATGAAGGGCCCAATGATGGAGACTGAATTTCTCAAAGAGAACATATAAATCACTTCGCCACTGTTGGCGCGCAAATTCTTCTCGTTGATTTTCTCAGTCTGAAGTATCACCAAAACCTTTCTTTTCATTCGCTATTCTCTGCGACAGAGTTGACCTGTCCATTTTCAGTTGCTCGTACCAATCTCTTTCTGTCGGTTCATATCGATTACTATCAGTCTACATGCACACGCACAGTGGCACAAATACACACACACACACATACACACACACACACACACACACGCGCGCACACACACGCAAAGTTTTTCCCTCTGTTAGGCACCATTGATCTATCTATCTATCTATCTATCTATTTATCTATCTTTCTATCTCATTATGTTCATGTCTATTCACTTATCTCAGTCTTATTATATCTATCTATCAGACTATTCATATTTATCTATCTATTTTTGTCCGACTATTCATAGCTTGCAGGACACTGCTGGAGAATTAGGGACGAGCTCATGAGTGATTTACTCCTATGGACCCCTTCACATGGCCGTGCAAAAGCAGGGCGACCAGCTCGAACCTACATACAGCGACTCTGTGAGGATACGGGGTGTAGTCCTGGGGACCTACCGGAAACGATGAACGATAGGGAGGGGTTATGAGAGACGGTCAGGGATATCTGTACTGATGGCACAACACGATAAGATGATGTCTTATAGCTATTAAGTTGTCCGAAAAATTACTTCAGATTTTAGAATATCTTTTTATTCCTGAAATAATAAATATAAACTGTTTTAATTAGTCTAAACATGATCCCTGAACATGTATGCGTTTTGTCATCGTTTAACAAGGTCATTTATGCCTGTATTGGTCTCGTGGGTGGAGTGTTCACCAATTGTCCGGGAGACCTGGGTTCAGTCCCAGGTCGCGTCATACCAAAGACTTTAAAAATGGTACTTGATACCTCCTTGTTTAACACTCAGCAATATAAGGTACATATCAAGGGTAAAGTGAAGCAATCCAGGGAAAAGAGTAGCGCCCTCCCCTACACCTAGGAGTAGTAGCAATTGAAAAGGGAGCCTTCTGGTTGCCCTCGACTACGGTCGATAACTTTACTTACTTTACGTTTAAGTTTTGATTCCATGAAATCTTTAAATGCAGTTTCTACTTCTTTTTTGGAACGGACTGTTTTTTTTGGGGGGGGTGGCTCAGAAAGTGTCATGATGTTGTAAAAAATGGTTGTCGTTGGGTGAGATATTGGCATAATATTGGTGGATGTTAAAAAGTCTAATATCACAAGTTAGCGGACTTCTGAAATATCGTTACGGCAACTTGTGGCCGAGCATTGTCCTGAAGCTAGATTATGACCAAGATTTGAACTCATGTAAAAAGGTAAACGCTTCTTTTTTCATGTAATTGATTAGAGACATATAAACTTTTAAAATAAGATCTTGAAAAAAGTTATTGAAAATTAACCAAGAGGACACTTTAATTATTATGAATGTGAGTTTTTGGTACAACTACCATTAAAATAATGTTGAATAGAATTGTTCATATCTTCTAGCAGCTTCTCGTAGCTCACGGCTAAACGCGTAAAAGTATCTATTCCTTTTTGATGTTTCCACAACTGTAAACCTGAAGAAAAACATCGGTTTCAATTTGTTTACTGTAAAAATACTTAGAATATGCCTTCAACTTTTAATTCATTTCTATGTTATCTTGAGCGCCAATATGATGTTCGAAAATGTGAAACAAGCGTTTCAGTCGTTAAGAAATCCGGTTCAATCATATCTGAATCCAGCAAGTTTTTAAGTGATAACCAGGCAAACAGCAACGGCAAGGAAGTTACTCTCACCTAAAAATTTAAAAAAAACCCATAAAAATTCGGGAGAATTTATTTGAAATAGATTATCCACGTAAGAATAAACCAGAGAATCCTTAATTATCATGAAGAGAAATGCTTGTGTTCGTAAAAAAAAACAAACGTAAACAATCGAAACTAAATATAAACCGGGCAAAAATCAATACATATTAAAAATGGCGCTTGATGTGTGCATGACTACGCATGCGCAAAAATACATCCTAAGCATCAATAAATACATAAATAAATAAATCTTTCCAACACTTAAAGAACAAAGGAGAAAAACAATAAATGCCTCGTAATCGTAACTGTGACTAGCTGAGAGTAAAGAATATTAATTATTCGCCGTATATTTAAATGCGTTTCATTAGAAATAATCGAAACGAAACTACGCCATTTTGTCCGGTTTCACTTTTTATGATGTTTGCCCGCCATTGTCAGTCCACTCTGGGTCTTCTTGATCCTCTCAAATATTCGTTATCTTCTTATGGCTTTTTACTTTGAAGTAAATTATTTCTCTTTATAAAGTTAACCGCAAAATAAATGTAAAACAGAGTCAAACGCCTGAGATCTTCCGGCAAAATAAAAAGTGATTTCTTCCAAGCTGAGGCTATGTCAATACTACTGAATGAATGCACCGCGTGGACACTAGCAAAAAGCATGGTGAAAAAGCTAGATGTGAACTGCACAAGAATGCCACGTGTTTTTTGAATAGATTCTATTAGCAACACCCCATAAAACAGAAACTGTACGGCCACTTACCACCCATTTCACAAACCATGAAAGTAAGACAAAAAAGGCATGCGGGGCTCTGCTAGAGAAGTAAGGGCCATTCATAAACGACGTTCTCTTATGAACTACTACTCATGGACATACCACTGTTAGCCGACCAGCAAGGATTAATATACATCGGCTCTGTGCTGACAATGGATGCTGTCTTGAGGGCCTGTCAATGACAGGGACGGATAGCAAGATAGAGAGAGTCAGGGAACTTCGTGCTATCTACACGACTTAATGATGATAATGAATTGTATCAAAAGCTGATCTTCACCCCCCACCAAAAAAAAAAAAAAATTGGTTTGGTTTGGTTTGGTTTTATAAATTGAATTACCATGACCAGAAAATCCAGCAAACACTGCGTTATACATACGGAACCACTGGATAAGTGTTTCAACCTTATTAGGTCTCATCAGCAGTGTAAACTGTGATCTCCCCCACTGGAGATCAATCCAGCGACCAAAAAAATGAATAACTAGTTAATTTGGCATTGGTTGTCTGCAATGTGAACCAGTATCTCATTGGTAAAGTTTCGGCTCTGTGGTCGCTGGTTCGATCTCCAGTGGTGGAGATCATGGTATATACTGCTGATGAGGTAGAAACAGCTGTCAAGTGGTTCCGTACGTCACGCGAAATGCTTGCCCGATTGTCTGGTCTTAGTATTTCAATATACAAACCCCTATTTTTAAAAAATGTATGTCTCAGTTTCTTTCTTTTAATGGTATATCAAATTCCATTGGTTAATCAATGCCAAAGCCATCCATGTAAAAGAACAATAGCGGTAATTTTTAACCCATAGCTGGGGAGAATGAAGGGGTTCTTTCCTTTTGCAAGGATATTAAGGGAAAAGTGAACGCAATAGAACGACTTGAGTTCGAACTCACTCAAGACGATGCCGCTGTCTAGCATCTGTCCATACAAGTTGATTTCGCGTATATGGTAGGATCAAAAGAATATTCTTTACAATGAGCTTCTTCCGGAGAAGCAAAGGATCGAACCAACTATGTAAGAGAGACTAAAGCTTTAAATCTTTAAATTTGAAAAATAGACAAAGACACATGCACAGCTGTGCATACTATATAAGGTGCTTAAAAATTGTTGACATAAAAGTTTTGTTATGATATTATTTTAAAGTCGAAGTGGTCTCTGTTATAACAATTCGTAATGATTAACATGCTGGACAATGACAAATTAGGCAGCAAGTTTGAACCCCATTCGTGATATTACGTTCTTTTTCGGACTCTAAACTTTACGAAAAATATGAACCTCTTTACACCTCAAGGTATGGGTCAAATAGTAACATCGCTGTTATTCAACAGCTTCGGCATTAAATAACCTACGAAGGTAGATCTTCCGTTGCATAAAAAAGCAAGCAATTAAAGGTACCTCGCTAGCTTGCAATATAGAGAAATATGAACAAACTATTTGTTTCTTTCTTTGTTTGGGTTTTATGGCCTATCAACCTTTGTGGGTTATTTAATGCCAAATCCATTTTATACAAAAACAGTTCTATTTCAAACGCTTCAGTTTAGCATAAGTACACAGTTTAGTTCTACTTGACTAAAAGATAAGACACTGATCGGTGCAAACACTTCGGGCCAGATTGGACCTAGGAGCGATGTCAATGCAAGGATGCTCCGCATTCTCCAAAGCTCCAGCATTACAGGAACCTCACCATCAGATTGTTTCGTGTCATATCAATAACACTCTTTGCAGGGATCTTATCCCTCTGCATAGAAAAAATCGGTGTATTCTACAGCCCCAGCCGACTGGGCAAGGAAAAAACTGGGATAGATATATTGATAGATAGAGGGATTCCTCTTGCGTGGTAACCAACGTGCTCGACTGAGACACTTTAGAATTGTTTGAACTTTAATTCTGCATTGCGCTATTGCGTTATTTTTCGGGAAATTCTCACGAGTAATCCCTTCGGGAAAAGTAGGGTCTCCATTTATCCCCTAGGTGAAATAGTCACATTAACGTTCTGCAAGGATGGCTTAGATATTAAATAACCCAGGAAGATTGATGATCTATTAAGCAAAGAAGAAGAAACAAGATAGATGGATAGATAGATTGATAGATATGAATCTTCTTCACATGGTCTCCGTAATATGAGTTATTTACTTTTAATAAAGATACTCTCATAAAAATATAAGTATTTTCTAATCAGCTGTTTGCATACAGTTAAATTGTTTCACGTATTCCTATCTAACACTATTATATAACATATGACATGGATTTTCGGTTCGTTCCTTGTGACCCCCTGTGCTTTGACAAGCTGTCACGTTGTGATTAGTAAACAGGGAAGCACGATCAGGGCACTCGGGTACAACAGATGTGTAACCGGAAGGAGACCACGTGATGAGAACCACGCGGTCTGATTTAGACAGAGTGCATAAAATTGGAGTCGAGCAAGGGGCACGCAGCCGATCAGGTTCTCTCTGACGATCTTGCAAGAGGGTGCAAGTGTTAGCACCCCATGGCTCACGGAAGAAGATATGGGAAGAAGTCCTCTCTCTGAGTATATGTCTCTCCATCTATCTCTCGACTAACAACAACAGTTGGCCCTTTCAAGGATAAAATGAGATATATATTTTTATAAGAAAGTGTTTCGTTCGTATTCGCACTGTTATCATTGAGATCACCAAATCGACATACAACAACACTAATTATTCTATTTAATAAAAATCATTTTTCTCTACATAGGTAAATGGCTTCATGTATTTCTATCTAACATTAAGAGCTATATTAATCAAGTTTTCCTGTGCCCAATCGGCTGGGCTTGTAGAATACGCCGATGGCATCTCTCAATGCAACATAGCTATACATGAATATGTGAAATAGACATATAATGTCCATAACTCATATATAGATAACATAGGAATCCTGAAACACAAAAACACTTACGACTTCTTAGTTCAGGTACGAAACTTTTTTTTATTACCTTTGAGTCAAAAGGTTTTTCGACATAAGGAAGAGAGAGGCACAATCTTTCTATGACGACTTTTTCATCTGCCCCTACCACGCGCGACACCCACTGTAAGGCCTCGGATAGCTCCGAAAGTCAATCGTCTTCTTCGGACGCTAGAACTCAACTCAACTAACTTTTTTTCAAATCCCTAAAATCCTCCGTGCACGCTTCCGGTGCATAACGTCATTCATATCCTGCGGTCATATTTTCTATCTGGGGTTTCTATTGTGACATCTCTGAATGACACGTCCGCTCCGCGCGCACGTGAACACCTGCGCTCATGTTTGCACCTAACTAACCCATGCGCTAAGCGAAAGGTTCTCAGCCTAACTAAACCGAAATGCAAGATATATTTAAAAAAATCCCTCGGCCATTATATTACATGCAGAGGGATAAGAAACCCTTGTTGACGAGAGTCCTGATATAACACTAAACTGCATCTGATGGTGAAGTGGCAGTCTTGGAACTTTGGGGATGTTGGGGGTACTCCTTCATTGTCATTGATCCTAGGTTTTCTGTGAACAGAGAGGTAGCACCTGATAGGGCCCTATCTATCGACCAAATAGAACAAGATGTGTAAAGAAATGACTGATGTTAAAGTGAATTGCTAGTGATACATGGAAATACTTGAAACATTTAACTGTTTGCAAAAAAACTCCGGTCCGTTTAAAATGTTACCGACAAAATGTGTTTAATAATCATATATATTTGATTTACATACAAAAAGGATTTGGCATTAAATAGTCTACAATGGTTGATATGCCATAAAACCATACCAAACCAAATCAAGCATTCTTATTTAATATAAATAATCTGCCCAGGGCTGTAAGGTCTTGAATTATTTCTACTGAAAATAATGTTGGTAAATAAGAGAACAATTCTATTTGACCCATAGATGGGACCCTTACAGGTAGTGCCAATCTGGGTCAGAGTGGACCTGAGAGTAATGGCAATGAAGGTGTACTCTACATTACCCAAATCTCCAAGACAAGAGACTCATCATTAGATACAGTTTAGTGTCATACCAAGAAACCTCATGATGAGGTATTACCCCCCTGCAAAATGCAGTCGGTATATTCTACAGACCCACTGGACGACCGGGTGGCAACAGTATGTCTTGGGTTTAGAACTTAAATAAATAAAAGTAAAATATCACAAATTGTGACGTAGGGGTCTAAAATAGCTTCAAAATTGACTTTTACCGCAGGGTTGAAAATCCAAGCTTTTACCACTGAGAGGTCAACCACTTGAACATGATGGGGCGTCTCAATATACACGGGACACATATGACTTCTAATACATAGGGTGTCTCAAACCCTAAGGTTATATAGGGTGTCTCAATATACATGAAACCCATGTGACTGCTAATATATAGGGTATCTCAATATACATGGTTATGTAGAGTGTTTCAATATACATAGGGGCCAAGTGACTTCTAATATATTGGGTGTCTAAATATACAGTGTTATATAGGGTGTCTCAATATACATGGGACCCATGTGACTGCTAATATATAGGTTGTTTGAATATACATGGTTATATAGGGTGTCTCAATATAGATGGGACCCATGTGACTGCTAATAACTCTACCAATAATAATGTTGTGTTCTTTTTTGTCTCAGATTTGAAAATAGTTTACTATAACAACTTTTAATCCTCGATCACAATGCCTTTTACAAGAGAGGAAAAATACTTGATGCTGCCTTGCTTAACAGTCAGCATTATAAGGTAAGGATCAAGGGTAAAGTGGAACAATCTAGGGAAAGGAGTAGCACCCTCTCCTACACTTCGGTGTAGTAGCTATTGAAAAGGGAGTCTTCGGGTCACCCTCGACTACGATCGCCAACTTTACTATTAAAAAATGCCACAGAATTTTACCAGTTTATTGTAAAATTGTATATTCCGAACAACGTAATGTCTTATTTCTTTAAAATGTGATAAAATTTTAAGCATGGCTTTAATAAGATTCATACTTTGGTTTGATTTCTTTGTTTAATAGCATATCAACTTTCGGGGGTTATTTAATGCCGAAGCCCTACATTTAGAAAAACAGTAGAGGTACTATTTAACCCATTGCTGAAGAGGGAAAGAAGGTTCATACCTTTGCCAAGGGTATTAGTCCGAAAGTGAACGTAATAGCGTGACTGGAGTTTGAAGTTACTCTTTAATGTTGCTGTCCAGCATATTAGCACTATGCAACGACTCCCTTATTTTTATAGTACAATTCATTATAGTTTACGAGGAGTGATTGCTGTAGTATACAAAAAGTTAATTGGAACCCCAAGTGGTTGCCAGGAGGGAGCCAAAGCATACGAACTTCTAAGTATAGGGTGTCCCAATATACATAGGACCTACTGCTAATAACTACTAATGTGTTATTTTTCTGTTTCAGATTTGAAAATAGTATACTATAACAACTATTAATTCTCGATCACAATGCCTTTTACTAGAGAGGAAAAATATTTTGCGCTACTACTTATATGGAGACAAAATCATCCAAAACTGTCCCAGCAAAATTTCACAGGAAGTTTCATTTAATTATCCCCAGAAAAGTCATATTCATCGTTGGATACGCAAATTTTAGCCACTGGGTCAGTAACTAACCTCAACTAGAAAGCAGAAAATTCCAGATCTGGCAGGAGGTTGACTGTAAGATGTCTTGACCATGTGGATGCAGTCAGAGATTCTCCCGGAAGGAGTTCGAAAAAATACCTCCGAAGACGTTCCCAAGAATTTGGTCTTTCACGTTGCAAAGAATCTTAAAGAAGGATCTTCAGCTGTACCCATACAGAATCCAGATCAAGCATAAAGCCTCACAAGCTGACATGGAGTTTCTTGTCTCAGTAATAAATCATTATCATATTAATGGGTTGCTTCTATTTTGAGACACCTCGCTTCCAACACTATCTGCACCACTTACTTTAACTACCGCAAATATTTCCAACTTAAAAAAAGAGGTTTAGTAAAAATATTTAACAAATTCACACAGAGAATAATTTAAAATAAGAAAACTATGATAAAAATTAGGTTTTACATTAACGCTCTATCACACGTCGTTTCTAACAGTAAGATTTGTGGGCTTCGAGTAGATAAAATATACGTTAGCAAAGCTTAACATCATATTACAAAAAGATATCCAGAAGTACTTCAACCTGTGGAAGAGGGCTGAAAAAATTAAGTTGAATGCAAAGGGGGAAATTTTCAAGAAAATTAACGTTTCAGACATTGTTCATTTTGGCTGTGGTAAATACAGTTTTAGTCGTGATTCTTTTTGAACCCAACTAATTTTTTTCCAGCCCTTAAACTCAGACTGTCTGCATCTATCTTCCTAATTTGTAATCTATTTTTGGAACAGATGATTATATCCTGTTCGTATTTATTACCCAAAATATCATTTCAGTGCGTTCATTTGTGGCTTCCAAGCATGGAACACTAATCAGTCATTATCTCATGGAATCTTTTCAATCACACGATTCTTGAATATATGTTGAGATAATACAATATGTCCAGCCGCTTTTATTCCACGTCGTTGTCCAGTATCTACATCTTCGTTATAAATATTTACCAAAAATATTACCCATATAAATATTCACAAATGTTTTTTTTTGCTTTTTGTCATGTTGGGTATATAAAAGAGTAGAATAGCCTCTGTCTGAAGCAATTTTAGTCAGTTTCGTTCGTACCAAAGGTCTTGAATGCTAATTTTTATCTGAAGCTTTCTATTCTTAAGTCAGTACTGTTGTGTTGAAATACAATAAAGATTAATCCCAACATACATGTATACACACACACACACACACACACACACACACACATATATATATATATATACATTTTTATATATATACACTCATACACACACACATATATATATATATATATACATGTATACACACACACACACATATATATATATATATATATATATAACACGACGTGCGGCTAAATAAGTAAAAATTAAAATTTATGAAAATATAAAAAGTAATATATATATATATATAGAATAAAAAGCTCCTTTAAATAAGTAACTTTTTGTTCGAGGCTTAAATTGAAATAAAAAGCTGGTTAATTGTTTGTAAAAGGTTAATTAAGAGCGAGACAGTTGTTTCTGATTTTAAAGATCATCGAATTTATTGATTTTTTGGTTGTCATTCTAACCGCACCTCATCGTCACGCTTCGTCTCTCTATATTCTTTCATCATTTTTTTGCTAGGAAAGCAAACATTGTTTGCTTGTTATTTATTGTCTCACAAATGTGTTTAAAAAAAAACATTTTTGTTATTTGATAACAACGGTTTTTCTCTTGTCTTTGAGTTGCTAGACAATCTAGTCACTCATATTACGTGGCCGTCAAGAAAATCCTGCTGAATTGTGTCAATTCCACTTTGTGGATCTTTCGAAAACAGCGTGGGCACGGAAGGGCTTGACAAAGCAAACATTCGGAAGCAAATGTGGCTAGTAGTCACACCACATTGGGTTCCGTGACTAGCAACAAACCACACACAAACACACACACACACAAACACACACACACACACACACACACACACACACACACACACATATATATATATATATATATATATATATATTACCAACCCTTTTGTAGGATCAGGATGCGACAGAATGTCAATTGTTAAGCGGAGTTTCATACGTTTGAATTCGAAGTATTCCCTTTCTTAGACCAGTTGCCATACCGGGGTTTAAAAATCCCAATTTTCCTAGTGATTTACCCAGAAATGGGTGGAAAATAGTTGGATTAATGCCTTTCCCAAGGGTATTAACACTATGCAAAATGTAAACAGCTTCTTCAAGGTTTTGAACGCAGGTCAACAAGTCCATTTTCTTCGACTGTAACAATAACACCACGAACAACTATATACGTACAAGAATTCTCTAAACAACACAAGACAACCTAATGATTCTCTCGCTCTTTTTCTCTCTATCTCACTTTCCCCGCCCCCCTCTCTCTCTCTCTCTCCCAATGTATATTTTTCTCTCAAGACATTTCTTTAACACTCTGTAAATAGTGCAACCATACAACAGTACTGATACGGCTTCAGCTTGGAAAAATTCCCGTTTGATTTCATCAGATAGAACAAACTTCCATATGATCGTCAACGGTCCATAATTTTAAAATGCGTATGTTGACATCACTTTCAGTAGATGAGATGTTGCCTCCGAGGTTTGTGAACTGGGAAAGTAATATTCATCCGTCTGCACCAGTGAAGACGTTTGATTTGGCTGAAGCCTTGAATTGTTGCCGACACTTGTGATTTGTTTATAGTAGTGAAGGTCTGTGTAGAACCAGCCATACTTATTAAATGAGCTGAAAGCAGGAGAATGGTGCATTAATGTACCACAGATTCTCCAAAAAACTATTCCTCAGATTTTGAATTCAGAGGATTTCCTTTTTCTCAGACGGTTTAAGTCTGCTCTGCAATTCCATACATAGCTGGTAGGGAAAGAGAGAAGTAAAGTTGGTGACCGTAGTCAAAGGCGACCCGAACGCACCCTTTTTATTTGCTACTACACCGCTGTGTAGGGGTGGAAGCAACTCCTTTCCCTGGATTGTTCTATATATATATATATATATATATATATATATATATATATATATATATATCCGATACCCTATGTATATATACATATATATATATATATATATATATATAAGGAGTATCGGATATATATATATATATATATATATCCGATACTTCATATATATATATATGGAGTAACGGATATATATGTATATATATATATATATATATATATATATATCCGATACTACATTGCTTTTTTTATAACGTCGGGCTATCAGAAATAAAACACCATTACCCGTACCAACTCTGATAGATAGATAGATAGATCGAGACAAAGATTAACAGACTAAGAACTTATAAAATTCTGGGATCATTGGTTAAAAAATATTTAAAATAAAACTAAAGCCGTACTTATTGGCGAATATATATATATATATATATATATGTGTGTGTGTGTGTGTGTATGTGTGTGTGTGTGTGTGTGTGTGTGATGGATTTCATGATTTGGCCTTTAAGTCTCTTATGGTGTTTGGGGGTGTGGACGCTGAATGAGAAACCAAAGTTTCGAGCTGAAACTGTCTCCAGAAAAACGAAGAATTTTCCACGAGGAGTTTGTTGTTCATTTCATCTTGTTTCCATGGCCTCAGAGAATGGACGGTTCGAGAATAAAACAATGAAAGATCCCAGCATTAAAAGTCGAGTGGCATTTTTGTTTATTTCCCTCCACAAACGTGAAATCACTTTCAATGACATCGTTGTCAACCGCTGACCACGCAACATTCATATATATATATATATATATATATATATATGGCTGCTATGTCATTAAGGTCTATTCCTTGGTTGAGGAGGGAAATAATTAAAAATACCACTCGACTTTTAGTGCCTTTTCTGAGGCTATATATATCATCATCATCATGTCGCGCCGCCAGCGCGGATATCCCTGACCCTCTCTCGCCATTTCTCCCTATCATTCATCGCCTCCGGCAGGTCCTCGAGGTTACATCCTGTGTCCTCACATAGTTGCTGTATGCAAGTTCGTGCTGGTCGTCCTACTTTTGCACATCCATAAGTGGGGGTCCACAGGAGTACATCGCTTATGATCTCGTCCTTGCTTCTCCAGCAGTGTCCCGCGTGTCTGGTTCGTCTAACTTGTATAGTTTTCGTGATGGGGGGCAAGTGTCCGTATAGTTGAAGTCTCGTGGGGTGTTGTCGCCAGGACTTGTTTAATACTGCTCTCAACATTCTTATATATATATATATATATATATATGAAAAAATAATTGGAAAAAGTGGATAAACCATCCATTGACAACCGATTCAACCATGATATTTCGTCCTTATTTTAGAAAGACTTCATCAGAATGATGGATTTTTCTAATGTTTAGAATAGGAGGAAATCGATAAATAGAAATAAAAATAAAAATGAAAGAGGTCATAAGAATGAGAGACAGGAAGGAAAGAAAGAAAGGGAGAGATAGAGATATAAATCAGAGTGATGACTCCAGTGGTTATTCACTGTCACTGAAAACATTTAGGCAATAGCTAAGTAGACACGGTAGAGGCTACAGCCACCGTCAATTGTATCAAATTTCATCAAAGACTTGACCAACAGAGATGAAATATCTCAACGAGAAAATAAGAAAATCGTCTTGAGGCATGGAAGTGTTGGAGATAAACCAGAATGCTGACAACGGATTTAACAATTATATTTTGTTCATTAAAATGACGTTTTTTTTAAAGTTCCACGTAGGAAGAAAAAGATAAGTAAAAATAAAGATAAGATACGATGAGGGAGGAGTCATAATAAGGAGAGACAGAAAAAAAAGAAAGGGAGAGATAGAGATATATATCAGAGTAGAGGAGGCAGAGGTTCCACTTATTTTTCTCATATTGTCAGATTTACCAAAAGTTAACCTTTTCTCCACATACACACACACACATATATATATACAGATAGATAGATAGATAGATAGATAGATTGTATATTTACAGTTGTCTGAGGCCGTTCTCCTGAGTATTTATTCAAAGAACTGAATGACGTATTAAATTGTATTATGAGATGCCTCATGTGTAATATGATCCGAGCTTTTGAGCAGAACTGAAGAACAAATAACGTTAATGAAGCACTTTGGGTCGAATATTAGAAGGATAATTCTTTATACTTAATCAGCAAATCTGAAGAGAAGACGTGTTTCTGGAAATAACACTGAAGTAAATAGTTGCCATTTCCGAAAACTGACTAAGAATCCAAAATTGAATTGATTTTATTTCATCGTTGTGCCCCAGGCCTCATCAAGGTTAATAAAGCGTGCAAGTACGGCCTGGGTAGATAAGATCGTTATGGGAGAGTGGTTTACCAACCAAAGTAGTATAAAAGTGACGAAGAAATTAACTTTTGTAAGGGAAGTGATTTATAGATTTCTTGACGTGAACTCAATAATCTATCTATCTATCTATCTATCTTGTCACCGGAAGAAAATTCAAATCTGGGTAAATTGTGATTATAAATTTATTTCGGGGAAGGATATAAACTTCATCTCTTTAGATGATATACAATTAAGTATGTATGTCATCTGAAGAGACGAAGATTAGGATATTTTTCGCCCAAATAAATTTATAATGATAATTTAACAAGCTTTGAGTTATCTTGCAGTTACATGGTATGCGCTCTGTATGTGAGTTTTATTATATAAACCTGAAAAGGAATATATAACAACAGCCATACATTGAGTATTCCCGTAGATTTATATGAAATATCTCATATATCCTATATATGAATAAACCGCACATATTGTCTTCGGATACCGACTGGATATACTTATATATATATATATATATATATGCATATATATATATATATATATATATATATATATATATATATATAGTTTTCTATAAATGACAAGTACTCAATATCATTGATCATCATCATCATCATCATCATCATCATCATGTCGTGCCGCCAGCACGGATATCCCTGACCCTCTCTCGCCACTTCTCCCTATCATTCATCGCTTTTGGCAGGTCTTCAGGGTTACATCCCGTATCCTCACATAGCTGCTGTATGTATGTTCGTGCTGGTCGTCATACTTTTGCTTGACCACATGCGGGGGTCCATAGGAATACATCACTGATGAGTTCATCCTTGCTTCTCCAGCAGCGTACTGCGTGTCTGGTTCGTCTAACTTGTATAGTTTTCGTGATGGGAGGCAAGTGGCCGGATAGCTGGTGTCTTGTGGGGTGTTGACGCCAGGACTTGTTCAATATAACGTACACGATCGATAAGAAACTGAAAGTTTTAAAGCGACGTTAATTGCTCACACATTTACAAACATCCACACACACACACCCACACACACTTATATATATATATATATATATATATATATATATATATATATATATATATATATATATATATCAGTCTGTCAGTTCTTTTATAACTCAGTCTCATCTATCTATCTATCTATCTATCTATCTATCTATCTGTCTGTCTGTCTGTCTTAGTATTTTATATCTCTCTCAGTCTGTTCAAATCTATATATCTATCTATCTGTCTTAGTATTTTATATCTCTCTCAGTCTGTTCAAATCTATCTATCTATCTATCTATCTATCTATCTATCTATCTATCTATCTATCTATCTGTGATAGATAGGGGTTTTATGTTTAATAGACTAATGACCATGATAATGCTTATCTGCCATCAAAATTCTAAATCTATTCAGATGAAATCTACAAGATAACAGATTGAAAATCTTGC
>OY757929.1:48842857-48970357 GCA_963585895.1 Sepioteuthis lessoniana | reverse complement strand
AACACTCAGTCGGAGAAAATAAAGGATATAACAACATTTCCTAAATAACAGCTGCCATTATCTTTCCTCACAGGAAATATAAGACAGATATCAAAGTAATCAATGCTGTCATATCAAGTTCGGGTTTCGACAGAGAACTATTTTTTTCTTTTCTTTTTCGATCACATATATTTACCGACAATGGCAGAATGACGATTCGTAAAAAATTATAATAATGTGGTGACAGAGACAAAACGATCAATCACATTATAAGCGAATGCAGAAAATCAGCGCCAAAAGAGTATAAGATAAGACATTACTGGGTGGAGTAGGTGATCCACTGGGAATTGTGCAAGAAGTTTAAATTTGGTCATACAAACAAATAGCATATGTACAACGCAAAATCTGTACAAGAAAATGAGATGCACAAAATTCTCTGGGATTTTTAGATACACGCAGATTATTTAATCTCGGCTAGACGACTAGGCCTTGTGATTGTCAGAGGAAAAAAAAAAAACGAAAAAGAACAGAGAAATTACCGAATAGTGGACTTTTCTATTTCGGGTGACTACAGGGTAAACTGAAGTGAAACGAGAGATAAGTACCTTCACTCTGCTAGAGAACTGAAAAAAACTATGAAACATGAAAGTGACGGTGATACCAATTGCAATTGATGCACTCGGTACAGTCGCCAAATGATTGGTACAGGGACCGAAAGACTTGCAAAGAAGAGGATGAGTGGAGACCATCCAAACTACAGCATTGTTGAGATCACCCGGAATACTAAGAAGTCATGGAGACTTGAGGAGATTTGCTTTCACTAAGACTCCAGTTCTATAACCATTAACCAACGCTGCTGTGAAAAACACTACCATGAGATTTTTTTAAAAAGTCTACTATCATTTCTGGCAAATAACAGACACTATAACCAGAAGTTGTGTGGATAGTGTAACAGTTATTACTGAGGAAAACGGAATCGTGAAACCGGGTATCGGACACTGTATTACAGATCGCTTCTCGACCTTTTGGCTGGGCCGTCTGGCATTCGTGCCGGATGGGCGATCGAAACCAAGAGAAGACTCGGGGCCGAATAGGCCCCCAGCTTCGGCTGGTCAACCTTCGGGTGGGCGAGCTGCTTTTCAGACCCCTTGTATAGCACTAGACCTCACGGTCTGGTTCAAGCTATATGCTGGCATACGTGCCCGAACCTAGATTTAGGTTCGTGATACTGCTTGATTCATTAGACCCACATTGCACTTAGTGGGTCAATGACTAGCAGGGTTCAAGTCTCGGCTCGTTCCTGACCTTCCCCTCCCCTTTATCCCCACTTTAATCGGCCTTCGGGCTTTTGACCTTGTGTCAAGTCGTGTCTGGTGGGAGGCAACGACAAATATCAATCGGACATTGTATTACACCTGTTTATTTTTTCTTCACACTAATGTCCTTGAAAAATTTATATCATCCATTTCTTTGCCCAGTCGGCTAGGGCTGTTGAGTACACTGTCTGCTTTTCGGCAGAGGCCTAAGACTCCACACCCGCAACGAGTTTCCTGGATATGACACTAAACAATCCGATGGTGAGGCTCAATGAAAGCTTGGGCTTTTGGGGAATGCGGAGTACCCCTTCATTACCATCGCTCCCAGGTTCACTCTGATTCGGAACGGTAGCACCTGATAGGGCTCTATCTATGGGTCAAATAGAACTAAACTGCGTACTCATGCCAAACTGAATTGCTTAAAATAAAACTGTTTTGATATTTAAACTACGTACTAATGCTAACCTGAATTGTTTGAAATAGAAATGTTTTAAGAAAAACTATACTTATACTGAACTGAATTGTTTGAATAAGAAGTGTTTAACTAAACTAAATAGCTTGAAATACAAATGTCTTTGCCAATTAAACAGTGTACTAATGCTAAACTGAATTGTTTGAAATAGAACAGTTTGAAAATGGATTTGGCATTAAATAACCTACAAAGGTTGATATGCCATAAAAAGAAAACAAACAAACAAGCAATGAAATATCTTTATCTCCACGGCCAGCTAAGTAGTTGGCCATATTTGGAACTCTGATCTTCGTAAGGATACCATTGGAGGAGAGATGCATTTTTAAATCCCTACTAACACGTCATGGAACAATGTCTTACGGAATCCTGTTGTCTGAGTGGTCTTAAGACAAACCCTAATTAAAAGAAATCATGCGAATTTCACAAACACACAAAAATGCTGTATATTTTAATTAATATGATCATTTTTTTAACTATCATTTTAAAGTATATTAAATACTCTTATTTGAAAGAAATGATAAAATATATACATCATTTCTGTTTGAAGGTGTGTGTGTGTGTGTGTGTGTGTGTGTGTGTGCTACAGAGATTTAATCTTAATCTTATGCGTAGATATGTTTCAGTTTCTACGTATGAAGTTATATATATATATATATATATATATATATATATATATATATATATATATATATATAGGGAGACAGGGAGAAATATACACAGCGACATATATATATATATATATATATATATATATATATATATATATATAAAGATGAGCATGCGTACTTGATCACACACACACACACACACACATCTATCTATCTATCTATCTATCTAATCTGAAACAATTCAATTCTCACCTTCTTTACTTCCTTCCATTACTGATGTTTTAATATTTTCTTTTTTTCTAAACTTTAAAAAATAGAATAGACCGAAGACGGTGGGAATTTGAATGGCTCAAGTTTTAAAACTGCTCAGCAGCACACACACACACACACACACACACACACACATATATATATATATATATATATATATATATATATATATATATATATATATATATACCGTTGAACCTGGTTATCGAACATAATTCGTTCTAAGATTATCTTCGAGTACAGATCTGTTCTAAAACTGAAACGATGCTGCTCAGGTAGACTTGGCCAGCCGTTCGGACGTGTTCGGTTTCCTTCGCACACGTTCCGTTTTCATCGGCTCGACTCTTGTGTTCGAACTCTAAACATTACTGTGGCATTTTTTACTCAGTTCTTTTGGACGCACTTTGAATTATTTGACTTAAGAGTCTTTTCTAACGAACTGAGTACTGCGTCATACGATATCATTAAAATGTAAACTAACGATATTTGATTCATGTACGTTAATTCCCGAGCTATATACTTATATATACTTATTATTAAATATGACGGACAAGGTCTCTATACTCTTTGCAGGAAAGTAAGTAAAGTTGGCGACCTTAGTCAAGGGTGACTCGAAGGCTCCCCTTTCAATAGCAACCACACTGAAGTGTAGGGAAGGGCGCCACTCCTTTCCCTGGATTGATCCACTTAATCCTTGATCCGTACCTTATAATGTGTTAAACAATACGGCATCAAGTACCATTTTTTTATTTTTTTGTATGACTCAACATGGTATTGAACCCGGGTCTCCCGGACGGACCATTGGCGAACACTCTACTCATTAGGCCAAAAGTTGTAAATATGGATCAAGACTTTACAATAATGATCAAAGCTTCATTAAGTGCAGGTGGCTTCAGGTGTGAATGGTTTAACTGTGATTGTGTGAAATTGTGGGGTCGGGTTTAACGTTTGTAAAAAACAGCCGTTACAAATCCCGTGACAGTAACTTCACCTCCAGTGTATGGCTTTGCAAAACGTAATAAGTTGGCGATCTTAGTTAAGGGTGACCCGAAGGCTCCCTTTTCAATAGCTACTACACCCAAGTGTTGGACAGGGCTCTATTCCATTCCCTGGATTGTTCCACTTTACCCTTAATCCGTACCTTATAATGCTTAGTGTTAAGCAAAGCAGCATCAAGTACCATTTTTTGAGTCTTTGGTATGAATCGACCTGGGGATTGAACCCTGGTCTCCCGGAGCATTGGCGAACACTCTACTCATTTGGACAAATTTACTAGGTTAATAGTGAATTTAACTTGGGTTACTTCTTTTTCTTTTATTAAGATGGCTTCTTATATCTCGTGTTTTGTTTTTAATTAGTGGTCAATAAGATTTTCTCATTCACCAGTTAATCTCGGATATCAATGAAAAAAAACCCAAAAAAAACACGACCCCCCCCCCAAAAAAAACTAACAAAAACCAAACAACCAAACAAAAAAGAAACAAAAATACTTTTAAAAAAACAAACCCTCCTCGTACTAGAAGAAGAAAGTGCACGTATTAAACGAAACATGTTTCATTCTGACTGTGTTGGTACTTCGAGGTGCCGGTGGTGTAATGGTTATCGTCGTAGAAAATGGACACGACGATACGAGTTCAAATCCTGGACGAGGCTATTTCATTTCACATAGCACTAATATTTTTGGGAAAGGTATGAGTAAATAGTAGGACAGACTGTTCTTCAGCCTTGGTGAGGCAACTAGTCTTGGAGAAGGAAAACTCTGAATTGAAACCTGTTAAACTCCGCTTGAAAACTGACCTCGTGTCATATCCTGTCCGAGCCGAGGGGTTGGTAAATATGGACAGTGTTGGTACTAAAGTAATTCTGAAATATGCAATATCCTCAGGAAGGAGAGACTCTGTGGTGTAGTGGTTAATGTTCTGGACTGCGACATCGTAGTAAGTGAGATCGAAATCCAGTCGTGCTATGACGCTCTCTTTTGGAAAGTTATGGACGCCCTGATCCACATCTAGTTTTGGAATAAATAAATAATAACACTGTTGCTCTTCTGCTAAGATTGCTTGGGTATTAGATAACCCACAAAAGTTGGTATGCCATTAAACAAAAAAACCAAACCAATTGCCCCCCCCCTTTGTATAATCACAGTCTGATGATATCAAGCGATTGTTATTCTAAAAAATAAAATGTCGTTTATAAGACGTCATGAAACCTGAGGTCACAGACAAGCTTCAATTTTACATAGTGATAACCAATACTGTTATAAAATATATATGTGTGTGCGTGTGCGTGTGCGTCTGTGTGTGTGTGTGTGTGTGTATGCGCGAGTGTGTGTGTGCGTGCGTGTGTGCGTATGAGTTTGTGTGTGTATGTGTGTGTGTGTGTGTATTATCAGAAAAAAAGCCCGAAAATAGAAAGTTATTCTATCTGAGATTAAAACCTATCGCAGCAGCATTGAAAATACTTAGTAGTGTATACTATTTTATATATACAAGAGCGATATATATATATATATATATATATATATATATATATATATATATGGTCTAAAACGCATGGACAGAAGATATGGAACTATTCCTTGACCGTCTAGATCCCGACAGTAGAAAAATAAGAAGGAGTCTTCAAAAAATAAAACTAAAAATAATAAATAGTATTCTATTGTCTTTAACAAAACTTACTTGAATATATATATATATATATATATATATATATATATATATATATATATACTAACAGTAATATATATATATATATACTAACAGTAAATATATAAGTTATATATATATATATATATATATATATATATATATATAAATGTATGCATGTGTGTGTATGTGTACATATACATATATATGTATATCCTTCTGCATATATATATATATATATATATATGTATATAAATGTAGTGAGACAGATCGACAGACAGACAGACAGACAGAGATATAGAAAGAGAGGCAGTTGATTCATAAAAGGTATTGAGTGGCATATACATTTAGGATTTGTATTGAGGAAATAGAATGAAAAAAATCAGACCAGCGTTTTTACGTTGTTTGATAGCTGAATTATGTGACGTCATAGGTATTCGATGATCACGTGACCGGATTGCGATCTTGTCGAAGAGAAGCGGAAATGACTTACCTGCAAAAGGAAAGAAGAATTACGAAATTATGATGAATCAAAGGTTTATAACAAAAGGCTGTAAATCAAATTGTGCATGGATTTAATAGCGTTGTTGCAAAGTTCAATTGCAATTGAATTAATTTTATTATCCAACTGGTGATTCATTGTTCGGCATGAATGTCAAGAACATGGATGAACCAGTCAAGGTGAAATGTATAAAATTAAAATCTATGAAGGAACATGTATTGACATAAAATGTATTAAAAAAAAACATGTATAAAGATGAAATACCAAAAAATATGAAAAAATATAAAATCTATCAGAATGAAATCAATCATCATCATCATGTCACGCTGGTAGCACGGATATCCCTGACCAACTCTCGCCACTCCTCCCTATCGTTCATCGCCCCAGGCAGGTCTTCAGGACAACATCCCGTATCCTCACATAGCTGCTGAATGTATATTCGTGCTGGTCGTCCTGCTTTTGTACGGCCATGTGTGAGGGTCCATAAGAGTACATCTCTTATGAGTTCGTCCCTGCTTCTCCAGCAGTGTCCTGCATGTCTGGTTCGTCTAACTTGAATAGTTTTCGTGATAGGGGGCAGGTGGCCGTACAGTTGGTGTCTTGTGGGGGTGTTGCCGCCAGGACTTGTTCAAGATTGCACGCTGCCTTCTTGTGTAATTGCCGTCTAGCTTCTTCTCCAGCCGTTTTGTTAGCGTCCATGTAGTGCAGCCATATAGCAGTATCGATGTCACCGCTGCCTGGAAGAAACCGCGTTTCATTTTATCGGTTAGGTCTGATTTCCATATAATCGATAGCCTATTGATAGCTGTCAATGCTTTCGTTAACCTCGTTTCGATGTCCTTTTCGGTTGATTCGACGCAGCTTCCAAGGTAAGTGAATTTGTCTACTAGTTTAAGAGAGGTTCCTTCTAGAGTGGAGATGTCCCCCGTTTGATTATAGCACATATATTCCGTTTTGTGTGCATTAACATAAAGGCCTATGCCTGCGGCTGCTCGTTCCAAACTATGCAGTAGTGTTTCGTCTTGGTCGGGTGTATTTGCCAGTATCGCTATGTCATCGGCGTAGTCAGCGTCGGTAATTATTTTTGCGGGGTACCTTCTGCTTCTTTTCTTCGTCAGCTCGAAGCCATTCTCTTTGATTTTGTCAATCGATGTTCTAAGTACGTAGTCTAGACAAATGATAAAGAGGTAGGGAGCCAGCGTGTCTCCTTGTAGTACTCCTGCTACAATGTCGAAGTATTCTGTGTCTCCATCTGGTGATCGTACTTTTACTTTGGTGTTTCTATAGAGAATCGTTATTGCTGGTACGGTTTCTTTAGGTATGCCGTACGCTAGTAGGATTTGTTCCATCTTTCCTCTGTGAATGGAATCGAAGGCCTTGGTAAAGTCGACAAATATTAATGTCGCTTGTAGGTTTTTTGCCCGTACACCTTCAAGGATTCTACGGATGGTTAATATTTGTGAGGTCGTGGATCTATTTCTTCGGAAGCCATTTTGGTTTTTCCTTAGTAGGTTGTCGATTTTGGGTTCTATGCGGTTTCGTAGTAGGGCATTGTAGATTTTGGCTGCTATGGATGTAAGTGTTATGCCTCGGTAGTTTTTGGCTAATCCGAGGTCCCCCTTTTTAGGGAAGGGGAGTATGCATCCCTTCATCCATCTATCTATTGGATTTTGATTGCATACTGCGTTGCAGTGTCGGAGCAGTATGTCGTCGAATTGTCTGGTCTTCCATACTTCTGGGGGAATCTCGTCCAGCCCTGCAGCTTTCCTATTTTTAATTTTTCTGATAACCGAGTCGGGTTCTTCTTGTGTGAACGGTCTTAGTTTAATGTCTAATTGTTTACTAATTATTCTGGTGATTTGTTCATGTGTTATTTTCGGTGGGTTTCCTTGTAGGTTTTCGAAGTGCTGTTTCCACAGTTTTATTCTTTCTTATTGGTTTGCTGCTTTCACTTTTGCTTTGGCTGTGTTCTTTCTTCTACTCACTTCGTTTATTGTTTGCCAGGCTATACTAGATTGTATATCTTCCACTGAGTCTCTAATCTTATCTATCTGATTTTGTATGTATTATGTCTGTTCCTTTATATATATGCCTGCTAATTGATATTGTGCCGTTTTTAGTTTTAAGGCATTTGGGTTTGTTGGTTTTTTTCGATAGTTTTTGGAGGCTGTTTTCACTAGTGCACGTTTTTCTCTCACCGCTAAAGTTTCCCATGGGACTCTATATTTAGTTTTGAGTTTTGTTGGAATGCATTTCTCTGCTGCCTCGAGGTGCGCATGGACGAAATTTTCATATTCGTCGTTTGGTGTAATTTTTTCCGTCTTTTCTTGTAGTGTTTCGAATCTGTTTCTTAATTCTAATACGTATTTATCTCTTATATCTCTGTTGTTCAAAAGGGCCCAGTCATAGTGTTTGGTGGTCACTGTTCGTTTGGGGTTTTTTTGTAGGCTTAGCCGTATTTTCGCCGTGACTATTCGGTGATCGGTGGACACACCCTCGAAAGAGGAGTATGCGTCGCAATTCCTTGCACTATTTTTCCATTTCTTGTTTATAAGGACGTAGTCTATCTGAGCTTTAGTATTGTTCGCGTACGTGTATGTCCATATTCATGATAGAAAATAGATTAGCATGCCTCAATACAAACTACCAAAAAAGGGATGGCAAACCATGAAATCTATAAAGAAACCTTTTTTTTTTTTTTTAAATAAAACACGTTTCAAAAAGAAATGTATGAAGAAATACGTGTATAGACACGTGTGTAAAGATGAAATGTGTAAGGAAACATGAATAAATACGAAAGGTATAAAGAAACATGTATAAAAAAAGAAATGTAGAAAGAAACATGTATAAAAATGAAATGCAAAAAGAGACATGTATAAAAATGAAATGTATACGGAAAAATGTATAAAAATATATAAAAAAACATTTGTGGAAAATACTTGTTTAAAGATGAAATATATGAAGAAATACGTATGAAGACACATGTATAATGATGAAATGTATAAAAAAAACATGTATAAAGATAAAATGTATAAAGAAACGTGTATAATGATGAAATGAATAAAAAAAAGGAATAAAAATGATATGTATAAAGAAATATGTATAAGAATGAAATGTATAAAGAAACATGTATAAAGATGAAATGTATGAAAGCATGTATAATGACGAAATGTATAAAGAAACATGTATAAAGACGAAATGCTTAAAGAAACATGTATAGAGACGAAATGTACAAAGAAACATGTATAAAGACGAAATGTACAAAGAAACATGTTTAATGACGAAATGTATAAAGAAACATGTATAAAGATGAAATGTATGAAAGCATGTATAATGACAAAATGTATAAAGAAACATGTATAAAGACGAAATGTACAAAGAAACATGTATAGAGACGAAATGTACAAAGAAACATATATAAAAACGAAATGTATAAAGAAACATATATAAAAACGAAATGTATAATGATATATGTATAAAAATGAAATATCTAAAGAAACGTGTTTGAAAGTGAAGTGCATAAGGAAATATGTATAAACACGAAATGAATAAAGATACATAAGTAAACACGAAATGTTCAAAGAAACATGTATAAAGATGAAATGTATAAAGAAACAGGTATAGAGATGAAATGCTCGACCAACTCTGTCTTTTAAACGTTTCAACCTGCATGGTGTTTTTTTTTAAAAGAAAAGACTAGTAAATCGCAGGTTGTCATTCGTTTTTGGTTGATCCAGATGGGAAATGGCGGTTTACACTAAACAACGTCGACTTAGGTGTATCTATCGAATCTATCACGATATTTACGACAGAAGAAGACTTAGTTTTCATTCCCATTGTGTTTAACAGCTGACTCTTGACTCTGATCATCAAGTGCTACTTGCTTCCTAGACTCGTACTTCAACTATATCTAAATCCTGATTACTTCCTTGGATATATGATGGCCATCATATATCCAAGGAAGGAATATATATATTTTGGAATATATATATAAGGAATATATATATAAGGATATATGATATATATATAAGGATATATATATATATAAGGATATATGATGGCCATATAAATGATATATATATATATATATATATATAAGGATATATATATATATATAAGGATATATGATGGCCATCATATATCCAAGGAAGGAATATATATATTTTGGAATATATATATAAGGAATATACATATTTTGTAAAACAAAATGTAAGTATGCTATAAATGGTTGCAGTCTTTCAAGATGTTTAAAATCTTAGGCACAGATTTTACCCATGGGAGAATCTGTCTTAAGAGAAAAAGCAGTTATACAATTTGCACGTATTTCTGGAATACATTCAAGACTTCTTACTGAAATGCATTAATTTCCACAGGTTTTGCCTCAATTTTTATTTTTTTGATAATCTACTTGTTTCTTTCTTTTACGACTGCTTTCATTTCCGGCGCTACTTCGGCTGAACGGGTGTCTTGGATGGTGTAATGGTTAGCAAGCAAGACAAGCACCCATTAACGAGTGAGTTTGAGTCTCATTAGGCGCCCTATTTATATGGCCTAGTGACACATCTAAGCAAAAATGCTTAGTAATTTTCTATTTCTGAGTCTGAGTCCCCTACAGTCAGGAGCTTCTTCTCAATGATCATTTTTTTTCAAAGGAAAGCACTCAAATCAAAGCCTTTCTAAGACTTTCTTCCAAGTTTAACATTTTCAATCTAAGATAGGGAAAAGGGTAACTTTCTCCAGTGGACAGGCTCTTTAGGATCTTTACCCATGGTATGGCAACCGATCAAAGAAAAGGAAAACCGTAAATTCAAACCAGCTTTATTGCACTTTTCAATTGGCCTCTTATCACTTCCTGCTTGTGACGGAATGTTTCGGTAAATTTTCTGAAAATGAATCAGCTCGCACTTAGGATCACAATCCTACGCCTTAAATCGCTGTCACCAGCTAAAATTTTTGGTACTTTGGTAATCTGAAAAAAAAGAACTTCTCAATTCAGACCAGCTGAATTATATTCGAAAATTGGCCTTGTGTACATTCTCTACATGGTAAAAGGGGTTTGGTATCTTCCAGCGAATCAGCTCAATCCTAGGCGTACGAACATTTGGCTGAATCTCCTGGTCGTTTGATAAGATAGATGATGTTTTAAGCAAGATTCTTACCCATACCTCTCTTTTTATCTCTAAGAATATATATATATATATATATATATATATATATATATATATATATATATATATGTAAATATATACACGCACATACACAAATATGCAGATGCGTACACACATACACGCACACACATATATATGCACGCTCACACACACACACACACACACATATATATATATAAATTAGTTCGTTCCAAGGAACGCAGTTACTTGCTGGAATCTCTCCTCCCAGTCATCATTTACCACACACACATACACACACATGTATCTATTTTTCTGTCTGTCAGTATATATATTTACATATATATACTCTTTAAAATGAATTGGCTTTCATTTATATATATATATATATATATATATATATATATATATCAGCTCGCTCGAAGGACCACATTGACTTGATCGAATCTCCAAGCCATCAAATGAGATATATGCACCTTTAAGCGAGACCCTAAGCTATCTAACTATCTTAATCAGCTCGTTCCAAGGATTACATTTACTTGCCTGAAGCTCCACGTAATAAGTTGGAATATACGCGAGACTAGTAGAAGGAAATCAGACCTATCTGATAAAATAAAACAGTTTTTTCCAAGCAACGGTCATGTCAATACTGTTATATGGATGCACCCCGTGGACATTGACTAAGCGAATGGAGAAAAGACTTGACGGCAATTACACAATAATGTTACGAGTTGTACTGATCAAGTTCTGGGGACAACATCCTGCAAAACAGCAACTGTACGGCCACCTGCCATCCATCTTGAAAACCATCCTGATTATATGAACCAGACCTGTGGGACACTGCTGAAGAAGTAAGGAGGAACTCATATGCAATGTACTCATGTGGACCCCTTCACATGGACAAGCAAAGGTTGTGTTGTATAGCCACATACATATACAAATATACGCGGAAACATAGTCGACAATAATGACGACCTCAAGGAACGAACGAACTCACTTCTTTATAAAAATATATCTCTCACACTTAATTCTCGAAAGGGTTGATGTTGGTTGTATGTGAGAGGTGAGATGGAGACGGTGACAAACTGTTACATATTGACCCAAAGTTCTTCTGACCATAGCAGGACTTCTTCCTCATCTTGGCTGGGGTTGCTCAGCCGTGGGTCCCTGAGGGCCACAAGCCCCCAGTCTACAAGCTGATTCTCACGCTAGCATCCTGTCTCCCCAACTGACTCCAACTCCAACTGGAACTGTCCCAAGCCGTCTATGGCACCTGGTTATATAATTGTCCTTCGTCCACCTGCTTCCGCTCATTTACACAGGTGCATCTCTTGATTGACGGCTCGGTCGAGGGTCAGTATGTAACAGTTGGGCAAGAAGCGAAAACCTATCTTCAATAGCTATGTACTAATACAGGATGTAGCCTTGAAGACCTGCCGGGAGCGATGGACGATAGAGATGAATGTCGAGTGAAGGTTCGGGAGATCTGTGCTAGCGGCACGACATGATGTTGATGACGATACACACACACACACACACACACACACACACATATATATATATATATATATAATGATTACGTGCGAGTGTTTATATAACATATTTTACTTTGAATGGTACGGGTTTTCGCTTGTGACGGTTTTATTGTTTATTCTCATAAAACAGTCAGAACTAAAATTGCTAATACTGACCCTAACTTTTATTCTTTTTAGCTGCGGAAATTATAGAGTCGCTTCTATCAACCCTGCCATCGCTAGAAATTCAGTGCATGGGACCATGAAACCTTGCTACAAGTTCACCACCGTGCTATTTGTATTCAGCTCGTCCAATTTAGCTGTCATCCCAAGCGACATAAAATGTAGCATAGCTTCCTTGGCTGGTTGTTCTAGATTTCCGATCGTTAATCGAAGAGCTTTTCTCCCTTTGTTTTTGGGTTGGTCTTGGTAATTTAGTTTTCTGATTTTGTTTCTTGTTAACAAATGTATGGCGTTAGTCAGGTGTCGAACGGATAATTATGACGAGGAATATAGTGAAAGGAAAGAGCATTGAGGTTGTCGAGCATAAAAATCAGAAAGTAAATAAATAAGAATTTGTGAGTGAAGACAATACGAACAGGGAACGAAGCTATATATGCTTGGAAGGAATTTCGGGCGGGAAAAAACAAAGAAGAAGAAGAAGAAGAAGAAGAAGAAGAAGAAGAAGAAGAAGAAGAAGAAGAAAGTTAGATATAAACTAGCGCAAAAAGAAAAAGAAAAAAATGAGTTGCATGAAAAACGCGGAAAGCATTGAGAAAATAGAGATAGAAAGAAAAAAAGAAGGAATAAATAAATGAAAGAGAAAAGTTATAAAGAAAGAAGAAAACTTAAAAAGGAAAGAAGATAGCGAAGAAGAAAAATTTTTTTTTTAAAATGAATGTGAAAATTAATACAGAAAGAAGTAAAAAGTGAATAAGAGAAGAAAAGAAAAAAAAAAACAGCACTGAAAAAAAAAATGAAGGAAGATAACGGAACAAATGTCTGAGAATTGAAATTCGAATAAAAAGAAAAAGAAAGAAGAAAAGTAATTTAAAAAAGAAAGAGAGAGAAAAGGCAAAAAGCGAAGAAAGAAAGAGATAAAAAATATAAATAAATAAATAAATAAAGCAGGAAAAAGGTAGAAAGAAAAAAAAAGAACTATGAATGAGAAAAAGAAAGAAAGAGAATAATAATTAAGAAAAGAAGATAACATAATATGAATAATAGAAGAAGTTCTTAAAGAAAAGAAAAAAGAAGAAGAAAAAGAAAACTAGAAAGAAACAAGTAAGACCAAAAGACAATTTAAGAAATAAAAGAAAATTAAAAACCGAACGAAGAAGGCGAGCAAGAAACAAAAAAATAAAATGAAAGAAAGAAAGAAAGTGGGGGAAAAAAAGAGGAAAAAGAGAGGAAAATAGCAAAGAAGGAGAGAAAGAAATAAAGCTAGAGAGTAAGAAAGAAAAAGAAAAGTTATTCAGTTTTCCAAATATTGTTTAGAGGGCTAAGATCAAACTGATATGATCCAAGTATCATCGTTTTTATTGGTTAAACACAGTTTCATTTGTTATGTTGTTGGATGCTAAATTACTTACACAATATATTCATCTGTTTTTTGTTGTTATTATTTTTTTTCATTTTTATTTTATTTCATCTTTTAATATCGAACGCTTAATGCCAGGAAGTCATCTTTCATAAATTCTCTGGGTAAACTTTTTTCTTCTGAGTATCAACGAACGGATTCTTATATCCGATTACTATTGTTTGGTCCATGGACCAATAATTTGTGTAGTTCATTTGCTAAGCTTAGGCATTGTTAATGATCATAATAGAATGGATGAACAAACATTGGTATCATCTATTATTTATTTTGAGAAAACAGTACTGTATGTACTATGATATAAACACGAATGCACCCTAATATGTATATATATATATAGAGAGAGAGAGAGGGGGGGAGAGGGAGAGAGAACAGGAAAAAGTGCAAATGATTAAATAAAACACCGATATACAAGTTTTATACATTTTGTTTAACTTGACTGAAAAGTTTGTGGAACAACAGAAGTTATAAAGTCTTTTCTTGTAAGAAAAGAACATAGCAGTTAGAACATAAATATTCTCCTCTATGTACTTTACAAGAAAGAAAAGTTCATGCATTCAATGAAGCAGTTAGCATTGTCTAAATCTAGTTGATATATTTTGTGAGTGTAAAAGATTCTAGTGTGAGTATGTCACTATGTACACATGTCACTATATATATATATATATATATGTATATATTGTACAGCATTTAAAAAACATTCATGCCCGACAACAGAATTACGAAAAATTCTCACCGAAAACACAACAATATTAGATCATCAAAATAACAAACAAAAACTACAGATTCTTGAAGCACTACATATTAGAAATATACAACCCAAACTTAACAGAATTAATTTTCAAACCAGTACTAATGTACTTATGACACTATCAATAGAACAATTTTAAAAGTAAACGCTACACACTGCAACGGCACAGACGCTCTTCTTACAAAGTACATTCAAAAGTTACATCACTTTTGTTATAGATCCTCCCCCGATGATGGCACAAAGTTGGGCAGAAAGTGCTTGGGAAATAAACAATCATTGAAAATACATCAATCAATTCCCGCCAAATATTATAAAATCAATACGGCTGTATGAAAGGATCAACAGGAAAATATGTAGACAAAACATGTCTATTATGTTCAACGAAATTTGTATATAATATATATATATATATATATATATATATATAAGAATATATAGGAATTACCCTCTCAGAAAACTAAAATAAAACAGCGTTCATCTGTAGCAAACAAGAAGGAGCTATCCTCACAGTAAGTAGCAGTCCATTAAAATTAGTTGACAAGTTCTCATATCTCGGCAGTAGTATCTTGTCTACTGAAAGTGATGCAAACATGCATTAGGAAAGGCGTTGATAGCTATTGAATGGTTATCGATTATACGGAAATATGATATCTCCGTTAAAATAAAATAGTATTTCTGCTAAGCTGTAAGTGCGTCAGTGCTATTGTATGGCTGCACCGCACGGACGTTAATGAAACCCATCAAAAAAAAAAAAAATTAGAATTACACCAGAGTGCTACTTGCTGCCTTGAGCAAGTCTTGTCAGCAGCAACCCACAAAACAGCAGTTGTATGGCCATCTCATAGACCATCTAAGTAAGACAAAAAAGAAATACGGGGCATTACTGGTGAAGCAAAGATGAACTTATTAGCAACTGACTTCTATAAACTCTTAAACAAAAATGCGCCAGTGTTGGCTAACCAGTAAAAATTACCATGCGCTATGTTGCAGACACTTGATGCAGATTGGGGACCTGGCAGGAACGATGGATGATAAAGACGAATGGCGAGAGAGAGAGAGAGAGAGTCAGGGAGGTTCATGCTGTTGGTGCGACTTGAGAATTATATACATATATATATATATATATATATATATATATATATATATATATATATATACGAGGCTCAGTAAAGAAGGAAAGTGTTACCGAAGAGGTTGGCAATAGGAAGTACTGTTTACAGTTGTCCTTTTTTCAGCAAAATGGTTAATGGTGTGTCCTTTCATGTCACAGGAGACTGTCAGTATTACTTGCTTTGATGATCGTTGCACCAGGAATTTTTCTTTTAACGGAGAGTCAATTTGTTTTCACTTTAAGTAATGTCTTTTTGATCAGGTTCATATTGTCAAACCCATGTTTTGACTATTTCTAATTATTTTTTTACTTGCTCTTACACATTACCCAGTGTTCGGTAAGTTTCACAAATATTTTTCCCAGATTAAAATAATTTTTGCTATAAAGCAATTCAAAACAATGTAGTGTTGAAATTAACAGAAAAAATTTTGTTTTTTTTTTCAAGAAAAAATCTCTTATATATTGAGTGTCCCGCGAATATATATATATATATATATATATATATATATATATATATATATATATATATGTGTGTGTGTGTGTGTGTGTGTGTGTGTGTGTGTGTATACGTGGTGCCTTCAATAAGTTTCCAGACTTCTTTTTACAGGCATTTAGAATTGTCGTAGTATCTTGAAAATTAGGTATATTATTGCTATACATCTTATGAGATGACTGACTTATTGTTATGATTTCAGGTTTAAATGAACAGCTACAGCAGTAATTGGAATACACCCTACTAAAGCCTGCTTGTCACAGCTGGTGAATTTCAAAAATGCAATCTGGACGTGAGGACACTTTAGAAGAACGATATGCAATAAAATTATGTTTTAAACTTGGAAAAAAAGCCACAAAAACGTGTGGAATGCTTCAGACTACTTTTGGAGCATCTTGCATGAAGCGAGCATCAGTCTTTGAGTGGCATAAGAGATTCAAGGAAGGTAGGGAGTCTGTGAGGGATGATGAGAGGTGTGGGAGGAGTAAGGAAGTCAATATACCGGAGTTGATTGGCCAAAGTGTTAGGGTTACTATGTTGAGGTTTTAAGGGAGTTCAGGAAGAGATTCTTTGGGAAGAGTCCAGCACTCTTCAAATCGGGTCAGTGGCATTTCCACCAGGACAATGCACCAGTCCACAACTCCATCCTTGTCACAGACTATTTGACCAAGGTGGACATCAAGACAGTTCCTCACCCTCCCTATTGTCCAGACCTCGCTCCCTGTGACTTTTGGTTATTCCCTAAGCTCAGAGGCTGTCGTTATGAGACAACTGAGGAGATGAAAGAGGCTGTGACGAAGGTCATTGACACGCTCACACAAGAGGACTTCCATGGGGCCTTCCAGAAGTTATTGGAACAGTACAACAAGTGCATTGCAACCGGAGGAGATTACTTCGAAGGGGACGAGCGTTTCATCTTTGAAACTCTCGTCCCCTTCGTTGTTTTACTGTTTTACTTAAGTTCCCCGACTACAATTACCAATGGTGTCTCTGCTTATTATATTGAACAAATTTTGCTGTACACGTAATTTAATCAAATATATATATATATATATATATATATATATATATATATATATATATATATATATATATATACTCGAGGGACACTCAATAAATAAGAGAATTTTTCTTGAAAAAAAGCAAAATGTATCTGTTTTCCCTGGTTTATTTTTAAGTGAAAAAAGACTAACTCTCCGGTAGAAGAAAAGTTCATGGTGCAGCGTTTAGAAAAGACAAATGGAAATGTTTCTCTGAGGTTATTTAATTTTTAATTGTTCTCTACTTGGATCGAACTAAGGAGTGAAGTTTTTGCCAAGAAAAGCGTTTTTTTTTTTAAAGTTTTAATAGTGTTGGTATGATAAAAAAAGGAGTGACGATAAATAAACTATTCATGTTGTATATCTATTCAGTGAATAAAAATTCTTTTGGGGTTTGTGTGAGTCGGTATTTATCTGTTTCAGTGTATATAGCTGTGCATATACTTCTATAAAATATTTCTATTTCTTTTGAAATTTTTAAAAAACATGGTTTTTTGAGTTCAAGTCTCATTGATTACCCCATTAACAAGGCCTTGTGCCATATATGTTCTCTGACGAAAGCAACAACCTAGAAACATGCACGTATGTAAGAACAGAATAAATGAATAAATAAGTAAATTCTAAAAAATACAAATCTCTTCGTGGACCCCCCCTATTTTAAGATATTTTTATTCTCCCTTTCGACCTACAACAAAAAATTTATATATATATATATATATATATATATATAGTCTGCGTCCGCCGAAAGTTTTTTTTCTCTTGAGTTAGAGCATTAACTGAGGAATTCAACATATGTAAAAAGAGTAAACAGAAACAATATGAAGATAATCTTTTAGTTTATAAGTTTACATTATTCATAAAATCCCATCAGCTACGAAAAATCCCTCATATGTTCAAATTTGGATGGGTTAATTTACCAGGACGTATTTTTCCTGGTTTCTTTATTTTTCTAATATTTTATTGTTTTAATCTCCTTTGCCTTCGCCAGAGAATTTAAATTTATATAGTTTTTTCTTTCTTCTGTCTTTTTTCCATTCATACATATATTTAAACTAATCCATATTTGCTGTTTTTCAACCTCAAATTAAACGTGCGAAGTCATCTGATGAGACGAAGACTATAATGATATTCTTCACTGAAATAAATTTATAATGACAATTTAACCAGGTTTGAGTTTTCTTCTAATTGCTTTATATATATATATATATATATATATATATATATATATATATATATATATATATATATATATATATACTAAGGTATTGATATATGTGAGTGTGTGTGAGTTTGCAGAGGTAGTTGAATATCTATATCCAAAATTCGTTTATAATCTTCTACGGAACATCAAAACGAAGCTATACCATTATTTATCTGAACCCAAAGAATAATCCAATATTGAAGAAATTGTTTTGTATTTTATTGCTTGTGGATTTTTTCTTCCTCTCGTAACTAATACGCTTGATTTCTAAACGAAGATGCATCTATTTTTTTTTTAAAGTTCCAATTTGTCTAATGTAGTTTTAATTGTTTTTTTTTATTCAACAGAGCCTTAAAATGTTCATTTTTCTACTTGGTGTGTTTTTCAAAATGCAATTCTCCTGTAACAAAAGAAGAGGAAAATTTACTTGGTGAGCATGCGTAGATCATTTCACGTGTAGGCGTTAATACTTCTTTTCTTCATTCCAAGATGGATACGCACCTGTAACATTATATGATTGGCGGGTGTGCCAATGTCTTATACAACATGTTCCTCATCAACAATAAAGAACTCGGATCTGGTAATTTTTTGAAATCTTTCCTGAGCTTCGTTTTCGTTTCTTTGTTTAATGGCATACGAGCTTTCGTGTATTATTTAATGGCAAGGTCATTTTTCGCCGGCATAACGACTAATAGTAGGAAATTGAATCGTCTTCCAAGTAGAGAAGGCCTTCCTGAATTTTAAACTTTTTTTCAAAAATCTTAGACTTCAACAGGTATTGAACACCATCAATATACTGAAAGAGTTAAGAACTTGCCCATTTAATATCAAACAGGTTTTGTTCAAATGTATATTTGAATAAAAAATTCAACCTGAGTACCTCCGATGGTACCTTCTGCCATATCTAAGCAAAAAGCTTAAGAAATTACTAAATTCTAACGTACAAACGTATGAATCCTGTATATAGATGTTCTCAATAATTAATTGATTTTAATTGCATCAAAACGTCAAGCGATATTTCATTCGAAGGGGTTTGAGAATCGTATCCATTTTCCGTTCATATTCACATTTTTTTATAGTTATTTCTTTAATCGTTTTTTTTCTACTGCACATGGTCCTATCAAATATGAATGAATTCTAAAAAAACTTTTTGATTCACAGATGGGACACCAAACGGATACTAACACTGAAGGTAAGAATGGACCTGGGAATAATGGCAATAAATTGGTACTTCACACGTATCCGATCTCAAAAATAGGAGTTTCATCATCAGACGCAGTACACCTTTTTTTGGTAGGGTAGAGATTATTTCTCTCTGCAGAGGATATGGTCAGCGTATTCTAAGCCTTACCAGCATAAAACTGTATGAAAATATCTAAAATGTCATATAAAAATATTTCGAAGCGCCACTCAACACATTAATGGGACAGCCAGTAAACAGTTTAGCCAAAGAAATACCAACATTATCCTGCGCAGTCGGCTGAGACAGTAGAATACACCGACTGCAGCCCTGCAGTGGGGTAAGACCCTCTACCCCCAATGAGTGTCCTGTATATGATACAAAACAATCTGACGGTGAGGATTCAGTAGTACAGGAGCTTGGGGTATGCAGAGTATCCTTTCATTCCCATCGCTCCCTGGTCCATTCTGACCCGGAGTGGTAGCAACTGATTGGGTCCTAGCTATGGATTAGATAGAACAGTTTGACATTTAAACTGAGTGCAAACAAATGACACGCTAAATTTAATTTTTAGAAATAAAACTGTTTGATCATTTAACTGTTTGTAAACAAATGACTGATGAGTAATTGAATTGTTAGTTATACATAGCAATACTTGGAACCAATTAACTTTGTTAAATTATGCTAGACTGAATTGTTTGAAATAAAACCAGTTTAATCATTTAACTATGAATAAACGAATGCCTGATGATTAATTGAATTGTTAAAAAAACATAGCAATACTTGGACATATGCGAAATTGAATTATTAGAAATAAAACTGATCATTTAACTCTGTGAATCGACAAAAATCATATATATTTGATAAATATGAAAAAACAGGATTTGGTCTTAAATAACCAACAATGGTTAATATGCCATAAAACAAACCAAACAAAACCAAACCAGTATTATTAACCATTTCTTTATAATAAGAAAAAACACCTTATAACTCTCAATTTCCTGCACGCAATCTTCTGAGGGACTAAGAAAAAAATTACAATATTCACATTAGAGCTGCTAAGAAACATAAAAAAATACGTTTATGCTGTTCTTCTAGCCAAGATTTAGCACTTTTAATCATCTGAAATACGTTTCTGTTTTTTTTTGTTTTTTTAAATCTGTTCATTTTAGTTCACACACACACACACACACACACACACACACACACATATATATATATATATATATATATATATATATATATATATATACATACACACACACACACACATATATATATATATATGTGTGTGTGTGTGTGTGTGTGTTTGTGTTGCAGTCGATTTAGAAATCATTACTTATCAAAATCGTGTCTCCATTCTTTTTTAAATCCGTTTTCCCAATATTTCTTTGTTACTGTGCAACTAACACACACACACACACACACACACACACACACACACACACACACACACACACACACATATATATATGTATATATAAATATATATATATTTATATATATATATATTATATTAATATATATATATATTTATATATATGTACATTTATATATATGTATATATATTTATATATAAATATATATATATATATAATGCATCTTAGATGTATGATTGAAATATATATATATATTTGTATATATATATATATATATATATATATATATATATTAAACGATTTTGAGATGGGAATCGTTTAAAAGCTTTTGATGAATGAAAAGTTCTCAAATGCCAGACAAACTGAGAAATAAAATAACTAAAAGACGAAGGATTTCATGTTCTTAGATTTGTTTCTCGGCTGATAGTTTCATGTTTTCTTTGTTATAAATACTTTATGAACACTTTTAGGAAGAAATGAATAGCAATATTAATCATGGATAACAAACGTTACTGGCTCCGTACTATAGAATAAATTACTTCATTGCACAGAAATTTAAAATATATATTTCGATAATGGGTAGAGTGTTCGCCTATGATCTGGGAGACCGAGGTCCAATCCCAGGTCGAATCATGTCAAGGACTCAAAAAATGGTACTTGATGCCTCCTGGCTAAACACTCAGCATTATAAGGTACGGATCAATGGCAAGTTTGTTAATACAGGGAAAGGAGTAGAGCCTTGTTCTACACCTCGGTGTTGTAGCAATGGAAAAGTGTGCCTTCCAGTGGCGCTCGACTACGATCTGCCAACTTTAGCTTAAGAACTTTTCAAATATCCTATATATAAATATATATATGTGTGTGTGTGTGTGTGTGTGTGTGTGTGTGTATGTGTGTGTGTGTCTATGTGTGAATGCATGTATTTGGACATGTACCAATCAGGTTTATATATATTTCTGCTAGATTTTCTAGACGAAAAATCTATAGATACATACAATCTCTCGCACTTCCTCTTTCCCTCTTTTTCCTTTCTCTCTCTCTCTCTCTCTCTCTCTCTCTCTCTCTCTCTCTCTCTCGCTCTCGCTCTCTCTCTGAAACCTACTCTCACTCATACATATCACACACATAACTGAGTGCGTGACTAAGTGTGTACTTAGTCAAATACTTATATATATATATATATATATATATATATATGTGTGTGTGTGTGTGTTCGTGTATTCCTGTATATAAATACTAAATAACTAAAGAAATAACTAAAAAATAAGTAATTTAGGTATTTAATGTCTCTATACTTTGCTTGAATATCTGCTGACAGATTATATGTATGTATGTATGTATGTATGTATGTAAGCGGAGCAAAGCTGGTTTGAATTCAGAATTTTGCTTTTTCTAGATTGTTTGCCTTACCAAAGCAAAAGAATCATGTCTCCTCTACTACTTACCCAAAGATATGGTGGGATCAGATAGATTTTTGCCTTTTTTAAGGGCATTAACGTGGAGTGAAACGAAAACGGGGTCGTCCGGTTTTTGGACTCAGGTAATTGATTCCATTTTCTACTGCAACGACCATCACACACACACACACACACACAGAGATGTACACACAAATATATAACATTAGTGTATATTCGTATTCATCGACAGATATATATATATATATATATAGTTAATAAATTTACATGTCCATCATTGGTCTAATGAGTAGAGCGTTCACCAATGGTCCGGGGGCTGTCCTCGTGGTGTAATGGTTAAAGCGATGAACTGCGGAATCGTAGTACGCGAGTTCGTACTCCAGTCGCGCTATTACGTTCACTTTCGGGCAAATACCCTTGGGAAAGGTATGAACCCCCTTATTCTCCCTCCAGCTAAGGATAAATAGTAGGACGGACTAGGTTCTTCAGCCTTGGTGAGGCAACTAGTCTAGGAGAAGGAAAACTCTGAATTCAAACCTGTTAAACTCCGCTTAAAATTGACCTTGTGTCATATCCTGCCCGAGCGGAGGGGTTGGTAAATAGTACCAATGGTCCGGGAGACTGGGGTTTAATCCAGGTCGAGTCATACCAAAGACTTAAAAATACTACTTGATGCTGCCTTGCTTAGCAGTCAGCACTATAAGATAAGAATCAAGGGTGAAGTGGAGCAATCCAGGGAATGGAGTAGCGCCCTCCCTTACTCCTCGGTGTAGTAGCTGTTGAAACGGGAGCTTTCTGGTTACCCTCGACTATGGTCACCAACTTTACTTTTTACTTTTATTTCGAGAGTGCCGCCCGAAAAAAAAAATTTTTATTTTGGCTATACAACCACGACATTATCTCATCGCCTCACTTATCACCTTTCTGAAAAAGTGCCATAAAACAATATTTGATTATAAAACACAACAATAGCACTGACTAACTTACATCTTCCGATGTAAGGAAGATTCTCACAGATAATACAAAAATTATATATAAAAATTATAATAAAAATCGATTGCAAATCCTTGAAGCAATATGCATAAAAATCAATAAAAACAAACATAAATAAAATAGCATATTGGCACCAACATTATAAATATTTTTGATAACTAAAATCACTATCTCTATTAGTAAACCTTTCCAAACGAACGTTTTAGAACAAAACGTTGAAAACGTTCTAACCAACTTCAAACAAACTACAACAAATAATTAAAACAATAAAAAATGAAACTGTCAATTTCAACTACACTACCTCTGATGAGGACCATAAGTATGGTCGATAATGCTTGGGCAGAAGCCATGGGACAAATCCTTTACCGTCGTGATCCCGACACAAGATAAATAACTCTAAGACTTGAAAAATTACAACTAAAAATTATAAACAGTGTCTTTAATAAAACTTGCCTTTATAACAACTTGTTGCCTAAATATACACTTCACAATATAAATATATATATATATATATATATTGTCATCCACAGTTTCGTTGTATCAGATCTCATCAGTGTGGTTAGATACGCTGGACGTTTCATGCTGGGATTGAAACCTGCCTAACTTTAAGCTAGACTTGATATCTTACCGTTCAGCCTAATCGGCGACCTATGTTCGCTTGAGAATTTAACGCATTTTGTATTAGGTTTGGTTTCTTTGTTTTTAATGGCATATCAACCTTTATAGGTTATTTAATGCCAAAGCCATTCTCCAAGAAGAACAGTAGTAGTACTATTTAACCCATAGCTGGGAGAATAAGGGTGTTCATACCTTTCCCAAGGGTATTTGCCCGAAAGTCAACGTAAAAGCGCGACTGGAATACGAACTCGCCTACTACGATTCTGCAGTCCATCACTTTAACCATTACGCCACAAGGACACCCCTGCATTTTGTATTAGTTTTTGGTTGTTTACATTTTGATATACACATCCCAGTATATAATTATGAATATACACTAGCATTTGCAAACATGAGACTCGTAGGTCTTTGAATGGCTGTTTTTACTTTATCACACACACACACACATACACACATATGTTATATAATTGCGGAAGGATTCTTTTTTATATTATCATTTTTCGCTTTATATATCTTTTTTTTCGGTTTAGTTAGGCTTCGAACCTTTCGGCTTAGGGCATGGGTTAGTTAGGCGCACACATGAGTGCAGGTGTTCACGCGCGAGCG
The DNA here is from genome assembly GCA_963585895.1 of Sepioteuthis lessoniana. Lineage (NCBI taxonomy): Eukaryota > Metazoa > Mollusca > Cephalopoda > Myopsida > Loliginidae > Sepioteuthis > Sepioteuthis lessoniana. Next base: position 48,945,541 of record OY757929.1, on the reverse strand, counting down.
GGGAGTATCGACAATCACAGATGTTACAATAAAAACCCCAGATAGGAAATAGGATTGGCAATGTCATGCCCGGAAGCGATGGGCTGGGATTCTTAGTGATTTTGAATAAAGGCAGTGAGTTGAGATTTAGACTTAGACGAAGCGAGTTGGGATTCGAGTCTGAGCGAGGCCAGTCCAGTTGTTTGCTGTGGGGTGCGCACGCGCGTTTGTTGGGTCAGATGAAACAGTCAGCATAGTAAAAATTGTGTCTCACCTCTCTCCTCGTGTCGAAAACCTAAACTTAAAGAAGGTAATAAAAGTTTCGTACCTGAACCAAGAGAGTCGTCAGTGTTTCGCGTATTTTTCGGATTCCTTTGCGTATGAACATTCGATGAACATTATGAACGTTTTAACACATCCGTATTTATGCATCTGAATATTTTGGCCGTATGTTACACACACACACACACACACATATATATATATATATATATATATATAAACAAGTTGGTTGAATACACTGATTATTTCTTTTGTAAAATCTTCAAGTGGTGATGTTCAAATTTTCTCAGCTAGCATTTTTATTCTGGGTAAAAAAGAAAAATTCCCTTCCTAGAAGTTCTTACGATTCCAGCAACCATGACAAATTTATTGCATCCCTATACAAAAAATCAACAAGTCACAACTCCACTTTACTTAACAATCAGAGCGAATACCCCGCCCCGCAAATATAAAATAGCCCTCATAAAAAAAAAAAACTTACTCTATAAAGCTTATCGCATATCCCCCCCCCCAAGACAATATTTTATAAAGAATTAAAGAACATAAACAAACCTTAGTCAATAATGAATTTCATAATAAACTAATCGATCAACAAATAAAACAATATCTCCATAACATCCACAAAAATAGCAATATCAACAATACTAACAGAATAAACCTTTCATGCAAGAATCAAATGCATAAAAACTATAAAGTAGACGAGTAAATAATAAACCACATCATAAATAGACACATTAAACCCACCGAACCTCAATAATAAATAAAACTCATTATCTATTTCAGTAAATTTAAAATATCCAACCTTATCGTTTAGAATAACACAAACTTCCCAACCTCCCGAACTCAAAATAACGTAGCATACAAGTTTACATGTCCATTTCGAGAATGTTTCTCGGAAAAAACATGACACCTAATACCCTACATTGGCCATACAACAACCATGCTCTCTCGTCGTCTTACCAACCACCTTTTCGACATAAGCGACATAAAACAGCATATAATGACAAACCTTAACAACACACTAACAACCTCAAATCATCAGATATAAGAAAGATCCTTATTAACAATACAAAAATCACACATAAAGTAAAATAAAAACGGTTTACAAATCCTCAAAACACTAACGATGAAAAATAAAAATCCACAATAAATAAAATAGGATTCACCACAGGGATAAACATATTAAACGTGTTCGATAACAAACCAATAGAATGAACTAACTCCATCATATTCGGTGTGACTTTTTTATATATGCATATAAATTATAATTAAAAATATGTATATTTAGGCAGCATTTCTTCGTTTATGCAAATTTCATTAAACATAATAGACATTTTATGTCTACATATTTTCTTCTGGATCCGTTCGAATTCCCGTATTACTTTTATCGTATTCGGGGGGAATTGATTTATGTATTGTCCATAGTTTGTATGTATCCCTAGTACTTCTGCCTGACTTTGGGCCATCATCAGGGAGGATCTATTAGAAACATGCAACCAACCTTAATAGAATTAATTTTCAAACAGTGCTAATGTACTTAAATGTCTTTAGCTACTGGCACTAATTATAGAATTACATTTAAAAGCAAACGCCATAACCTTCAACAGCAAAGAAGCCCTTACATAATAGTATAATATGGTAAAACAAAAGTTACATCACTTTTGTAATAGATCCTCCCCTGATGATGGCCCAAAGTCGGGCAGAAAGTACTAGGGATACATACAACTATGGACAATACATAAATCAATTCCCCCGAATACGATAAAAGTAATACGGGAATTCGAACGGATCCAGAAGAAAATATGTAGACATAAAATGGTGTAATGTTTATCGTCGCAGGCTCTGGACACGACGACACGAGTTCAAATCCTGGACGAGCCTGATTACATTTCACATAGCACTAATACCCTTGGGAAAGGTATGAATCCAAATATTCTCCCTCCAGCTATGGGCAAATAGTAGGGCAGACTAGGTTCTTCAGCCTTGGTGGGGCGACTAGTCTAGGAGAAGGAAAACTCTGAATTCAAACCTGTTAAACTCCGCTTAAAAATTGACCTTGTGTCATATCCTGCCCGAGCGGAGGGGTTGTTAAATAGGATTATGTTTAATGAAATTTGCATTAAATTATAATTTATATACATATATATAAAAAAAAGTCACTCCGAATAAATATAAAACTCACTGCAACAAACAATCTAACACGACCCCCGATGATGACCAGCGAAATGGTCAAGAGCGCTTGCGTTAGTGTAGGGTTCTTACTTTACTGACTTGACCCATACATAAGACTAGTGAGAAGACTTGAAATTCTGCACTTGAAGATTTTTAAAAAAGGAAACAATACGCGGTATTCAACCAAACCTGTTTAGATAATGCTATGCCACTTAAGTATACAACATCAACACACATACACACACACACACACACACACACACGCATATATATATATATATATATATATGCGTGTGTGTGTGTGTGTGTGTGAGCATGTGTTTTTGTGTCTGATATATAGTATACACAATGATAACGTGCGCACAAATACACACACACAAATATCCCCCCCATATATATATATATATATATATATTTACATTTATATACGCTTTAGTGTATTTGACGTGTTTAAAAAGATCTCCATGCAAGATGTGGTTAGTTTCCTTGTCTTTGATGTGAATTTAGTCTTTTTTCGTCTGGAGCATTGAAACCATTTTTAGGCCAGTTGGCAAATCGCATTATTACTCGTTTTCCATAGTGAGTTGCATATTTTTTCCCCACAATTCGTTTGAATGACTTCCTAGAATTATTGTCTCACAATATCCAGGCCTCCGTGTGCCGGCAAATATTTAACCTTTACATGAAAAAATAATTCCAGTATATATTGAAAGAAAAAATGAATAAATCAATAGTTGTCTTAAGTTTTTCGATAAAATCTTTTTTATTTCACCATTTTTTCTCGTTAGTCTGTAAATCCTCGTAGATTCGGCCACAAACTTTGAATCGATTGTTTGTCACTTTTGGTTTCATGGCATATCAACCTTTCTAGGTTATTTAATGCCAAATCCATTTTGTACAAATGAACAGTTCTATTTCAAACTATTCAGTTTAGTCAAACAGTTCTAATTCAAACAATTAAGTTTAGTATAAGTATATTTTTTTACACACGGTTAGATGTCAAAACGGTTATATTACAAATAACTCAATTTAGCATGAATATGCATGTCAAAACAGCTTTATCTAATTTTTCATTTATTTTTTATTTCAATTTAGCATAAGTACCCAGTTTAGTTATATTTGACCCATAGATAGGAATCTATCAGCTGCTACTAATCAGGGCCAGAGTGGACCTGGGAGCGATGGCAATAAAGGGGTGCTCCACATTCCCCAAAGCTCCTGACATTCCCCTCCCGTTTATCTCCACTTTAATCAGCCTTCGGGCTTTTGACTTTGTGTCAAATCCTGGTGGGATGCAACGACAAATACAATATAAAGCTCCGACATTACTTAGACCTCACAATCAGATTGTTTTGTATCATATCCAGGACACTCATTGCAGGGTATCATACCCCTCTGCAGAGGTGCTGTCGATGTATTCTACAGCCCTAGCCAACTGGGTAGAACTGATGCACTGGAGAACTTCCTATAACTGCTAGATGTTTTTGCAAGTCAGTTATTGTACATGTTATGGGTATAAGTATTTGTCAGGCGCCCCAATAACTCGTAATTATGGCGCAAGACCAAATTTTAAGTGGGTCCAGGCTCAGGAACGTAGGCCAGACACGTCTGGCAAGTATAAAAATGCCTCGGGCTCTGTCGGCAATTCCTCGAAGGGTTGCCTCAGGCCCTAGCCACTGTAAGCTCTAGGAATGTATCAGTCCTTAACTACATAGCCATAACTGAAAGTTCTGACCGACTGTAATACGCCAAAACACGTACAGTTCCGCCCTAACCACAAACTCAAAAACTGTTGATCAGAAAAGGACAGATGGCTATAAGACATCATGAGAATCGTTCAGGTAAAGTTGGCGATCGTAATCGAGTGGGATCCGAAGGCTCCCTTTTCAATAGCTACTACACCGAGGTGTAGGAAGGAGTGCTACACCTTTTCCTGGACTGCTCTACTTTACCCTTGATCCATAGCTTATAATGCTGAGGGTTAAGAAAGGTAGCATCAAGTAGTATTTTTGAGTTTTTGGTATGACTCGACCTGGGTTTGAATCCCGGTTTCCTGGGACTTTAGCGATAACTCAAACCGCTCGGCCAATGGACCGACTTGCCAATCAGCAGCAAGAGGTAGGTGTTGAAATAGATTGGCCAATCAGCGACGACTAGAAGCATATAAGATCAGCAGCCTGGAGGCACCTGTTGTGTAATGGTTATCGTCGTAGGAAATGAACAGTTCAAATCCTGGACGAGACTAACTGCATTTCACATAGCACTAATACCCTAGGTAAATGTATGAATCCAATTATTGTCCCTCCAGCTATGGGTAAATAGTAGGAGAGACTGGGTTCTTCAGCCTTGGAGCGGCAACTTGTCTAGGAGAAGGAAAACTCTGAATTCAAACCTGTTAATTCCCGCTTAAAAATTGACCTTGTGTCATATCCTGCCCGAGCGGAGGGGTTGGTAAATATGGGTATAAGATCATCAGCCAGTTATCTTCATTCATTATCGTTCTGGAGTTTTCTACTGGCAAGACATCTCGCAACTGAAGGACAAAATGGCTACCCGAATTCTCTAATAATTTTCAGTGACTGGTTTGATTGCTAGATGATTTTCCGGTTTCTGTTTCATTGTTTAATGTATCTATTTGACATCTATTTTCGTGTGTTATTTAATATCAAAATCATCCTTGCAGAAGGACAGTAGTGGTGCTATTTAACCAATGTCTGGGAGGGGAAATAAGGGAGCTCATTACTTTACAAAGAGTATCAGACGTAATAGTGAGATTGGATTGGTTGGTTAAGATTCATGGCATATCAACCATTGTACGTTATTTAGAGTGAAATTCTTTTTAACATTTATTTTAAATATATGATTTGTAAACATATTTTGTTCATTACGTTTTACCGGCTCATTGGCCTAGTAACCGGCTTATTGGCCCAGTGGGTAGAGTGTTCGCCAGTGTTCCGGGAGGCATGGGTTCAGTCCCAGGTCACGTCTTACCAAAGTCTTTAAAAATGGTACTTGATGCTTCTTTGCTTAACACTCAGTAATATAAGGTACGTATCAAGGGTAAAGTGGAGCAATCCAAGGAAAGGAGTAGCGCCCTTCCCCACACCTCGGTGTAGTAGCTATTGAAAAGGGAACCTTCGGGTCACCCTCGACTATGTTCGCCAACTTTACTTTTTTTACGTTTCGTTATGAGCCCGAGCTCTTTTTTTAAAACTCGGTCAAGTGGTTTCAAGCATTTCTACCTACACGAATATATCAATTTACTATCAATCATATGCTTGCTCTCAGTGAAGTGGTCACAAGTATTGCTATTAGGCCATTATTATTCTTTTTCTAGTCTTCCTACCGACCCTAAATAATTCTATTTTATAATCATTTGCTTAGACTCTGTTCTTGTTTCATGTATTCTTATCTAATACAAATAGTTTTCAAACCGATCTATTTGACTCATTGTATATCCACAGGTACTACCTCTTTTGACCTGAAAGTGATGGCCATAAAGAGGTACTCGATATTCCACAGATCTCCGTAGTTGGAGCCTCACCATCTGATTCAAGTTAGTGCCATAACCAGAAATCTCCTTTTTGAGGGCAGGGTCATAACCCCCTGCAGGTGATACAGCTAGTGCTTTCTAAACCCCTTTGAAGATCCCCCCCAAAAGCAGTATGACACTAAAATGCGTCTAGTGGTGAGGCTCCAGTTCTGGATATCTGGGGTTTTCGGAATACCACTTCATTAATATTACTCCCAGTTCCACTCTATCCAAGAGAGCTAATACTTGTTGAAGTTCAATCTATAGATTTTTTGCGGAAAAAGTGTTTAAATAATCAAATAAAACAAATTTATAAATTTTATTTCTTTAAGCTCATGGAGAAAAAGCTTGAGGACGATTGCACTAGAATGCTACGAGCCATACAAAACGAATCCTGGTGGCAATATCCCACAATACAGCAGCTTTATGGTTACCGACTTCCCATCACTAAAACTATTTAAATCAGACGAACAAGACATGCAGGACACTGCTGGAGAAATAAGGGCGATCTCATTGGCGGCGTTCTCAAGTGGACTCTCTCACACGCACGAGCAGGAGTTGGACGTCAGGCTAGAACCTGTCAACAACAGCTCTGTGCAGACACGAGATGTAGTCTAGAGGACCTACCGAATGCGATGGACGATTGAAACGAATGGAGAGGAAGAGTCAGGGAAATCCGTACCAGCGATACGTCATGATGATGGCGATGATGAATAATTTACACTGGTTTTTGTTGCGTTCTGGTTAGTGAACGCTTGTAATATTAAATAAAGAACAAACTACGATATGAGAGAAAAATAGAGATATATTCTCAGGAAAAAGTATATACAATAGAGAGACTATTAGTTGACAAGAACATAAGATTAGTGAATGCAGAATAAAGATATAGTCCAACGATAGTATTGGCTTCCGTTATTACAGTAGCAAGTAAGGTGATCTAGTGTGATATCCAGTATCCAACGCTCTAATTCTATTCCTATAAGAAGCTGCACTTCACCTTCTTGTCTGCCCTGGTATTAGTAGCTACTGCTATATATGGCAGATGGACTAGTTCATTGTGTGGAAAAAGGTGGGTGATACCCAACAGTTTCCTCTGAGACGTGGCTAAAGGCCGTCTGAATAGGTCACCCAATGAGACTCGAACTTCACTCGTGAATGTTTGCTTCTTGTGTTTGATAACCATTAAACCACCCGAGGCGCCTTTTTAAGTGCATTTATCTAATAATTAATCTTGCTTCGTACATATATGTAAATAATCTGAGAATTTTTGTTATATATTTGTATACATAGTGAGAGAGACAGAGAGAAAAACTGACGTCATTTTAAGAGAGAAAAAAATTAATTTTTTTGCCATTCGACCTATATAAGAGCATATATCATATTTCTTTATGAAGTTGAGACTTTTTGGAAACTCTACAGAGCTTGATGAAACAAAGACCTAATTAGTGGCAATTATTGCAGCCCGGATGTTGCTGGCTGCTAATTTCAAAACATAATAGACTTATTTTGTTTAATTTATTTTGTTTAATTCTTTTTTTAATTAAAACAAATATGAAAGGAAAAGACTAAGGGCTGGCTTATTGATAATGTAAATGTTTACATAGAACTAATTAACGTGACTAATTATTTCTGAAGGATAAAATCGAGCTCTCTCCTGGAAATAACTTTAAAGGCTTTGAGTCAGTTTCAGGATATGCGGTTATCTATAAGGGGGAGATAAAAAATATTCTATCGGTATCAAATCAAAAATCAATGAATTGGGGCTGAGACATAATGACTGACTAACCAAATTTACGGATTTATATATATATATATATATATATATATATATATATATACGATGATAATGATAATGATAAATTAATATATATTAGTTTTTATGAATATATATATGCATATAATAGTATGGATGTTTATTTGCGACCCAAGGTTTCATGCCGCCGTATTACGTCAACCATTACGCAGAGAAAAGAAGTTATTTGATAAATCAAAAGAATTGAATTATTCTGTATTGTTCCATTTTTTTTCCAATTTTTTGCGACTTTTTCGATGTCTCGAATATCTTCCTAATAAGGCGGCATGAAACATTGGGTAGCAGATAAACATTCATGCTATTAAGTATATATATATATATATATATATATATATATATATAAATGATAATATATATATATATTGAGATAGTGCTATATATATTCATTTTTTTATAATGGCTCTCTCAGAGATATTGAGCACTCTCCAAGTTATACGGCATTCGGTCTGACACAAACCCACCAAGTGAGATAGTGACAACCATACACTGTTATGATATATATATATATATATATATATATATATATATATATATATATATATATATATATATCATACTTTAAAATTAATAGGTCTACAAGAGAATTTGCTTTTAGGTTATTTATTCTTCTTCAACACATGTTTCTGGCGTTTTTAAGCTGTCTTTAGGAAATAAATGGTTTATTTTAATGTTTCCTTTGTTTTATTTTTTTATTTTGGTGACTGTTTTGATAGGGCTGTGGTTCTTCTTAATTCCTGGATTTGTGTCAGTGAATGTCCAGTTCGAGTCAGTCGTCAGTGAAAAACTTTCGATCTAGCAAATGTTATTTCTTTCTTTCTCCTTTTTTTACCAGGGTGTATTTTGTGTGTTTGTTGGTGTCTGTTGATGTTCATATTAACATATGTGTATATACTTTCGGTTTTTTTCTCCTTTATTAGTCTTCTTCTCCTAGATAATCAATGATATATGCATATATATATATATATATATATATATATATATATATACATTGTCATCCACAGCCATACTGTTTCATTGTATCACAATTCTTCAGTTTGGCTAGACACATAGGACGCTTCAAGCTGGGATCTAAACCGACCTAACATTTCGCTAGATATTGTGACATACGCATATGTATTAGCTTTCGTTTATTTTGCATTTTGCGCTATCGGATACCAAAGTGCTCAATTCGTTAGATGGGCTTTTGCATTACGCAGGTGGCAGCCGTTAATTCCTTCACCAGAGTGCTCAACCCCCGGGAAGGGAGCGTATATATCTGTCCTTCCAAATCCTTTCTGAACTATCTATGTTCGACGGCGAACGAATACGTCTGGTGCCTGAAACTTACTGAGGCTATTGATTGATCAAATGGATTAAACGGCATGTCAGCTCGTCAAGGCTTATTTTATGCCTAGAAGTTAAGGAATTTTGTTCGTTGCACATTATATATTTACATATTCTGTGTTTATGGTTTTGTTTGGTTTGGTTTTATGGCTTATCGAACATTTAAGGTTATTTGATGCCAAATCCGGTTTATTCATATATAGTAGATAAATATGGTTCATAAAAATAGGTCAATAAAGTTAGATAGTTCCAAGTATTGCTATATATAAGTAACACTTCAATTCAACATCAGTCATTTATTTACACACAGTTAAACGATCAAACAGTTCTATTTCTAATAATTCAGGTTAGCGTAAGTCAAAATCAAATGGTTTTAAGTATTTCTATGTATCAATATTTCAATTAGACCTCAGTCATTTGTTTACACTCAGTTAAATGATCAAATACTTCTATTTCAAGCATTTCAATTTATCATGTCATTTGTTTTCTCAGTTTGAGTGTCAAACAGTTCTATTTGACCTATAGATAGGACCCTATCAGGTGTTATCACTCCGGGTCAGAGTGGGCCTGGGAGCGATGACAATGAAGGGATACTCTGCATTCCCCAATACACCAGCATTATTGGAGCCTAACCATCAGAATGTTTAATGTCATATGCAGGACACTCATTGTGGGGTGGGGCCTTCCCCCTCTGCAGAGATGCTGTCGGTGTATCCCACAGCTCCAACCGACCCTATGCTGTGTAGATATTTCTTAAGAGTTTTACGGAATTTTTTTTTTTTTTGCCCACAGTTCAGTTGAATACGGACAATCTTAAATCGAGCTATTTCACCCATAGATGGAATCCTAACAGTTACTGCCACACTCGGTCAAAGTTGACCTGGGAGTAATGAAGAGCTACTCCACATTCACCAAAAGCCCAGTATTATAGCCTCACCACCGGAAGCATTTGAGTGTTATATCCGGGACACCCTTTTTAGTGAGGGGGATAGTGTCAGCATATTGCAAGCCCCCACGGCAGGGCGTTTACTTAGGTAAATTCGAAATATTGATGTTTAATATCGGATATATGAAACTGATATTCAATGCTGAATTAAGTGCATTGACAAGGAAATAGGCTGTGTTGAAAATAAATATTTGTCATTGAAACAATAACTTTTTCTTCATAATCCTCAAGTAACAACCACACACACACACACACACTTATATATATATATATATATATATACGTATATATATACGTGTATATATAATATAACAATACATAAATATGATAGTTTTTTTTATATATATTTCATAGCATATATGCTTATCTGCGACCACTGGTTTAATGCTATCTTTATATGACAATCACCTGGCATAAAAAGAAAGATTTTAGAGAAATCGAAAAAACCGAAAAGAATTTTTACTTTAGAATTGCATATACGTCTTCTGCATGTGTGTGGGGGGGTATATTTGCGCATTTTGTGTGGTCGTATATGTGATTGTTAGTGTGTGTGCACTCTTTGAAATATACCGCATTTGGTCTACCACAAAGCAACCAAGTGAGATAGTGACAACTATATACCGTTGTAATATATATATATATATATATATATATATATATATATAAAGTAAAGTTAGCGACCATAGTCGAGGGTGACCCGAAGGCTCCCTTTTCGATAGCTACTACACCAAGGTGTAGGGGAGGGCGCTACTCCATTCCCTGGATTGCTCCACTTTACCCTTGAACCGTACCTTATAATGCTGAGTGTTAAGCAAGGTGGTATCAAGTTCCATTTTTAAAGTCTTTGGTATGACTCGACCTGGGATTGAACCCAGGTCTCCCGGGCCATTGGCGAACACTCTAACCGCTGGGCCAATGTCCCGGTTAATACCGGACATTGGCCTAGCGGTTAGAGTGTTCGCCAATCGCCCGGGAGACCTGGGTTCAATCCCAGGTCGAGTCATACCAAAGACTTTAAAAATGGAACTTGATACCACCTTGCTTAACACTCAGCATTATAAGGTACGGATCAAGGGTAAAGTGGAGCAATCCAGGGAAAGGAGTAGCGCCCTCCCCTACACCTTGGTGTAGTAAGCTATCGAAAAGGGAGCCTTCGGGTCACCCTCGACTATGGTCGCCTACTTCTTTTACTACTTATATATATATATATATATATGTGTGTGTGTGTCTGAGAGAGAGAGAGAGAGAGAGAGAGAGAGAGCTTCTTACTACATACTTAAGAAGGCACTCGAGATATTATGGTTATCGTCGTAGAAATTGGACTCGGCGTCACGAATTCAAATCCTTGACGAGGCTGTTTGTTTACGTATGTATGTGTATGTATTTACATCCGTTAGAGAGAGAGAGAGAGAGAGAGAGAAGCGAAAGAGGGAGTTTGGGAGAGACGATGGAAACAAAAGCACCCATTCAATAAACAAAAATAATTGTCATGATTTTCTCATATATTATATAATCATGTGTGTATGGGTGAGAGAGAGAGAGAGAGAGAGATAGATTTGTGTGTGCATGTTATTCAGGGTTTTTTTTCTTTCACTCTCTCCCTTTCTCTCTGTCTCTCTCTCTCTCCTGCGTGTGGGTGTGTGTGAGTGTGGGTTCGATATATGCAAATGTTTCCCGCTCTAATTTTTTAAAACTTGAGAGGGAGTAGACAACAGAAAATCGGATTTGAAAGCAAAAAAGATATCTTGAATTTTTGCATGCAACAAATTATATATATATATATGGGAGTAAATAATGGAAATGAATCCTAAAGTATAGAGTAAAATTAAAAAAAACCAAAGTAATAATTTAAATACAAAGTAATCCTAGAGAAATCCATGAATTATCCATTGTTGTTCTTTCAAAAGTTGTTTCACCATTTTAAAATCCTAGTCTTAGAAAAAGACATCAACACACGTCTAACGAAGGCATGGACAGCTATCGATAGGCTATCGATCATATGGATATCAGACCTGACAGATAAAATGAAACGCAGTTTCTTCCAGGCAGCGGTCGTATCGATACTGCTTTTGTTAGCGTTCATGTAGTGCATCCACATAGCAGTATCGATACGATCGCTGCTTGGAAGAAACTGCATTTAATTTTATCGGTCAGGTCTGACTTCCATTGGCCGATAGACTATTGATAGCTGATCATGCCTTTGTTAATCGCGAGTCGATGTCTGTCTCTGTCAATGAGAGTTGGTATATATATATATATATATATATATATATATATATATATATATATATATATATATACCAGTGTTGGTTGTCATTAAATCACTAGGTGAATTTTTGGCGAATCAAGTGCAATATAATATGGAGAGTGTTCAATATCTAGGATAGAGCTATTATTTAATAATATATATATTATATATTATATATACATATTGTATATATATATATATATATATGTATTATATATTATATATATATATATTATATATATGTATTATATTATATATATATTATATATATATTATGTATATATATTGAATATTATATATATATGATATGTATATATATATATATATAGTCGAAATATCATATATATATATATATATATATATATATATATATATGAATTCAGCTTCTAAATTAAATAGGGTAAACACTTATGACTGTATTTCACGTGCCTGATATTCAGATAAGCAAGCGTCTACATATCTAATGTGCGTTGATGAGTGTTTGACAGTCGTGTCGGTACAAGTTCACCTGAATAAGAGCACATTCTGCCCAACTATTTTTTCGAGGCTGTATTGAGAAGAGTATTATATAGATTCATGCTTTTCGAAGAGGCTTTAGTGCAAAGTGAAAGGCAAATAGCTTGGTCAAAAACTCGAACTCGTTTCTTCGAATCCACTTTCTACGACACCAACTTTTATGCAGCATGCGTCTCCAATAATTCAGTCTCGCATTTTTTTTAAATGAATCTATTGTTAACTCATAAGCTTAGTATCAAGAAGACTTTTTTTTTTCTTACGTTAACAACTTCCACCTGTTTATTCATTGAAACAAGACTAAAACAAACAAAACCCTGTTTTTCATGAAGGAACGAAACATAAAAAAAGGATTCAGCTTATTGCCAAAAATCGTAGGAAAAGGAAATCTTGAATGGCTTGGGTGTGAATATTTACAAAAATCTTCCAATTCTCGATAGTCGTTATCTTCTTTTGCGCGGTCTTTACGGGGCGAAGAGAAGCCTGGACTCAGTTGTGGATGCCCCACCCACAGAGTCCGTATTTGCCAGGTGGAAATACTGTTATCTCTAGATTTTAGCGCCCTTGGCCATATGTTTCAGCCTGCAGAATAAGTTTGTCAGGATTTAATGAAAAGATTCTTATAATTTGCAAGTCTTATCTATTCTCCTCGTCTTTCACAAATGGGTGTGATTGAAGACACGTGATGATAAACAAATGGGAAGCTTCTTCGAGATGCTTTCTAATTCTGTAAGCGACGCATCTGGACTATCTTGAAGATGCAGACTGTCCGTTCACATTAATAATCTATAACTATGAGTAATCAAAATATATCGCTAGAAAATTGCCATTCTTAAGTCAAGAATGGGCAATTGAAGTACCTTCAATGTAGACATAATTTTAAAATATTAATCAATTATATTATGGAGGACACCCCAGGGCGTAGTGGCTAACGTGCCGGACTGTGACATCGTATTAAACGAGTTCGAAATCCAGTCGAGCTATAACGGTCACTTTCGGGCTAATTAAAACTCTAGTGGAAACAATAGGAATATACAGCAAGGATATTGGAATGAAATTTGGCATAGAAAAATGTGCCATGCTAATAATGAAACGTGGAAAAAGACAAAAAACGGAAGGAATTGAACAACAAAATTAAAAAAGAATCAGAACGCTTGCTGAAATTGGAAATTATTATTACTTCGGAATATTGGAGGCGGACACTATCAAACAAGCATAGATGGAATAACAAAAAAGGATAAAAAAAAGTACCTCAGGCAAACAAGAAAACTTCTCAAAACCAAGCAGAAATACCTTCAAAGGAATAAACATCAGGGTAGTCTCCCTTGTAAGATACTTCGGACCTTTCTTAAAATGAACAAAGGAGGAACCCAGACAAGTGGACCAGAAGACAAGAAAGATGATGACGTTGCACAAGGTCTTACATCTGAGACATGACATAGACTGACTATAAGTATCAAGAAAAGAAAGATGGCAGAGTACTCGCTAGCAATGAAAATAGCATGGATGTATGAAAACGAGCTCTTAAAGACCAGGTAAAAAATTAGCAAAAAATGATTAATTACATCGGGCAGTAACAGTGCTGATATCATAAAGACAAACGGAAAAATAACAAAAGCTAGGAGGCTGCTATAGGTAAAAAAAAACAAAACAAAAAAAAAACAACTGTTGATAATTCAAGCGACAAACTGATAAAATCACACACGAGAAGAACTGGACATGACTACAAAAAGGGTTACCTTCAGAGAAAAACTGAAACAGCAGAACAAAACAACGTCATAAGGACCAATTATATTAAATCGAAAATTGATAAGAGGCAACAGGATTGCAAGTGTAGGGCATGAGCTGACAAAGACGAAGCGATTTATCACATTATAAGCAAATGAAGCAAACGAGTGTAAAATGAATATAAGAATCCATCCTCGAGAACGAGACGCATAAAATTTTCTAAGATTTTGAGATCCAGATAGATTACCTAATCCCTTACCAGAGAAGTTAGAAAACATGGGAAAATAGGGTAACGGTGATACTAACGCGCTTGGAAAGGTCTCCAATTGTTTCGAAAGGGGAATGGCCGAGTTCGAAATTGGAGGATGAATCGAGACTATCCACATCACAGCATTGTTGAGATCAATCGGAATACTGAAAAGAGTTCCGATTTGAAGATACTTGCTGTCACACAGACTCCAGTGAAAGACTATCAGGTAACGCTGGTGTGAAAAACTTGTAAGTAGTATAATAATAAATGGTGAAAAATGGTATGAACACCAACCAGAATCAATAAAAGAAGCCAAAGAATCTATCATTCTTTGGTACTTGGTAATCCAAACTGATAGAAAAATAAAGAGCAATAGACCATATATAGTAGGTCAAGAATATTAAAGAAAAATATGCCTTCTAATTGACATACCAGCGGCAATAGATAATAACATTTCCATCAAGGAATATAATAAATAGATTAAGTAAATACAAAGATCTGGTAATAGAAATTGGGAAAAATTGGAGGCTTAAAACTATCACCGTGCTAGTAATAGTCAGAGTATGATCAAGAAAGTGACAGATAAATATATTGTGATAATACCCGCTTCTGCAGCTCGTTGCATAAGTTACTAAGTCCCCGTCGAGAACTTATGTGGGGCTTGATCAAGCGAGAAGCAGGTTCACAGAGAAAAGAACAAAAACGCGACAACTTGTGGTTAAAAAATCAAGGAAGAATGGGAAGCGTGTAACACTTGGTGGATAATTAGTTCTAGTTTGAGTTTCGGCTGGTAAAAGATTATCTTAACTAACTGGGTCCGGCTGGTAACGTCACTTCGTTGTTTCTTTGTCCCGGCCAAATCAACTTTCCTCGAACCCAAACTAAGTCTGACTGCTTGGACCCAAAATGCACCTGTATATGTACAGAATGTTTCATTATTATTTCCGGCTTATGGGACACCCACGAATAAACCCATAACTTTTTTGGGAGCCATTTCTCTCTTAAAAAACTGGACATAAAAATATTTCCTAGACTGGCCGTCTCCGATACAGGGACATTAAATTCAGACTCTTTTAAGTTTTTGACCAGTACCCGACAAGTACTTAACACTTACCCACGTCCGTGGCCATATGTATAAACATTTTCTTATCTAGATTTTCTTAATCTAGTTAATGGGTTTTTCTAACATTTGAAATTTGATACCCAGGCCGAATCTAACTCATCTTGCCACATATATATATGTGTGTGTGTATGTAAGCGTGTGTGTGTGTGCACACACATGTGCGTGGGCATATATATATATATATACACACACACGCACACATGTATGGGTGCACACACACACGTGTGTATGCATGTATGTGCATATATCCAACTCATAGTGTCAAAATATCACAAGATATCTGGCAATTCAAGCCAATATGAAGTACAAGTGAGAACGCGTAATGGAACTGCCTGTCTACTTAGTAGAGGACTATCAATATGGCAGAAAAATATCACCCAAAAGAGGCAGCAAAAACATAAATACATAGAAATATTTTATCATGAATTACTCTCATCCTAAGCCTTGGGTAAAATACACGGTGAAGGATTGTAAGAAAACAAAAGTGGAGTTGTGCGTGAAATTGAAATTTCACCGTACAAAAAATTGGTATATGCACAACCAAGCATCTGTCCTTGAAGATGACACACATGGGACTTTGACATACACACGGATCACCAAATCTAGGCCAGAAGACCAGACCTTATAGTAATCGACAAGAAAAAGAGAATCTGCAAAATTGTAGATTTTGCTGTACCGGCTGGCCTCAGAATAAATCTAAAAGAATATGAAAAGAAAGATAAGTACCTCGACCTTGCTAGGCAATTGAAAAAACTATGGAACATGAAGGTGACAATTATACTAATTGTGACAGGTGCTTTTGGTACAGTAACTAAAGTATTATCAAAGGGACTGGAGGACTTGGAAGTTGGCGGACGAGTGGAGACCATCCAAACGACAGCATTATTGAGAACGGCCAGAATACTGAGAAGAGTCCTGGAGACGTGAGGAGATCTGCTGTCACTCAAATTCCAGTGAAAGACCATCAGCTAATGCTGATATGAAAAACTCTCAAGAAGTAAATAATAATAATAATCTTGAGTAAACAAATTGCTTCAAATGATTAGTTCATAATACAAATAATTTACAGTGTGTTAAGTTATCATTTATTCCTTTAAAATACCATTTATTATCAAACAGATTTTATAATTATCTCATAATAATTCGATAAAATCTAACTGTACGAAAAAAGGTAAACATAGATGAAATTTCTTTGATTAGGTATCATATTGATGAAGTTAAGCATGGTAGAATGCTGTGACAATCATTTAATTTTATTTAGAAGTTCTCAGAATTTTCTTCTGAAATTAAAAACAAATTTTATAGCATTTATATTTTTGACCAGTTGCAACGGAAGTTTTTACTTCTTACCCTACGTAGACGTATAGTTCAGCAAGTAACATATAACATTACGAGTATAAATACAAACAAAGATACTATTTACCAACCCCTCCGCTCGGGCAGGATATGACACAAGGTCAATTTTTAAGCGGAGTTTAACAGGTTTGAATTCAGAGTTTTCCTTCTCCTAGACTAGTTACCTAACCAAGGCTGAAGAACCTAGTCTGTCCTACTATTTACCCATAGCTGGAGGGAGAATAATTGGATTTATACCTTTCCCAAGGGTATTAGTGCGATGTGAAATGCAATCAGTCTCGTCTAGGATTTGAACTCGTGTCGCCGTGTCCAATTCCTACGACCATAACGACTACACCACGGGCACCTCCAAACAAAGATAGTAATATAATTGCGCTCGGCGATTTAAGGAATAAAATTCTATGGTCTGATTTTTATGACTGATATTGGTCGGCCTTCATAGACTAATTTTAATTTTTTTCAGACACATAAACGGATATTCCCAAATGTAGCATATTGACCCCTTGTCAAGCATGTTAATAGTTGATTTCTAAAAAGGATATGCACCAGTGTAAATAAGGGGACATAGGAAATTAATCACATAAATTGAGAACCGGAAGAAAAAGTGTGGGCGTTGAGAATATTATATAATGATAAGAGATTCGCTGTCGACGCGCGGAGATTCCGACAGATTCAGAGAGTGCCCAGAAGGTGAGAGCCGGCAGCTACCGGCTGAGAACCTTCCGTCAAAGAACCTAAGATGTTAGGCTCTGGATATCTCTCTCCCCAACACGGTGTCAATGATTGCAGTCTTCCGTATGTCTTTTAGTCTCTGTCTCTGTCTGTCTGTCTATCTGTCTGTCTGTCTCTTATTCGCAACCATTTCGACCCTTTCGTGACAACAAAGAAGATAGCTATATTTTTTTAAACAAGAATTATCGTTCCTTCATTATGCTATATAGCATAAAGGTAAGTTATCTGATTTTGAATCTCGCCAGATGATTATTCTTATCCCAATCCACAGTACTTATTAACTATTAGGGAATTGCCTTAAAAAATTTGACAATAAAATAAACTAGGTGAAGACATATTAAAGATGGAATAAAACTCCTGTTTTGTTTAGCAAATCTTTTGACGGATGAAATTTCTAGCCGGCATGCTTATTTATCTACGTGCTCCACTTTGTAATACATCATCATCATCATCATGTCGTGCCGCTAGAACAGATATCCCTGACCTTCTCTCGCCACTTCTCCCTATCGTTCATCGCCTCTGGCAGGTCTTCAGGGCTACATCCCGTATCCTCACATAGCTGCTGTATGTATGTTCTAACGGGTCGTCCTGCTTTTGCTCGGCTATATGTCGGGGTCCATAGGAGTACATCCCTTATGAGCTCGTCCCTGCTTCTCCAGCAGTGTCCTGCATGTCTGGTTCGTCTGACTTGGATAGTTTTCGTGATGGGAGGCAGGTGGCTTTATAGTTGGTGCTTTGTGGGGTGTTGCCGCCAGGACTTATTCAATATTGTTCGCAACATACCTGTGTAATTGCCGTCTAGCTTCTTCACGAGCCGTTTTGTTAGCGTCCAAGTGGTGCATCCATATAGCAGTATCGATACGACCGCTGCCTTGGAGACACAGAATACTTCGACATTGTAGCAGGAGTACTACAAGGGGACACGCTAGCCCCATACCTCTTTATCATCTGAATAGACTTCGTGCTTAGAACATCGATCGATAAAATCAAAGAAAACGGCTTAGAGCCGACAAAGAAATGAAGCAGAAGGTACCTCGCAAAAACAATTATCAGGCAAATACACCCAACCAAGCCAAAACACTACTGCATAGTTTGGAACGAGCCGCCGCTGGCATTGGCCTCCATGCCAATGCTCATAAAACTGAATATATGTGCTTTAATCAAGCAGCAACATTTCCACACTTGACGGAACCTCTCTGAAACTGGTAGACAAAATCACCTACCTAGGAAGCAGTGTCTTATCAACCAAAAAAGACATCAACACGCCACTAACGAAGGCATGGATAGCTATCGATAAGCTATCGATCATATGGAAATCACACCTGATCGATAAAATGAAACGCAATTTACAATATATAATTAAGAATAAATAGCCTTGCAGAATTTTCTGCGTAGAAATACAACGTGCATGATGTAATGGTGAGCGAGCTAGACAAGCAAATCTACACGAGTGAGTTCGAGTTTCATTAGGTGTTCCATTCATATGGCTTTGTGCTACATCTAAGCAAAAAGGCTTAGTATGTTACTACTACTACTAGTTGAGTAACAACAACTCTAAATTCAAAACTATTTTATTAATATACTTTCTCTCTCTCTCTCTCTGCCCAAGCCTTCTGCAAGTGCAAGATGCAGCACAAAGTCAATTGTTTAACTAGAATGAATTCAGAGTTTTCCTTCTCTTAGACCTGTTACCATCTCTAAGTTAAATAGCCAAGACTGGCCAACTATTTATCCACAGCCGAAGGGATAATTGTTGGACTCATACCTTTCGTAAGGTTATTTGCATGATGTATGTGAATATATATAATAAAGCACCCCAGGTAGCCGATAACGTATATGCAGAAAATATACGAAAAAAAAATTGCTTCACTTACGCTGAGAATGGCGATGTCTCTGGGGTAAGATGTCCGACTGACGTAAAATCAGCCGGGTCTCGATCTCAGCTTGAAGCATCTTGAGGATCTAGTGACAC
Source organism: Sepioteuthis lessoniana (assembly GCA_963585895.1). Classification (NCBI taxonomy): domain Eukaryota; kingdom Metazoa; phylum Mollusca; class Cephalopoda; order Myopsida; family Loliginidae; genus Sepioteuthis; species Sepioteuthis lessoniana. The sequence goes on along the minus strand of OY757929.1, from coordinate 48,925,572 downwards.
AGAAGAGCTGTAATACAACGAAACAGTCTGTCTGTTGATGACATTATATATATATATATATATATATATATATATTAGGTAAGGCATTTGTGGTGTGATCGTTATCGTCATAGAAAATGAACTCAGTAAACATTGGTTGGATCCTGGAATATATATATATATATATATATATATATATACTCATACTGATATCACTGATTCCCTTGGTTCTCTCTCAGCCTCTTTTCCTATCGGCTGTCGCTCTTAGCAAATTCCCAACTCGGTATCCATGCTCCTAATCTATTCATATCTATTCATCGTTACATTTTTCGATATAATAAATTAGTGCATCAATTTTTTTTTAAAGAAAAATATCATTAATAATTTCAATCATTCACTCACTCACATATGCACGTATTTACATTACTAAGTCTACTGTGTAATGATGTTGGGTGTCCTCGTGGTGTAATGGTTAAAGCGATGGATTACGGAATCGTAGTAAGCGAGTTCGTACTACTGCATTCACTTTCGGACTAATTCACTTGAGAAAGGTATTATCCTCCCAGCTCTAGGTTAAATAGTACCACTACTGTTCTTCTAGAAGGTTGGATTTGGCATTACATAACCCGTACAGGTCGATATGTCATTAAACAAAGAAACCTAAATCCGTGTTATGAGTAAAGCACTACACTCTCTTTTTTTTTACAAATCAACTACGTAATTTTTCTATGCATATCGACGTAAAACCATTTAAAGATAAACATATTCACTAAGCTTCTTATTTTCAGGTCTCTGACGAATTCCATTTTTAAGAAACCTAATCTTCAATTAATTTCGCGCACTTTAATTCGAGAGTCCCTTAGAAAATTGACAAAAATATCTTTCTGGCGTCTAAATCGATTAAGTGCAGGATAAACTGTATATAGATAATTACTGGAGTTTCTTGAAACTTTCATCGCTCTAAGGCAACTTTGTTAAAAAAAATTTTTTTAAAAACCCAACTATATTCAAAAACACTGTTTGACATTTTTTAACATATGTCGTTGTCTTTTAAAAATAATTTTTTCTCTCATTTTCGGCAATTTAAGAAATAAGCAGTTGTTCGATGCAGGGCCAATATTTTGTCAATTTTCTGTATGCAATCTTGTTTTGGAGGAGCACGTGTTGTAATGGTTATCAGCGTATGAAGAGTACTTGGTTACCAGAGTTCAAAACATTGACTGTTTAAATTTCAATGTATGCTAATACACCTCGGAAAGGTATTAGTCCATCTGGTCTAAATTCAGCTTAAGGTAAATAGTCCGTCATACTGAATGCTGAAATGGCAACAGATACAGAAAATAGTCCGTCATACTGAAACGGTAAATAGTCCGTCATACTGAATCCTGAAATGGCAACAGATACTGAAAATAGTCCGTCATAGTGAAACGGTAAATAGTCCGTCATACTGAATCCTGAAATGGCAACAGATACTGAAAATAGTCAGTCATACTGAAACGGTAAATAGTCCGTTATACTGAATCCTTGAAATGGCAACAGATGGAGATGAAAAACTTTGATTTCAAATTAGACCTCGAGAGCGATGGGCTCCTACTTGGCTATATCTGTGCAAGTTTTGCCACTTGCAAAATGTTCAAGAGATCTGAACAAATAGAAGTTCAGTAGTGAAATTTGAAGTGAGTAGGGTGGTCCTTGATGGGCTGTTCTTTTGTTGAGTAATTTTGGCTGAATGCAGTTCGATTTTATAATGCTGCAGACTAACACCTTTTTTATTGACGAATGCTGGATGTTTTTCAGTTAAAGCTTGACGCAGACATTCCAGTAGTTGTGTGTAGATATCAACTGGGATGATCTGACTTGGTTCCTATATCCCGGTGAGACTATGTTTGGAGTATTCCACTGAATTCAAAGCCAGGTTTTTTTTTCGTGGAGGGTGTAGAGCTGATTTTTGCATCTGAATAGATGAATGACCTGGAGAAGTATTAGTTCATCTGCTTTCTATTATAATACAGAACCCATTTCTTATCGTCAGTAATGAAAAATAGTCCTTTTTAAGTACTCCTATTACCACCATCACCAAACCAGTGTAATATATCTCCTTGACCTGCGATGAATCCGGGCAGGGTGTTGTTAACAGATACATCCAGCCATAGATAAAATCAACGAAGTGATTACCAGAAAAAAAGCAATGCGATGGTGTAAACTGTGATCAATGGAAAACAATCATTTCGTGGGTGTAAGTCGTGACCAATGAAAAACAAGCAATGCGTGTTGGTCGTGTGGGAGTTTTAAGAGAATATAAGGTCTAGAATTTTAGCTGAAGTCAGTTCCCGCTAGCTGTTCCGAGTCGCAACAGCTCATTCGTGTGCGCGAACTCTCTCCTATTGCTCTTCTGCTCCAAACAAGCGTGAACCAATAAGATTATATTTATATATATATATATATATATATATATATATATACGTTCCTTGTTGTTTCTCAAGACTCAGTGGTAGTATATTACTCTAGGTTATGGGATAAGTCTGATATTGATTTTGGAATTCGATTTCTTTTCCGATTGTTTATTGATCATTTACGTACCATCCAATTTTCCTGATAAGTTTCCTTTTTATTTAATGACATTATCAGTTTCACAATAAATTCATTCAGGTGTGAATGTTTTTCCTTATTCGTGTCTGGGCCCAATCGGCGGGGACTGTAGAATATACCAACTGCATCACTGTAAAAGAGAGTCCCAGAGTGACCTAAATATGACACAAAACCATCTAATGGTGAGGCTCCAGTCTTGGAGCTTTTGGGAATGTAGAGTACCCCTTTTTTTTTTGCTATTGCTCACCGGTCCACTCTGGTCCAGAGTGGTAACACCTGATAGTGTTCTATCTTTGGGTCAAATAGAACTGTCTGACATTTGAACGTGTAAAAACAAATGACATGCTGAATTGAATTGTTAAAAATGTAAATATTCGGTCATTTAAATGTGTGTTAATAAATGACTTGATCTTCAACTGAATTGTTAGCGATGCACAACGATACATGAAACTATTTAACTGTGTGCGAACGAATGAATAATACTGAATAGAATAATTAGCAACAATCGTAACCACTTCACTGTGTAATATAATGGTCGAGGGATTTCGTTTTAGATATCTTGCCTTTGGGTTTAGTTTGGCTGAGAATCTTTCGGCTCAGTGCATGGGTGAGTTAGGTGCAAGTATGAGTGCGGATGTTCACGCGCGCGTGCGGAGCGGACGTGTCATTCAGAGATGTCACAATAAAAATCCCAGATAGCGGATGTGACCAGGGATGTGAGTGACGTCACGCACCGGAAGCGTGGGCTGAGATTTGAGAAAAGTCAGTTAGTTGAGTTCTGCCTCGGAGGAAGAAGGGTGACTTTCGCTTGCTCGCCGAGATCTTGTGGCGGGTACCATACTTATTGGGGGATTTGAAAAAAGGCAGTTAGTTGAGTCTTGCCATCCGAAGAAGAAGGGTGACTTTCGCTTGCTCGCAGAGGCCTTGTGGCGGGTACCACACGTGTGTGGGGGGGACAGATGGAAAAGCCAGCATAGAAAGATTTGCCTCTCTCCTTATGTCGAAAAACCTTTTAACTCAAAGGTAATAAAAAGTTTCGTACGTGCATTTCGTAAGTGTTTTTCGCGTTTCGGGATTCCTATATTCTATGTATATATGTTATGAACATTCTATGTACGTTTCACATATTCATGTATGGCTATGTTACAAACAGTATGCAAACAAATGATTAATATTGAATAGCATTATAAGAGTTAAATTGTAATTATTGAAAACCCTTAAATGAGTAGATCATTTAGCTGTGTAAATATTTCATATAGACCTGTTTTAAAATGATTCCTATTCGATAAGACTATGTAAAAATGAATAAATAAAATTTGTTCAGTTGGCTAGGACAGTAAAATACACAGACTACATCTCTGCAGAGGTGTAAGATCCCCCAAACGAGCGTCCTAGATATGACACTAAATAATGATTGAGAGTTTCCAGTAATGCTGGAGCTTTGGGGAATGTGGAGTACCCCTTTATTGCTATCACTTCCAGGTCCACTCAGTCCCAGATTAGTAGCACTTGATTGGCTCCTATCTATTGGTCAAATAGAACTAGACTGTGTACTTATGCTAAACTGAATTTCTTCAAATAGAACTGTTTTGACATTTAAGTGTGTGTAAACAAACATGTATACTTATAAAATAAGTAATGTTGGTGATCTTAGTCGAGGGTGATCCGAAGGCTCCCTTTTCGTTAGCTACTACATCGAGGTGTAGGGGAGGGCGCTAAGCCATTTCCAGGATTGTTCCACTTTATTTTGGATCAATACCTTATAATGTTGAGTGTTACGCAAGGCGACATCAAGTACCTTTTTTTAGTCTTTAGTATGACTCGATCTGGCATTGAACCCGGTCTCCTGAACCATTGAATTAGGCGTTAAATGCCCCAATAAGTGTCGATACGCCGTAAAACGAAACCACCAACCAACCAACCAACTAATCTAGAATAAAATCAAATGATATAAACACAACTTTTAAGAAACAACACAAAAATTATAGAAATAAACGTACAGTGAGCGTGTTCCTGTAACTTCCAGGCATTAAATAAACCTTGACAAGTTGACATGCCGTTACAGTCAGTGTATACATGAATCTATATAAGCCTCACCATAAGGGCTGTCGTTTGTGGGGTTTTTTGTCTGGTTCTAGGGTCTTCTTATATATGATACAGTGACGTATGGTGCAATGTCTATCGTTTCGGCAGTTTTATATTTTTGTAATGTCACTGGTTTCTGCAACTTCAAATGAAAATAATACCCTGAGATGACAAAATATTACAGAACTAAGAATCTGATGCATTGCAGTAACTATTGCTGTGTTGTTGCCATTTTGTTTGTCTTTTCGTGTTGTTTAAAGACAGGATGTATTGGAACCAATTCGTGTTTGACATTTTTTTCCTAATTCGTTTTACTCTGCCTATCTTCTTGCTGTCACACTTTCTTCTCACTATCTCTCTCTTTTTGGCTGATTTTTTCTAGCTTATTTTACCCGAATTTTCTCGACGTTTTTTTTTTTTGAATGGGTTATTTTTTGTTCTCTTTCGTGAGTTTATATTGCACCAGCGTTTGCTGATAGTTTCTCAATAGATTTTAGTGACAACAAGTCTCTTCAAGGTTCCAGGAGTCTACTCAGTATTCTGGCTGATCTCAATAATGCAATAGTTTGGATGGTCTCAATTCGTCCTGTTATTTCCAAGTCCTCCAGTCCTTGTACAAATGCTTTGGTGACTATACCAAGAGCACTAATTACAATTGGTATTATTATTATTATTATTAAAGTTACTACGGACGAAACATAAAGAAAAGTGTAAAAGAACAACCTCTAAGAACAAACAATTAATTTTGACTGGAATATTCTCGCCTCCTATAATACTAAGTTGCTTTTTATTGCAATATCATCGATTCTTTTAAACTAATTGATAAAGCTACGAACGCTGCGACCAGAAATCTGAGTCGCGACATGATCTTATATTATATTATCATTATTGTTATTATGAGAGTTTCTCGCATCATTTCTTATAGGTGAAAACAAGTCCCATGGACACGTCTAAGTATCCCCGCCATACTTTAATAATGCTGTGGTCTGGATGCTTTCAGCTCATCTTATAATCTCCAGTCCTTCGAGACTCTTTCCAAGAATCCTATCTTTCATGTTCCATAGTTTTTTTTTTTTTTCAGTTTTCTGGCAATATCCAGGTATTCGTCCCGCTTTTCATTTTTTTCACGTTAACTCTGTGTGTAAAATGATTAGGGGGATTAATTAATGATATTATATATTTTATTTATTTGGTAAAATTGTAAATTGTAAACTTTAAATATAAGTGTAGTTCTTCGCAAAGGTCAAACGCATGCACAGGTGGCGATCAAGTTTAACACCTCACGTCAAAATATCGTTAGAAAAGACTTGATATGGATAATAACCAAAATGAGAAGAGTTCTGTAGATTTAAAGAGACTTGCTGTCACACAGACTCCAGTGAAAGACTATCAGGTGACGCTGGTGTAAAAGTCTCGCAAGCAGTATAATAATAATGGTGAAAAATGGTATGAAAACCAACCAGAATCTATCAAAGAAGCCAAAGAATCTACCATTCTATGGTACTTTGTAATCTGACAGAAAAATATATAGCAATATACCAGATATAGTAGTTCAAGGATATTAAAGAAAAACATGCCTTCTAATTGATAAATCAGCGGCAACAGATAATAACATTTCCATCAAGGAATATAATAAATAGATTAAGTATTTACAATGATCTGGTTATAGAAATCGGGAAAAATTGGAGACTTTAAACTACTACTGTGCTATTAATAGTGGGAGCCCTGGGGTATAATCAAGAAAGTGACATATAAATTAAATATATCTTTAGCTATCTGGCAGTCCCAGCCAATATGAAGTACAAGAGATTACGCGTTAGGGAACTGCTCGTCTACTTAGTAGAGTACTATACATATAACAAAAAAATATCAAGGCTTGTCTACCGGTATGGGGAAATAAGGTTGGTGCCACATGAGATAATTCTAGAAAGTATGATGCAGTGGTTTAATGAGATGTCGTCATACCGGAATCACCCTTTCGAAAGTGTCCGGAATATCTAACGAAGGGTACAGCTCAGTTATTTATTCCTTTGATAAGGTTTTGGCTGGAGGGTTTTGTTTCGAGTAATCTTCTAATTCTCCTGAGATATTCTTTTTGAATTTTGCTTTTCATTTCCACTTGTTTGATGGTGTCAGCCTCCAAGATGTTCAAGTATTTGTAGGTTCCGTTTTCTGCGAGCTTTCTAATCCTGTCTTGATTTGATAGTTTCATTCTGTCGGATAGATGCCGTTTACTTCTTTTCATTACAAGCATGGCACACTTATCAATGCCAAATTCTATTCCTATATCTTGATTATTATTATTATTATTCACTCATTATAGCTTTTCACATCAGCGATAGCCGATGGTTTTTATCTGAATTCTGAGTGACAGCAAGTCTCCTCAAGTCTCCAGAACTCTTCTCAGTATTCTGGCACTTCTCAACAATGCTGTTGTTTGGATGGTCTCCACTCGTCCGCCAACCTCCAACCTTAGTTACTTTTCCAAACGCACCTATTACAATTGGTATTATAATTTTATTATTATAGTCATTGCGTGTTTTTCACACCTGGGTTAGATCGATACAATTTCACTTGAAGTCCAAGTGACAGCGAATCTCCTCATGTTTCAAGTACTCTTCTCAAAATTCTGGCCGATCTTAACGGTCTAGTTTGGATGGTTTCGATTCACCCTCTAAGCCTTTTGGGGCCGTTCCAAGACCTCCAAATTCAAGCACGATGAGGAGGGTTCATTATTTCCCAAGAGAATTAGTCAAAAAGGGAATGTAATTGTGCGATTGGTGTTCGAACTCACTTGCTATGATGTCACAGTTCAGTTAATTAGTAACTACGACACGGGGACTACAAAAAAAAACAAAAAACAAAGCCAAGGACTCAAAAGTATGCCCTACTTCTATACAGAAAACCATTCCGTCTCCCTTCTTTTTTTTTTTTTTTGACACATTCAACAACGGAAAACTATGCATAAGATAGAACGTATGTATAATCTTAACATATTTTTGTACTCGAAGGATTCTTAAGCTAGAAGCACGCGCAATTTTACTTGTTAAACGTCTTTTCAATTTGTAACACGAGTTTGAATGAGGGATTTGTTATTTTAATCCCAATTACGGTCTAACAGTTCTTCTTCAAAATTAAGATTTTTTAAAAATCTAAAAGAATTGTTATCTAAGGATATCGATTTTCACATCTGGAGACATGGAACGGGATGACTCTAATTAGCGGGCCCAGTTATTGACTATATTGACGAAAAAAAAAAGGTAAAAGCAAGCAACAACAAAAAAAAAAAAAACTCAAAAAGAAAGGAAAGAAAATACTTGTCAAATGAATTATGCAAGTGTATCTTATCATTTATCTCTGAAAATCCACATAAAAAATAACACTTGATCAAAGTCAATCATTTCACTATATATATATATATATATATATATATATATTAGTTCACGTATCTTGGTAGTCGCGTCTCATCTACTGAAAAAGTACATCAATATTCGCCTAGCGAAGGCATGGAACGCTATCTATAGGTTATCGATCATATGTAATTCTGACATATGCGATAAAATAAAACGCAATTTCTACCAAGCGGCAGTGGTATCTATTCTACAATATTGAAACACCACGTGGAAGTTAACTTAGCGTATAGAGAAATCTTGAATAAGTCCTTGAAGCAACATCCCACAAAGCAGCATCTGTACAGCTACCTACCTCTCTTCTCTAAAAACCATCCAAATAAGACGAACAAAACACGTGAAACCTGGCTGGAGAAGTCAAGACGAACTCATAAGTGACATTTTCCGATGGACCCCTTCCCACGGATTTGCAAGTATTGGATGACCTTATCTACAACAGCTTAGTACGGACACAGGATGTCGTCTAGAATACCTGCCGGAAAAGATGGACAACAGAGACAAATGGCGAGAGAGAGAGAGAGAAAGAGAGAGAGAGAGAATCAGGGAAATCCTTGCTAGCAGTGCGATATGAGAACGATGAGAATGATATATATATATATATATATATATAGTCATCTACAGACAGGTCTGTGTCGTTCTATCAGAACTCATCAGTGTGGCTAGACAGTAGCTACCCATAGCTGAGATCGAAACCCGGTTTGACTCAAACGCCAAGCCGAAGCCTCTAACCATTCAACCAGGAGCAGCCGTTAGCTGTGAAGTAAATTTTAAACGGTTATGAATCACAATTACTATTGTTTACATACATCCGTTCAACAGCTGCCGAGACCTCAATTCAAATACAAAGAGGCTTCAATGAACGCTAATGGCAACACGATTACTTCTTCGCCAGAGAGCTCAACCCTACGGGTTAGTGTTGGTCGTTAGTAAATCACTGTGTGGTTATGCGTCGAACCAAGTGCAATATTATATGGAGAATGCTTAATATCTATGATAGAGCAATTATAATAATAATGATAACAAATAAATATATATTATAATGATAATAATATAATAATGATAATAAATAAATATATATTATATATATATTTAATCCATGGAAAATATTGTTCTGCAACCGTAAACTTCATGAAACCTTATGTTGCTGAACAATATTTTCCATGGATTAAATATGTATATAATATATATTTATTTATTATCATTATTATCATATATATATATATATATCATCATCATCATCATGTCGTGCCGCAGGCACGGATATCCCTGACTCTCTCTCGCCACTTCTCCTTATGGTTCATCGCCTCTGGAAGGTCTTCAGGGCTACATCCCGTATCCTCACATAGCTGCTGTATGTATGTATGTTCTAGCTGGTCGTTCCGCATTTGCTCGGCCATATGTGGGGGTCAATAGGAGTACATCACTTATGAGCTCGTCCCTGCTTCTCCAGCAGAGTCCTGCATTTCTGGTTCGTCTAACTTGGATAGTTTTCATGATGGGAGGCAGGTAGCCATATAGTTGGTGCCTTATGTGGTGTTGCCGACAGGACTTGTTCAATATTGCTCGCAGCGTTCTTGTGTAATTGCAGATACTTGGCTTCAGTTATTCTATATATATATAAATATATGTAGGGTGTCTCAATATACATGGGACCTATAAGACTGCTAATAAATCAACTACTATTGATGTTGTGTTCTTTTTTGTTTCATATTTGAAAATAGTATACTATAACAGCTATTAATCTTCGATCACATTGCCTTGGACAAGAGAGGAAAAGATATTTTGAGTCACTACTTATTTAGAGAAAAAATTATTCAAAACTGTCTCAAAATAGATGCAACTCATTGCAACTCGGGCCATTAGCCAATAGTCGACCTATATATATATATATATATATGGGTGTGTGTGGGTATTTATTCATATATATGTGTGTGTATCTGTATGTATGTTGTGCGCGTTTTTACATATAAATCTATGTGTGTATTTAGACCTTAATATATATATATATATATATATATATATATATATATATTGTGCGTCTGTGTGGATGTTTATACATATATATGAGTGTGAGTGTGTGTGTTTGTGTGTGTGTTTGTGTGTGTGTGTGTGGGTGTGTGTGTTGAAACATATATTTATTTAATGTTGAATTACATTTCAAGCAATTCAGTTTAGCATAAGTACACTGTTTAGTTCTATTTGACTCATAGATAGGACCAAACCAGCGTTGGCAATGAAGGAGTACTCCACATTCCCCAAAGCTCCAGCATTACTGGAACCTGGCACACGCTGGAGTGGGTCTTATCCCTCTGTCGAGAACCAGTCGGTGTGTTCTACAGCCGTAGCTGACTGGGCAAATTTATATGTGCGTGTTTATATATATATATATATATATATATATATATATATTGTCATCCACGGACAAACTGTTTCGTTCTATCAGAACTCTTCAGTGTAGCTAGAGAGGCTAGATTCCCGAAGCTGGAATCGAAACCTGGTTGACCGAAACGCCAATCAGAGATTCCACTACTCAGCCATATATATATATATGTGTGTGTGTGTGTGAGGTTATTTATAGTATATGAAGACTTCAATGCTGCCTTGTATAGTGGCGAAAATCGAAGATTTAGCCCAGAAATGACTATAAAACAGCTCTGTCTTTGTTGGTTTGGTCTCGTTTGGTTTCTTTGCTTAATGCCATGTCAACATTCACAGGTTATTTAATGTCAAAGCTATCCATGTAGACAAAACAGTAGTGTTACTATTTCACCTATTGTTGGAGGATAGGGGAATTCATATCTTTCCCAAAGAAATTAGTCCAAAATGAAATCGTTATGACTATTTAGCTTTATAATATTTTTGTAAAAGTGTGTTCGACACATTGGGTACAAAGTATAGATATTTTATCCTTTGGCCAAATCGACCTCTACTATACAGCAAACGATCTTTCTTGGTCTTTTTATCTAACAAGTAGGAATATTTCTTTAGAATTGATATCACTGTTGGCTTTTTTCCTTTCCTGTCACTTGCAAGAAATCAAGGAAGCCATTAACAAATCTTGGATTCAAGCCATATTAACTTTGCTCTTAAATAAAACTAATAGAATTATCTTACTGGACTGTTGATGTTTTTGTTGTTATTGTTTCTTTTAACGGCATGTTGACCCGTTTTGGGTAATTTTATGTCGATGTTTCTGCTTTTTGAAAATGTAGTTATACATTTCAATCAAATTTTGTATGTTTCGTCGGAAAAATTTGATATCTGAAGCAAAAGACGCGAAAGCGACATGATAAAAGATACATGATGTTCTTTTTATTTTATTTTGTTGTTATGCTACATATGTCTGGAATAATAGTTATGTACCATAAGGTGCCCGTGGGGTAATGGTTATCGTCATAGGAAATGGACACGGCGACACGAGTTCAAACCCTGGACGAGACTGATTGCATTTCACACCCTTGGGAAAGGTATGAATCCAATAATTCTCCAGCTATGGGTAAATAGTAGGGCAGACTAGGTTCTTCAGCCTTGGTAAGGCAACTAGTTTAGGAGAAGGAAAACTCTGAATTCAAACCTGTTAAACTCCGCTTAAAAATTGACCTTGTGTCATATCCTGCACGAGCGGAGGGGTTGGATAAATATGGTTATATACGATGTGTCTGGAATAGTAGTTAAGTAACAAAGAATGGTAATTATGTAACCTCTGTCTACATTGGTTGGTAATATTGTTTAGTTTTATGGCATATCAACAATTCTAGTTTATTTAGTGCTAAATCCTTTTCGTGCATATATTAGATAAGAGATTTCTAAACACATTTTATTGATAACATTTTAAACGAGCCTGAGCTTATTTTTTTGGCACACAGTTAAATGGTTTCAGTTTTTTTTCTTTCTAATACGAATAATTCTATTTGCTATCAATCATTTGTTTGCACATAGTTAGATGTTTTTAAGTGTTACTATTTAACACTAATAATTCGATCAAATATCAATCATTTGTTTATACTCAGTTAAATGATCAAACAGTTCTATTTCAAATAATTCAGTTTAGTGTATTATTTTGATTGTGATTTTTTTTATTGTTGTCCGCATCTTTATTGTGGTAAGTTGAAACACAACGTTTCGGCTGCTGTAACCTCCGGCATTCCTCAGGTGTCTCTTATTTATCTGGGCATAGAAATGATTCAACCTGGGAAATCATCTTAAAGTTTGACTATTGTCTTTCAACTTACCACAATAAAGATGAGGACAAGATTCCGAAAAATCACCACCTAAATAAAATACATCAAACCTCATTTCAAAAATTCAGACAGGTAATTCAATTTAGCATAAGTCAATAACGTTAAATGGTTCCAAACATTGCTCTGTATCACTAACAATTAAATTAGAAATATGTCATTTGTTCACACACTGTCAAATGATCGAGCAGTTCTATTTCAAACAACTCAATTTTGCATATCAACAAGGTTAAATAGTTCTAATTATTGCTATATATATCACTAATCCTTCAATTGAACATCAGTCATTTGTTTACACACAGTTCAATAACGAAACGGTTCTAGTTCAAGCAATTCAGTTTAGCATTAGTCATTTGTTTGCCCTTAGTTTAAATATCAAACAATTATATTTGATCCAGAGATAGGGCTATGTAATATGTTACCATTCCAGATCAGAGTGGAGCTGGGAACTATGGCAATGAAGTAGAACTCCGTTTTTCCCAAAGCTCCTGCATCAGATTGTTTAGTGTCATATACAGGACACTCGGGGGAATCTTACCCCTCTGCAGTGATGCAGTCAGTGTATTCTACAGCCCCAGCTGACTGGGCTAAGTAGTTAATATGCCTGGAATTTTAATTATTCAAAATATGCCTGATATTTCTTTAGAATGCTTCCGAAATTCAAGATATGCAACATGTCTGAACCTGTTATGCAACATATGCCTGGAATGATTTTTATGTGATATGTGTCAGAGATTGTTGTTGATATTCCTTGTATCGAACGTTTGTAACATATATGTGGAATTTTAGTTATGCAAAACATGTTTAGGAATGTAGTTACGCAACATATGCCTGTGATGGTAGTGGTGTAACATATGTCTGGAATATTAGTTTTGTAACATCTGTTTGTAATATTAGTTATGTAATAACCCTGGGCGGTCCTTATGAAATATGACTGGAATATAGTCATGTAAAACACATCTGGGGGTTGCATAACATGTGTTTGGAATGGTAGTTATGCAGCCTATGTTTGGAATTGTAACCAAGTGTTCGCCAATGGTCCTGGAGATCAGGGTTCAATCCCAGCTCAAGTCATACCAAAGACTCAAAAGCTGGTATGTGATGCGTCTTTGCTTAACACTCAGCATTATAAGGTACGTAGCAAGAGTAAAGTAAAGCAATCCTGGGAAAGGAGTAGTGCCCTCCCCTGCATCTTGATGTAGTAGCTATTGAAAACGGAGCCTTCGGTTAACTCTTGACTACGGTCAACGACTTTGATTTTACTTAGGTTTACAGAAGATAAATAATTCACTGTTAAGAATCTGTAACTAATGGTTTCAAATGGTTTCAAATAACTAACAATAATAATTTTTTGCAAATAATCATATTGTAACTATGAAATTGAAACAAATGGTATTTTCCTATCTATTAATGCATCTAATTTAAATACCCCACATAGACATCTTTTGTTTATTCATCTGGAGACAAAGTTTGATTGATTGATTTTATCTATTTACTAACTTCTCCGCATAGACTGGATGTGACACAAGGTCAATTTTAAGCAGCCTTAAAGTTTGAATTCAAAGTTTTCCTTCTCCTGGACTGGTTGTGTAATCAAGGCTAAAGAACTCAGCCTTCCCTATTCACCCATAGCCGGAGGGAGAAAGATTGGATTTATACATTTACCAAGGGTTTCAGTGCTATGTGAAATATAAGCAGCCGCGGCCAGTATTTGAACTCGGGTGGTTGTGTTCATTTCCAACGACAATAAGAATTAAACCACGATTGATTTTAACATCATGCCAACTCGTATGTTTTATGCTATTTTATGCTATTTTTGTACAGTTGTTTTCACGTCTGTTTAGAACAGTAATTTCCTACCGGTGGGTCATTGAAATATATTGGTGGGCATGCAATATTTTGGTGGGACCAATTTCGAGAACAAGTAAATTGATATACAAGAATTAAATATTATATGGACGTATCAAAATTTTAAAAATACCCAAGTGGGGTATTGTCTGAAATCGGAAGGGAACCTCTGGTCTAGAAACTATGAAGTCTGTCAAGAAACTTAATGTGAACGATTTTATGATTTAGAAAAAATTAGCTTAATTACAAGTAGACTTAATTACTCACTTAAATATATCTTCCAAATAGTTCTGTTGAAATAGGGCGTCTTCAGCTGACACTGCCTTTAATTAGTTCACAGGACTTGTTGGATGCTTTTTGTAGTTCCTAAATGTTTACCATGGAATCGGGTTTTGATTTTGGAAAAAAGAAATAATCATAATTACCCAACTAATGTTTTGCAAGATGGCTTCGTGGACTCGAGTTTTTGCAAATTTCACGAAGTCATGCAGACAGCAAGGATTCTCTCTCTCTCTCTCTCTCTCTCTCTCTCTCTCTCTCTCTCTCTCTCTCTCTTCGTCCCTATTATCCATCACTCCCGGCAGATCTTAACTGAAATTTTTTTTACTCCAAAAATGTTTGACAAGCCTGTCGGTTTGGGCTCTAGATTATACCGACGACACCTCTGTAGAGTGTTAAAACCCCCTCTCTCAGTGAGTATCCTAAATATGATGCTAAACAATCTGATGGTTAGTCTCCAGTCCAGACGTTTGGGAAAGTGAAGTACCCTTTTCCTGTCATTACTTCCAGGTCCACACTGAGTTTGAGCGGTCGTATCTATTAGAGTTCCGTCTATGGGTCAAATAGAAATATTTAATTATTTACTACACCTGAAATCTGTCCAAACAAATAGCCTATGTAGAATTTAATAATTAGTATTACGTAGACATACTTGGAACCATTTAACTATGAGCAAATCAATAGTTAATGTTGAAAAGACTCATTAGTGTAAAAATAAATAATGAAAAATATTTAATGGTGTGCAAATAGAACTATTACAACAAGTGAACAACACTTGAAAAGTTTTTAAACATGTTTAAAAATTGTTACCAACAAACTGTTCGCTTACAAATTATATATATGTGTGTGTGTCTGTGTGTGTTGCAATAGGAATTGGTATTGAATAACCTACAAGGGTTGATATACTATAAAACAAAACCAGCCACCAACCAAAAATGTTTGGGTCATCTACTATTGGCTAGGTTCGCCTTAAACAGGATGTTTGCAATCTTTGTCCTACCTTGGCGTCAGAATATATGACGCACCTTGGATAAGTAAAGGTCTGGACTGATTTCGGCTTCACTGGGTTTATAGAAACTGACAAAGGTGGATATTTATGCTACGATGCAGGTTGTGGAAAATAACAGTGTTTTTTTTTAAGTTTCCAGGCAGAAATGTTTTGTTGCAGGATGTTATATGCTACAGAGCTGACTCTCGGTTGGCAACCAGAACTGCATCATCTCTGCACACACAAATAAAAACACCAACACATACACAGAAACATCTACAAACTCGCAACTACAAACACAAACCCACAAACAAACACGTACGCACACACGCACGCACCAATAAAAACGCAAAAACACAAACACACACACACACACGCACGCACAAACACACACATGCACAAATAAAAACACAAATACACACACTCACACACACACACTCACACACACACACAAATACAAATACCCGCACAAACACACACATACAAACACAAACACACATACACGAACACACACAAGCTCAAAGACATACACACACATACACAATCACACAAAAACACAAACACACATACACAAACACACACAGAGACATAAACACACAAACACACACAAACTCGCCATAAACAAACACACATACAATATATATATATATATATATATATATATATATATATATATATATATATATATATATATATCCTCCGCACGAGCAGGTTTCGAAACAAGATCAGTTTTAAAGCGGGATTTCTGGTGACATAATTCAGAGTTTTTCTTGTTTTAGAAAGATACCATACCAACATTAAAGATGCCAGTCTGTCCTTTAATTTACCGAATGCTGGAGAGACAATCGTCAGATTCATACATTTCTCACGTGTATTAGCACAATGTGAAACGTAAACAACCAGAAATGGAATTTGATTTGCAGTGTCCATTTCTTACGACAATAACCAAAACATCATAAATACCTCTCTTTATCTTTTTTCTTTTCCCCTTCTCTCACTTACTTTCTATATATATATATATGTGTGTGTGTGTATGTGTGTGTGTGTGTGTGTGTGTGTGTGTGTAATTAATAAAATTTTATGACAAATCTTTCACTTCAGAAACAAGAGGTCATTTGTTGTACTAGATATGTTTCTGAAGCATCAAAATTTATTTTGTCATGAGCTTAAATTTCCCGGTGTATCACTCCAAAGAGTTTAATAACCCAAATACCTAACAAGTTTTGATAATAACGTTTTAAACTCGACATTGTTTACAATTTATAAAACCCGTGGATGAGATATGTACAAATATTATAAACAAATAACGGAAAAGATTTCAGTCCTATCTTTCCAGTCAACACGTTAGGCTACATCAACGTCTAGACTGCTACTATTATGCACGGTGTTACATCGATTATGATTGCATGAAAGTAGTTTTGAAAGTATGGATAAGTGTTTCAAAGTATGAATAATTATTTCAAAGTTTTCTCTTTATGTCTTCGTATGCTGAAGAAAAATTATTTGTAGACCAAGCGCAAAATCGGGTGTCGTTCATTAGACAAAGTCGTTCATTATTCGAGTATATCTATGTCTATATCCATATCTATCTATCTACCTCTCTATGATAAAACACTTGAAATTTGGCGTCGTTCATTACTCAATGTTCATATTTACCTAACCCCTCCGCTCGGGCAGGATATGACACAAGGTCAATTTTTAAGCGGAGTTTAACAGGTTTGAATTCAAAGTTTTTCCTTCTCCTAGACTAGTTGGCTCACCAAGCCTGAAGAACCTAGTCTACCCTACTATTTACCCATAGCTGGAGGGAAAATAATTGGATTCATACCTTTCCCAAGGGTATTAGTGCTATGTGAAATGCAACCAGTCTCGTCCAGAATTTAAACTCGTATCGACGTGTCCATTTCCTACGACGATAACCATTACACCACAGGCACCTCCTCACCTTACTCAATGTCGTTCATTACTCGATCATATATATATATATATATATATATATATATATGTATGTATATATATACTGTGACTGCTTGGTAAGTTAGAATGACAATTTTTACTGTAGACAATATGACTAAAAATGCAGAATCAAAACTATAATCTGCAACAAAATGATAATCGTAGAACAACATTTCCGTTCAGTTTCAATTTTAACAGAAATGCATAGTTCATCATCAAACAATGAATTAAAAAAAAACAACATTAAATAATATCATGGTGATAATAGAAACACTCGAAGATAAAAGAACAAAATGTCTCGAAACATTTACCATAAATTACTTAATCAATTTTACATCAGCTTTTACTCACGTGCGCATGCACACATACACACCCACCCACAAATATATATACATATATGTCCAGCAGGACACATGGCGTAACGGTTAACATATTTACCCAACCCCTCCGCTCGGGCAGGATATGACACAAGGTCAATTTTTTAAGTGGAGTTTAACAGGTTTGAATTCAGAGTTTTCCTTCTCCTAGACAAGTTGCCTCACCAAGGCTGAAGAACCTAGTCTGCCCTACTATTTACCCATAGCTGGAGGGGGAATAATTGGATTCATACCTTTCCCAAGGGTATTAGTGCTATGTGAAATGCAATCAGTCTCGGCTAGGATTTGAACTCGTGTCGCCGTGTCCATTTCCTACGACGATAACCATGACACCACGGGCACCTCCAAACAAATGCTATACTTATACTAAATTGAATTGTTTGAAATAGAACTGTTTGAATAAAAGGAATAGCTTGAAATAGAAATGTTTTTAACAATTAATCTGTGTACTAATGGTAAACTGAATAGAACTGTTTGTTGGTATTAAAATGGATTAGGCATTAAATAACCTTCAAAGGTTGATATGCTATAAACCCAGCCACAGAAACACTAATTTTCTTCAGCAATTTGTATTTAGTATCACGTATTCTTTTTCTTTGCCTGTGAACGTCACTTGTACTTTTATCTTTACACATGACTTTACGCTTCAATATAATTACAATTGATTGGCCGCTTTTCTTACTTCCGCTAAAGCACTTATGATCTTAACAGAAATGCAAAGTTCACCATCATAAAATGAATCGACTAAAGATGCATGGGGCAATATCAAAGTGATGATAGAAACACAGGATGATAAAAAGATGAAGTGTCTCGAAATACTTATTCCTAATGGTTGGAACATGAAGCTAAACGATCCTCAAAACGCCGCTTTGAAATAGGTTATACATAACCAACAAAATAAACAAAATATCTGTTATACGGAGAGCTCAGTGCCAGGTGTCTACTATACCAGAGATTATGTGAAGGTCATTTGAAGATACCTGGATTCAAGAAATTAATTTATATTCAAACAATAATATGCTACGTAGCAAGTTGATTTTCCGTAAATTTTCTTCTACAATATCAAATCTTTATGAAACTTTCAAAAAAAAAAAAAATTTCCTCAAAAACTTTTCTCGTGAAGAAGACATATTATTGTCATTTGCGTACTACGTCTCTTTGTGTATCTCCACTTTTTGCTATCTTTTCACATCAGCCTTTTTGAAATAATCTTTTCCCAACAGAGAAGATACACACCATTAATGCAATATCTAAATGGCCACTGACCACCCATCTCGTAAACCATCCAAATTAGACGATTAAGGCATCCGGGACACTGCTGGAGAAGTAAGGACGAACTCATAAGCGATGTACTCCTGTGGACCCGTTAACATGGACGAGCAAAGGCAGGACGACCAGCTAGAACCTATATGCAACATCTCTGTGCCGATACAGGGTGTAGCCTGGAAGACCTCCCCCGGAGCGATGGACGATAGAGACGGGTGGCGAGAGAGGGTCAGGGAGATCTGTGCTGACAGTGCGACATGATGATGATGATGATGATGATGATGATGATGATGATGATATGCAGATAAAATAATCTTTTGTAATTTATCCAATAGTTCACAAAAATCTCCTCTTAATTTATTTATTTTTTTTTTTTTACAATTTTTTTTTTCTGAAACTATCCAATTCAATCTTCATTTTTTTCCTACTAATTCTTCATTTGATCTGATAAGGCAATCTATTTCAAAAATATATTAATCTATTAGCAAAAAAATTCGGTTGTTTGTTATTGAAACATGTCTTGACAGTAAAATACCAGTTCGAGGGAAAATATTGAAAAAAATATGTTTATCATTATTTGAAATTCCATTAATCATTTTGAAAATTTCAATTTTTTCTCGTCAAGTTATTAATCTTAATCTATGAAATCTCTCCATTAACTCTTTTTATTATTTTTGTCGCACTTTAATCTCAATACTGTACACCAATGTTCGTGTCTGAAGCACAGACCTAAGTACAATATTCTATGAGGTCCGATTCGAGAGTTGTAAATCTATACATTTCATTTCCTTGAAATAATATTTCAAATAAAATTTGAAATAAAATTGAAATAATATTTCAAATAAAATTATTGCTTAAAATTGAAATAATATTTCAAATAAAATTATTGCTTAGATAAGCAATAATTTTATTTGACTTTCATACAACAGACAAAATATAATTGCGAACTTCAAATGTGTCATTAAAGCCAACCCCCAAAACGTATTCCTCTTATATATATATATATATATATATATATATATACAAGTGAATAATATATATATATATATATAATATATATATATATATAATATAATATATATAATATATAATATATATATATATAATATAATATATATAATATATATATATAATATAATATAATAAAAGTGAATAATGGAGTGTAATCAGACAATATATAGAGGAAAATTGATAACAAGGTAATCCAAGTGGAAGGAGAGATTTCTTGAGAAGCAAAGTCGACACTATAGCGTTTCGGTTCTAATGAACCATCATCAAAACTAAGAGGGGTGATATTAGTAAAGTTTAAATCGACGATGAATGTTTAAAAGTACAAAATACAAAAAAAAAAAATAGGAAAATTTGTATAACAAGAAAAAGTTGGAGGTTGATTTACTAATTAAACAGCCAACCTTTTCTTGTAAACAAATTTCCGTAGTTTTGTACCTTTAAACATTTATCATCGATTCAACATCACTAATATCATCCCTCATAGCCCTGATGATGGTTCATTTGAACCGAAACGCTATAGTATCGATTTTGCTTCTCAGGAAATCTCTTCTTCTACTTAGATTACTTTTTCGTCAATTTCTCTCTCTCTCTCTCTCTATATATATATATATATATATCATCATCATCATCATGTCGCGCCGCCTGCGCGGATATCCCTGACCGTCTCTCGCCATTTCTCCCTATCATTCATCGCCTCCGGCAGGTCTTCAGGGTTACATCCCGTGTCCTCACATAGCTGCTGTATGTAAGTTCGTGCGGGTCGTCCCACTCTTGCACATCCATATGTGGGGGTCCACAGGAGTACATCGCTTATGAGCTCGTCCTTGCTTCTCCAGCAGTGTCCTGCGAGTCTGGTTCGTCGAACTTGTATAGTTTTCGTGATGGGGGGCAAGTGTCCGTATAGTTGGAGTCTCGTGGGGTGTTGTCGCCAGGACTTGTTTAATAGTGCTCTCAACATTCTTGTGTAATTTCCGTCCAGCCTCCTCTCCAGCCACTTCGTAAGCGTCCATGTGGTGCATCCATACAGCAGTATCGACACAACCGCTGCCTGGAAGAAACTGCGTTTCATTTTATCAGTTAGGTCCGACTTCCATATGATCGAGAGCCTATCGATAGCTGTCCATCGAAGGCATGGACATATATATATATATATATATATATATATATATATATATATATATATATATGTAGTAGTGGTGCATGAATAAATAATAAGTAGAATAAAATTGATGGTTTTATAATGAAGGATAAGACCCCTCAATATAAAAGCAGATTGGCTGAAAAAGTATTTTAAGTTTTACTCTAAAAAGAACCTTGATTGCCACTATATTTTCAAGCAGGACGCGATCTTCATGCAAAGTCATAGGATAGGATATTAACGCAGGATGCGATTTTTCGTATCACACACCAGAAGTTATTAATTGGCTGTTAAAATATCTATATATCTATCTAATTTTCGATTGATTTCTTTTGTTCATTGACATCAACTTTCTATCGATCACCCTATCTAATTTCATTTTGATTTGGTTTGTTTCTGTTGTTTAATGGCATATACACCTTCATAAACATATTTCATTTAATGAATAAAAATATTTGATTTCCAATATTGTCTCCTGTATTTATTCATAATATTTTACAGTCAGACTACGATGTAACACTTTAGTTCTTAACAAATATCTTAATATCATTCCATATACAAAAATCTTAATATCCTTCCATGTACAATATACTGATATCATTCTCAATACAATATCTTAGTTTCATTTTAAACACAAATATATTGATATCATTCTCTATTAAAATATCTTTACATCATTCCATGTATATCTTAATATCATTTCAAATACAATACATTAGTATCATTCTATACACAAATAACTTAATATCATTCTATATAAAATATCTTAATATCATTTCATATACAATATCTTTATCTTATTCCATACACAGATATCTTATCTATATAAAAATATCTTAATATCTTTCCATATATAATATATTAAAATCATTCCATATACAGTTATCTTAATATCATTCTACATACAATATCATAGTATCATTCCATAAACAAATATCTTAATATCCTTCCAAATACACAATACTGATATCATTCCGTGTATAATATCTTAATATCATTCCATATACAATATATTAGTATCATTCCATACACAACTTAATATCATTCTCTATGAAATATCTTAATATCATTTCATATACAATATCTTTATCTTATTCCATATACAAATATCTTAATATCATTCCAAATAAAGATATTTTAATATCTTTCCATATATAATATCTTAATATCATTCCATATACAAATATCTTAATATCATTCATATTCAATATGTTAATATTAATCCATACACAAATATCTTAATATCATTCCAAATACACAATACTGATATCATTCCGTATTCAATATCTTAGCATCATTTCATATACAAATGTCTAAATATCACTCCATATGCAATACCTTAGTAAAATTCCATATACAAATATCTTAATATCTTAATATCACTCCATATGCAATATCTTAATATTATTCCATACATAAACGTCTTCATATCATTCTATATAAAAATATCTTACAGTCATCCATATATAAAATCTTATCATTCCATATATAAATATCTTAATATCACTCCATATGCAATATCTTAATATTATTCCATACACAAATGTCTTCATATCATTCTATATAAAAATATCTTAAAGTCATTCCATATATAAAATCTTATCATTCCATATATAAATATCTTAATCTCACTCCATATACAAATATCTTAATATCATTCCATATACAAAAGGCAGTTTATCTTTTCCTGCGGCTTTGTAAATATATAGCTTCCTTACTATTTAGTTTAATGTCATCGTTGCCATTACAAATAGCTGTTGTGATAATGAGTTTTCCAAGAGGATGAGTCTTTGTATTTCACCTATTCATGGGTTTTTCGAGGTACTATTAGTTCCATTTCCAGTTTCCCATAGTTGTAGAGGTGAACGCATTTAATATATCATCTGAAATTATCACAATATTTTTTTTTACTGGTGTGATTGATATTCACAATCGAATCAAGTACATCCAATGAGAAGTTTATATGTATTAGCAAACTTCCGATAAAAATACGTGACACAAAGCCAAATCTATTGTGTGTACTCTTCTCTGTTGGGAAGATTAGTTGATTAAGAATAAATATTTGTGCCTCATAAATACATTTTTCACATAAGCCTAGTGATTATATATATGGTGGATAACTCTATATTTCAACCTTAGTTTCTGGTCATTTAACGCCGAATCAAGTCAGTTTGATAAATGTTTCTTGGTTTCAAGATCTTCATACCTTCAAATATGTATAAGAACGGTTTTTGTTAACATAGAGTTAGATTGTCAAAACAGTTCCATTTCAAACTATACAGTAGTTTAAATTTCAAAACAGTTTTGTTTCAAACGATTCAGTTTAGTGTAAGCACTCAGTTTAGTTATAATTGACCCTATCAGGTGCTAACACTCCGAGCCAGAATGGACGTAGGAGCGATGGTAATGAAGAGGTTCTCCACATTCCCCAAACCTCCAGCATTACTAGAGCCTCATCATCAGATTGTTTAGTGTCATAACCCGCGTTGGAGAAGGTTTTAACTATCTGAAGTGATGCAATCTGTGTGTTTTGCAATCCCAGGTGACTGGGACGGAAGTGGGGTGGAGTATATATATATATATATATATAGTATCATTAATCACCAATAGAAATGTGTTGAGCACTTCGTTGTTTACTAATCGACATGCTTTTCTTTACTCTTCATAGTTAAGAAAACCAGTAATATGAATGGAAAGAAAAAAATATCTATTGAAATGTCGCGTGTCTCACGCTAACTCGGTACGTTCCACTGAGAATGGTCTGCATCGAGACCTGAACGACATAGAGAAGTTTAGAATAATAAAATATATTATTCATTTGTAGCAGGTGTTAACAGTTGATCTGGGTTAATTATAACATTAAGTCAATAAATAATCATCACGCAAGTTGAATGATGCGTTTTTAAATAATAAATGGAATTGCGTACGCGCTTTATAACCATGTGCATGTCTGCGCGTGCGCAAAAGTCAGTTTTTTTTATGATATGGTGTTTTCCTCAGAGAATGCTAATTGGAGAAAATTAGTGTCAATATTTCCCCACTGGGGAAGCTTAATAGCAGAATATGAGAGGGGAAAAAGAGATGAAAAAGTTGAATAGAAAAGAAGAAAATGAAAGAATAAGAAGATGAAATATGACGAGGAAAGGGAAAAAAACGAAGTGAAAATGGTGAAAGGAAATATGAAGCTCGAGAGATGAAAGAAACAGGAGAGAGAAAAAAGAGATAGAAAAGAAAGAATTAATGAAATTAACAAAAAAAAGAAAGGAAAGAAAGTAAAGATAGAGATGTAAGAAGTAAAAGAAAGAAAGTAGAAATCAAAGAAAGAAAGAAAGAAAGAAAGAAAGCTTTAGAGCGGTTTAAAAGAAGAAAGAAAGGAAATGGAAACGTGGAGGAAGGAAGAGGGAGAAAGAAATTTAAAGAAAATAAAAAGGGAAAAGAGAAGAAAGTGAAAGAAGAGGATTAGATGTGAGAGTGAAAGGAAAACGATGAAAAGAAATCAGAAGCCAAAGAAAGAAAAAAAAACAGCATTGAAAGAAAGAAAAAAGGACAGAAATAAAGAATAAATAAATTCGTGAAAAACTGAAAGAATGAGGAGGAAAAACTTTTTAAAAAATGAAAGGAAGGATAAAAAAATACTGTGTGAAAGTGAAATAAGGAAGAGGGAAAAGGTTTTTAAAAAGAAAGAGGAGAAAGTGAAGAAGGAGAGGACTAAATGAATGAGTGAGATAGATAGATAGATAGATAGATAGATAGATAGATTAACCAGAATGAGTTTATAAGGAAAGTACGATAAAAAAGACGAAAGGAAATCGTATGATCTTAGAAAGAAAGAAAGAAAGAAAGAAAGAAAGAATTAATCAATCAATAAAAGTAAAATTTTATGAAATTCTATGAAATTTCAGGAAAATTTTATCCGGAGGATGTTGTTTTTAAGTTAGTTCCCATCATTCAATGGTACGATGACGGAAATGACGTCACTGCACTAAGATTTTCTCTTTGGGCAAAAGGCGTATTTCGTTTGTGCAGTTGTACAAGTTTTAGATTTTTTTACAACTGGAGGTGTTATTCTAAGAGCAAAATTAGTATAATTAATCCAAAAGTAGTAGTAGAATCAAGAGTAATAGCAGCAGCAGTAGTAGTAGTAGTAATAGTAGTAGTAGTAGTAGTAGTGATAATAGTAAGGATAATCATCATCATTATCACTATAAGCATATTTTTTTGTGTTGGGAAATAATTCTGACAATAGCTTAAATGAATGCGTTTTAATTCATTTAGCAACAAGTTTTATCTTCACATGCATTTGCGGCTCTTGATGGGGCAAAAAATGAAAATAAGACACTTCTGAATACCAACAATTTTATTAGTGTTATCAATTTTAACTTGTATTCTTCATCGTGATCTTCTGCACCGTTAGCAGAGGTTTATATTGGCCGATGGCTTCGACTACAGAAGAGTGTCCTAGTTACGACACTAAACTGCATTTGGTGGTAAAGCCCCGGTTCTATAACTCTAAAGACTATGCATTATTCATTCATTGCCATTCCAGAGATGTACTCTTACCCAGAGCAATAGATCCTGTCTATGCCGGAAGTAGATCTCATTATTAATATTTGACAAGAAAACATAAACTGCTTGTTCAGTCAGTTGGGGTAGTAGAATACACTTGTAACACTATGTAGGTGGTCCACCAAGCAGACGATCCCTTTGTCTGTTTTGCTGCGAAACCAAACAAAGGCCTGAGCCCGCGATCTCGATGTGACCGGAAGTGAGTAAGGGAACGCGAGAGAAGTTGGACAAGGGAACTTAGAGAAGGCAGTTGGCGACGGGAGACGCGAGTTGCCAGTCGATACCGGACAGCAGAAGTAACCAGTCGGCATGAGAGAGTCCAGCGGCAGTGAGGGAAGACCGGTCAAGATGGGTTGGCATTCCTAGTAGCTTTATAGAAATTTCGCTAAAAAAATCCACGCTAGCGTTAGTCTACATATGCACAAGGTAATGCAATGTTACATAACTCCTCTTCTTGCACTATGAGTTAACCCAAACTCATTTTGTTCATTTGTTTTCTCCCACTCCCTTGATTGTATTTCTTGTAGCCATGAAGAAATGTGCGATGCCCATTTCGGAACCACTAGTTGATCACCGGCCAAGAAGCGAAATGGTTTAAAGAAGTTGACGTATTCGGTGGGGCCGAGCGGGTATCGTCACACACTGACTACATCTTTGCAGAGGGGTAAAATTCTTCAAACGAGTGTCCGGTATATGACACTAAACAATCTGATGGTGAGGTTCCAGTAATGCTGGAGCTTTGGGGAATGCAGAGTACCCCTTCATCGCCATCGCTCCCAGGTCCACTCTGTCTCGCACTGGTAGCACCTGATAGGCCCTAACTCTGGGTCAAATAGAACTAAACTGTATACTTATGCTAAACTGAATTGCTTGAAATAGGACTGTTTTGACATTTAAACTGCGTACTTATTCTAAATTGAATTGTTTGAAATGAAACTGTTTTTGTATGCTAAATAGAATTGTTTTAAATAGAACTGTTTTTTGACTTTGAAACTGTACCTATGCTAAACTCGTTTGTTTGAAATCGAACTGTTTTTGACATTGAAACTGTACTGATTCTAAATTGAATTGTTTGAAACAGAACTGTTTATATATATAGGAATGGATTTGGGATTAATAACCTACAATGGTTGATGCATCATAAAACCAAACCTAACCAAACCAAATCAAATCAGACCAAACCAAACCAGAATCATATTTAATACCTATGCATAAAGAGAATTTGGCATCAAATAACCCACAATTGTTGATATACCATAAAACCCAACCAACCATTCACACAAATAAGCATATTTCTGTGTGCAAAAGAAATGTTTATAGAAAAACTTTAAAGAATGCAATGGAAAATTGATAGTATAGTTATAATTTTAATGTTGCATTTACCAACGAAGTTTAATAATGTTTCGTTTATGGATAATCTTCGCCGACCTTTTATAATCTCTTCACTCTCATACAATGCCGAATATTGCTAAATAGAGTAACGACTGCGGACGCAATACTTCACAATGCTCAATGCTACTGAACGTCTCATATATTTACTATCCCAAGTCACGTGACCACCAGGAGCACAATCCATTTCAACCGTTCGGTTTTTTACAAGAAATCCGTATTCGACCACATGGGTCGGTATCGGCAGATTCTTCCTACGACATAACACAATTATACGGAGTTGATTAGTCGTTAAACCAAACAGAAACGAACCAAACAATATTATTCAATTTGGTTGGGGTTTTTTTCTTTTTTTTTTCTTTTTTTGCGTGTCATCTATTTTTATCTCGGGATAATCTGGTCATTCGTACTAGCTAACTTTACTATTTCATTACGAAAGTAATAATAAGCAACCGTTTAACTAAACTTAACAAACCGACTCGTCATAGACATATTTATGGTTATTATTCTAACAGGGTTAGCAGACCTCTGGCAAAAATTATGGAATCGGCACATTTAGAGGACGTTCATTCTTTTTTTTATTTAGTAATAAATAAACTATTTACAGAAAAAACGCAATTTTTTATTTATTTCATAGCTACATATTCAGGCTTTAAAAATGATGCCTCAAATAATCCAGATTAAATTGTTTGAATAAATGGTATAATTTTTCCTCAAGCAATTCGGAAGAAAATATCAGCCTCTGTTGCCAGGCTACCAACACTCCTCTGTGACATTACGCAAGATCATAATGAAATGGAAAAGTTTAAATTAGGAATACCTCTCGTCTATAACACTGCAGTCCTCGATATTTGTCTTGCTTCCCATCAGGCATGACTTGACACAAGATAATTTGTATTCAGCAGTCCCAGCCGACTGGACTATCTTGTTTGTTTTAGGAATCTTCAATAAAGCTTGCTATAAAAAAAATGTTCCACACCTTATATGCTATTAGCTTATTTACTTCTGAATAAAAACCGAAGTGTCATCTTTAAAGAGCGCTAATTACATTATATTGCCATGGTGCCCGTGGTGTACTGGTTATCGTCGCAGGATATGGACACGGCGACACGAGTTCAAATCCTGGACAAGACTGACTGCATTTCACATAGCACTAATACCCTTGGGAAAGGTATGAATCCAAATATTCTCCCTCCAGCTATGGGTAAATAGTAGGACAGACTAGGTAATAGTCTTGGTGAGGCGACTAGTCTAGGAGAAGGAAAACTCTGAATTCAAACCTGTTAAACTCCGCTTAAAAATTGACCTTGTGTCATATCCTGCCCAAGCGGAGCGGTTGGGTAAATATGATTATATTGCCATGGTAGAAGAGTATTAATGTTACATAGCCATACATGAATATGTGAAACGTACATAAAATGTTCAGAACGCACATATAGATAACACAGGAACACAAAAACACTTACGATTTCTTAGTTCAGGTACGAAACTTTTTTATTACCTTTGAGTTAAAAGGTTTTTCGACATAAGGAGAGAGATACAATCCTTCTATACTGACTGCTTTTATATCTTCGGCTCTCAACCCCACTAACGCGCGGCGCCCTTAGCGCACAAATTCGTCTGGTCACGACGTGCCCCGAAAGTCAACTAACTGACTTTTCTCAAATCTCAGCCCACACTTCCGGTGCGTGACATCACTCACATTCCTGGTCACATCCACTCTCTGGGATTTTTATTGTGACATCTCTGAATGACACGTCTGCTCTGCACGCGCGTGAACACCTGCGCTCATGTTTGCACCTAACTAACCCATGCACTGAGCCGAAAGGTTCTCAGCCAAACTAAACCCAAAGGCAAGATTTATAAAACGAAATCCCTCGGCCATTATATTACATTAATTGCAATTTTTAAATTCATCGATTAATAGTTTCGGAGATGGCCCTTGGGTATAATTGTTAATTTATTCGACTGCAACATAGTGGAGACTAAGTTCAAACTTCAGTCACTCTCGTGCGTTTAGTTTCGGACTAATACTCTTGATAAAAGTATGAGGCCACCGTATCCAACTAGCTATTTGTTAAATAGTATCACTTGTGTTCTTTTACAAGGATGTGTATGGTATTAAATAACCTACGAAGGTTGATATTCCATTAAACAAAGAAACCAAACCAATCTTTAGCTCGATGTTACCTTTGCGATTATCAATGTCCCATCGAATTCTCTAAGACGTGTGGTCGATCAAAGATATCGATCACTTTTTATCATCAGATGCTCACTCTGTTTTTTATTTTTTATTTTTTATTTTTTGCTTTAACCTTATCTAAAGAGATCTGTTTAGCTTGTATTTTAATAACGTGTTTTTTTTATGTCGAAACTTAAATTTTTTTTGCTTATTGGTAATTTTATCAAATATGGGACATTTGTAGCATATCGAGCTTTTACATACTTGATGTGGCGCAACGATTATCACTCGTAACGTCCCGATTGTCGTCATTAGAACAGAACTCAGCAACTAGAAATCAAATCTTGCGAGCCCATTCGACTGGGGCTCTGCAAAGGGGTAAGACAACCGACCCAACAAGTGTTCTGGACATGACACTAAACAATCTGATGGTGAAGCTGCAGTCATGGAGGTATAGGGAATTTGGAGTACTCCTTTATTGCCATTACTCCTTGGTGCATTTGGCTGGGGCTGAAGAATACACCGACTGCTTCTCTGCAGAGGGGTAAGACACCCCCAACGATTGTCCTGGATATGACTCTAAACAATCTGATGGTGAGGTTCCAGTAATGCTGGAGCTTTGAGGAATACGGAATATTGCTTAATAGCCTTTTGCTTCCAGGTCTAATCTGGCCCGGAGTGGTAGCGCTTGATAAGGTCCAATCTATGGATCCAATTGACTGTTTGACATTTAAACTGTGTACTTGCAACTTTTAAGATCTTCTCTGGCCCCGTTAGCTGGGGCTGCAGGATATACGGACGGTATCTATGCATAGGGTTAAGACCCCCCCCCCCCTCAACGAGTGTCCTGGAGTTAAGGAAAATGGAGGTACCCCTTTATTGCCATCGCTCTCAGATCCTCTCAGGCCCAGAGTAGTCGCATCAGATAGGGTCCTATCTATGGGTCAAATAGAATTGTTTGACTGAGTGAAAACAAATAACTTATGCTAGATCGAATTGTTAGAAATAGAACTGTTTGATTATTTAACTGTGTGTAAACAAATAACTTATGCTTAATTGGATTGTTACTAATACGTAGCAATACTTGGAATCACTTAACGGTGTGCAAATAGTGTTGAATCGAATAATTAGTGTTAACAATACTTGCAACCACTTCCCCATCGGCAAAAAAAAAAAAATGATTGATGTTACATTGTTATTGTTAAATTTCAATTCTTGAAACTATTTAACTGTGTCCCAGAAATGATTAATGATTAACAGAAATATTCGTGTTAGAAATACCTGAAACAATTTAACTGTATACGAAAGGATTAGCTCAGCTCATTTAAAAATGTATGTTCAAAATGAGTTTAGAAATCATATAGGTAATTGATATTTAGGTAAAAACAGGATTTGGGATAAATATCGAACAATGGACTATATGCCATAAACCCAACCCAACCAAACTAAACCAAATAAAAACCTGAACGAGGCTGTTTGCATTTCATATAGCGATATTACCAATGAGAAAGGCATGAATTCAATTATTCTCCTTCCAGCTAAGTGTAGTTTGGTTTGGTTTGGTTTGGTTTGGTTTTCTAGGATATCAACCATTGTTGGTTATTTAATGTCAAACCCTGTTTTTACATTCATAATATACGTGGTGCATTCAATAAGTTTCCAGACCTTTTTTTGTACAGGCATTTAAAATTGTCATAGACTCTTGACAATTCAGTATGTTATTGCTATACATATTATGAGATGACTGACCAATTTTTATGATTTCAGATTCAAATGAACAACTACAGCAGCAATTGGAATACACCCTACTAAAGCCTTATTGTCACAGCTGGTGAATTGCAAAAATGCAATCTGGACGTGAGGACACTGTAGAAGAACGATATGCAATAAAATTCTGTTTTAAACTTGAAAAAGGCCACAGAAACGTATGGAATGCTTCAGACTGCTTTTGGAGCATCTTGCATGAATTGAACATCAGTTTTTGACTGGCACAAGAGATTCAAGGAAGGCAGGGAGTCTGTGAGGGATAATGAGAGGTGTGGGAAGAGTAAGGAAGTCAATAGACCAGAGTTGATTAGCCAAAGGGTTAGGGTTAGGGTTACTATGTTGAGGTTTTAAGGGAGTTCAAGAAGAGATTCCGTCGGAAGAGGCCAGCCAGCACTCTTCAAATCGGGTCAGTGGCATTTCCAGCAGGACAATGCACCAGTCCACAACTCCATCCATGACACAACTATTTGACCAAGATGGGCATCAAGACAGTTCCTCGCCCTCCCTATAGTCCAGACCTTTCTCCCTGTGACTTTTGGTTATTCCCTAAGCTCAAGGCTGCCGTTATGAGACAATTGAGGAGACGAAAGAAGCTGTGACGAAAGTCATTGACACGCTGACACAAGATGGGGCCTTCCAGAATTTATTGTAACGGTACAAGGGCATTGCAGCCGGAGGAGATTACTTCGAAGGGGACTAGAGTTTCATTTGTGTACTATCAATAAAAGTACCCAGACGAAAAAAGTCTGTAAACTTATTTAATGATCCTCGTATGATTTGTAAACAAATTTTTCAGATACACACAGTTAAATGTTCAAACAGTTCTATTTCTAACAATACAAGTACAGTTTCAATTAGTCATCAGTCATGTTTAAACGCTGTCAAGTGATCAAACAGTTCTATTTTTAACAATTCAATTTTGCATAAGTCATTTGTTTGCACTCAGTTTAAATGTCAAACAGTTCTATTTTACCTATACATAGGACCCTATCAGGTGCTACCAATCTGGGAGCAATGGCAATGAAGAGGTACTCCGCATTCCCCGAAGCTCCAGCATTACTGAAGTCTCACCATCAGATTGGTTAATGTCATATCGAGGACACACGTTGGGTGGGGGTCTTACCCTTTTACTAGGTGATTCCGATAATAACACCCACCTGGCACGAATGCCAAGTGGACCCGGGAAACTAGGGATTGTTGCAAAGATTGCTGGATTTTAGGGAAAATATGATAATAAATTTAAGTCACAAATTGAATATTCAAAGAATACTTTAAATGTTAAAGACCATTCTTAAAACCACAGTCCGTAGGTAACATTTTTTAAACAAGCCAGAGCTCATTTGTTTGCACACAGTAAAATCGTTTCAAGTACATTACATGGTTCAATAGCGCTATTTGATCTAGAGACAAGAACCTACCCCTCCAGGTCAGAGTCGACCTGGACCAAATAGCTATGAACAGATGCTCCACATTCTCCAAAGCTTCGGGACAGGAAACTCACCATCAGATGCAATTTAGTGCCATACCTAGTACACTAGTTATATTTTACCCTTAGATAAGACCCTAACAGGAACTATCATTCCGGGTAACAGTGGACCTGAGAGTAATGGTAATGATGGGGTACTTCACATTTTCCAAAGTTCCAGGATCGGAGCCTCGTAATCAGATACAGTTTTGTGTCATTATGAGGACATTAATTGGGGGACCTATAGGATACACCGACCGTACCAATACAGAGACGTATTCTACAGCTCCTCCAACTGACTGGACGAGTTATAGACAGTAAAATGAACATAGTAAGCGTTTGTAACTGTTCCATATACATTTCCATTGATAAAAACAGAATAAAATTAAATGGAAATAACCAGTCACGACCTTTTACCTGTAATTGACATGTATTTCAGCTAGTATATAAATAAACAGCATCATAAAAACTTGCGTTCTTAGCTCTATGAATCCTTTATTAACTGATAGTGAAATTAAAAGCGAGGCAGATCTAAGAAGGTGATTGTAGGCATAAGAGATAACGTGTGATGTGTGCGTTGGGTGAAAGTATAGTCTGCCTTACGATAGTGGGGTGATGGGTAAAGTCTGTCTTAATCAAAGTGACTTGCTCTTCAATGTGGCCCATCATTTCTTTCATTTCTTTTGAGTCCTTTGCAATCTGAAAACTACTTTAAAGTTTTATTTCCTCCAAGATTACAACTCTCTTACCAAATGTCTATTGATATAGAGACGTTAGAGGCGTCTAAATGGGAAGTAATGCTTATAGAGAAGTGTACAGACGCTCGTTAACTAAACACATCTAGATAATCGTAGGATATACATGCTGATAAACATAACCTCGAGGCAATTACGTGCTGTTAATAAAAACAAGCATATGAGGGAGATATTATAGTTTGATTTGGTCTAATTTTATGGCATATCAACCATTGGAGGTTATTTAATACCAAATCTACTTATATATACATATATAAACAGTTCTATTTCAAACAATTCAGTTTGAAATAAGTAGGCTGTTTAAATGTAAAAATAGCTCTATTTAAACAATTCAGTTTAGTATAAGTACAGTACTTTGTTTACAAACAGTTAAATGTAAAAACAATTCTTTTACAAACAATTCATTTTAGGGTAAGTATACTTTAGTTCTATTTAACCCATAGTAGGACCCTATCAGGTGCTACCACTCCGGGCCCGAGAGGACCTGGGAGCAATGGCAACAAAGGTGTATGCCGCATTCCTCAAAACTCCAGCATTACTAGAGCCTCACTGTCAGATTGTTTCGTATCATATCTAAGACACTCTTTGGGGAAGTCTTATCCTTTTGCAGAGATGCAGTCGGTGTATTCTACAGCCCAAGCCGACTGGGACAGTAGATATTAAATGTGTCGTAGGTGAGCATCGTACATGCAAAAGAGAAGGCAATTTCATTATAAAAATCCAACTCACTCTATAATAAAGATAATAATAATTATTATTATAATAATATGGTGATGCTATTGGAATAGTGCAAAAAAAGGAAATTCGACCATACAATCAATTGGTATTTGCACAAACCAGACTCTGCTCTGGAGAATGAGACACTTAAAATTCTCAAGGATTTCGAGATACAAACAGATTACATAACGTATTTGATGGCATATAAGGCGCACTTCTTTTAATTAAAAATATCTTTTTATAAATTCCACTGGGTTTCATATACCATTTGTAGGTTTAAATTCGCGTCAGTCAGCCGAAATTATCTACCTGGCAAATATTATTAGCTAAGACATTAGGGTAATTTTCATATACCGATTGTCATTTCTTGGAGGGCCATGATGCAGATAAAAGTGTTATCATTGATAATATTCTTTATTTTTAATTTCTTCACGTACTTTTGTTTTCTTGGTTCGCCGTGCTGAAATATGGGTGCGTCTTATACATCTGTGTGTCTTATATGCCGTCAAATTGAGTGAAAATCAAAGAAAGCGAAAAGAAAGACAAGTACGTGGACCTTACCAGGGAACTAAGAAAGATATGGAGCGTGAAAGCGATGGTGATGCCAATTGTAATTTATGCACTTGTGACGGTCCCCAAAGGTAGGGTAATGGGGTTGAAATAGTTGGAAATCGGAGGACGAGCTGAGATTATCAAAACTACAGCAATTCTAACATCAGCCAAAATACAGAAAAGAGTCCTGAAAACCTGAAGTGACTTGCTGTCACCCAGACTCCACTGAAAGTTCATCACATAACGCTGGTATGAAAAACTCGCAAGGAGCAATATAGGAATACGAATTAATAACAAGTGTAGGTTATGTGATGATAGAGACGAAACGACTGATGATATAATAAACGAATGTAACATACTTGCGCGAAGGGAATGTAATACTAAACACGACAGGGCAAGAAAGATGATCTATTGGGAATTGTGCAAGAGAATGAAATTTGACCATGCTGCCAAATGGTATATGCATAATCTAGAATTCGTCCTGGTGAATGAGAATTGTCTAGGATTTTATGATACAGACAGAGGATGTAATCCGGTCAGAGGATCACCCCAAGTAATAATGTAGAACATGATAGTGACTCTGAGATCGGCCAGAATAAATACTGAGAAGAGTCCTGAAGATTTGAGGAAAGTTGCTCTTAGTCAAACTCGAGAGAAAAATCATCTACTGACAGGAATGAAAAACTCTCAAAGGAGTATAATAATAATAATAATAATAATAATAATAATAATAATAATCAACAAGAAAAAGGGGAACTTGACAAATTGAGGACTTTGCTGTCCCGGCTGATCCCAGAGTAAAATTGAAGGGAAAACGAAAAGAGAGATAAGTACCTAGACCTTGCCAAAGAATTGAAAAAAACTATGGAACATGAAAGTGGCGGTTGATACCAATTGTAAAAGGTACTCTTGGTACTGTCACCAAAGGATTGGTACAATGACTGGAGGACTTGGAAATAAGAAGACGTTAGGAGACCATCCAAACTACAGTATTGTTGAGATAAGCCAGGATTCTGAGAAGAGTCTTGGAGAATTGAGGCGACTTTCTGTCTCTCAAGATCTAGTGAAAGTCCATCAGCTAATGCTGATGTAAAAAACTCTCAAGGAGTTAAATAATTACTAAAGGTATATACAGTTACCAGAATTTCTATTAGAAAACGAGACGCATAAACTTTTCTGGGACGTAGAAATACATATGAATCATTCAAAACAGATGAAAAGACCTGTGTTAAACAAAAAGAAAAAAAAATTGCCATCTAGAGGAATTTGCTGTTCTAGCAGTCGAGAGAGTGATAATAATGTAAAGTGAAAAAATTTTAAAAACTGCTTTAATCTTGCCAGTGAGCTGAAAAAACTAGTATATGAGAATTATATTGATATCAGTCGTAGATGCTACCTTTGGAACGGTTTGCTGAAGGTCTTCAACGAAACATGTTTGTATATATATATATATATGGTTTTTCAAAACATTTTTCGGAGAAAGTAACCATGGCCTTATAATTAACGTGCGGGACAGTGCCATCGTTATATGCGAGTTCGATGACCAGTCGGACAAATAACATTAGGAAAAATATAAAACCCCTTATGCCCTATTCATAAATAAATTAACATTACTATTGTTCTTCTACCAGGAGGACGTTGGCATTAAGTAATCTTCGAATGTTTATATGCCATTAAATAAAGATACCGTCCAATTTGGCTGAATGAGTAGAGTGTTCGCCAGTCCTCCGGTAGATCAATCCCAGGTCAAATCCCAGGTCAAATCATACCAAAGATTCAAAAAATGGTACTTAATGCCGCCTTGCTTAACACTTAGCTTTATAAGGTAAGGATCAAGGGTAAAAAGGAGCAATTCAGGGGATAGAGTAGCGCCCTTCCCTACTCTTCAGTGTAGTAGCTATTGAAAAGGGAACCCTCAGGGCACCCTCGACTAAAATCGCCAACTTTACTTATTTACTTTACGAATTTTTGTCTCGCGCTCGAGCAATTTATCTAATAACAAAAATATTTACCAAAAAACTATTCGCTGACAAACAATACCAAAAAAAAAAAATTAGATTTGGCATTGAATATCACTCAAGGGTTGATACGCGATTTATCAATAAGCAAACCGATATATTTATAGACATCTTGATGAGGAATTTTTTTTCTACTAATATATGAATACAAATAAATGAGTAGACATGAAATATATACAAAAAAAAAACAAGGGTTGATATGCCATTAAATGAAATGACCCACCAAATGAAATAAAGATAACGGAAATTAGTTGAGGTAAGTAGGGTGTTTCAGAATAATTGATATTAGTCGTAACCTGTGAATAGCATTTCTATGCATTAAAAAAGATTTAAAAAAGAAGTTAGAACATACAGAATTTTGAGTTGTTTATACACAAACTGATAGAATTTTAGATCATTTGAATAAGAATTGGTCAAGTTATTGAATAACAAAATTATATCATTTTCCCTAAAATAGCTTGTCATATATATATATATATATATATATATATATATATATATATATATATATATATATATATATAGTCAACTCATTGGTCTAATGGGTAGAGGGTTCGCCAAAGAACCGGTAGACCTGGGTTCAAGACTTTAAAATTTGTACTTGATACCTCCTTGCTTAACACTCAGCAATATAAGGTACTTATCAAGGGTAAAGTGGAACAATCAAGGGAAAGGAGTAGTGCCCTTCCCTATACCTCGGTGTAGTAGCTATTGAAAAGAGAGCCTTCTGGTTGCCCTCGGCTATGGTCGCCACCTTTACTTACTTACTTTATATATATATGTATATATATATATATATATATATATATACCCGTATGTATCTGTTTCTATATATATATCTACGAGCTCATATTTTTGTGTACGCATATGTAGTATCATACATAGAATTATATATATATATATATATATATATATATATATATATAGTGTTACTTAAGTACGCCGTTGTTCGTTACTATTGGCCGATATCGACCATCCAAAATTCAATACGATTTCAAAATGAAAGAAGGCGCTGTTTTTCCCCTGATAATTTCAATATATATTTTTTTTATTTTTATCTCCGTCTTTGAAGTTCCAAATTCTTCACATGTGTGCGCCAAAGAATAAATAAACAAATAAATAGAATAAAAATTAATAATGATAATAATAAAAAAGTTGTTAAAATCGTACATGTATGTCTATCTGTCTCAGAGTACTGATAGACAAGAAAAAGCACCAAGTTGCCTTCTACAATAGTTAATATTCTATGCTAAACAAAAATCATGGCATCTTTAGATATTATTTTTCTTTTTTTGCAAAAACGAAAATGTTATACTAATTTAAATTGTTTTCTAAGCGTTATGATAAAAAGCTACTAAATTTTGAAAAAAATTTAAAATAGAGTAAGTAAAATCATGTCCGAATTGTTATCTCATAAGACGCCCTTGCTCCATTTATAATTGATACTACAGTATTATTCAGTTAGAATATGTAAAAGAACAGGTAATTTATGGCTTCTGAAAGATAGCCACACAAAATGGTGAATCAATTATTTCACGAGACCATCTTTGTATACAAGGGGGGGGGGGGGGGGGGGGGGTCATTCATAAAAAGGATAATTTTTTAAAAATTGCAAAAACGTTTTCGTTCAGGATTTTTTCCCATAAATCTAAATTCTGTATTGTTTGGAATTTATTAGTCGCAAAAATTATTTCAATCCCGCTAAAATGGCGGAAAATCAACCTGTTCTCCAGGCTTCAACAAAAGTCCATCGACAAATTTTTGGTGGCTTACAAGTGCAAACCACGTTAAATTTACAGAAGAATATGGGATGTCTGATGAGAAACATGTTTTTGTCAAACAAATACATACAAAAGGGCTAAAAATTGCTTTTCTACTAGGCGCCTGACCCGAAATGCAGTGGAAACTCTCCGGTACAGAAAAGCTCCTGGCGCAGCAGTCTGTAAAATAGGTCAAGATTGATTGTCTTCTTGGATATGAAAATACCCATGACGTTTTATTTCCTTGATATTGCTTGGTATGGCTAACTTTTTACACACAATTCCTCATATATATATATATATATATATATATATATATATATATATATATATATATATATATATATATATATATATATATATATTCTTCAGTCCAGTCAATCCGGAGTCGGGTATAATTCAGTCAGGACAATTAAATCATTCAAACTTCAAATATTTTAATATTCTTGGTAAATTTTGAGTTTAAGATAAGTATTACTGTAGTCTTTGTTTATGGTGGATAGGAATTGTTGTTATTCCTTAGATTATTGTTAAATCTGAAGAATTACGTCAAAAGGTAAATTAAATTACTGAAGAAAGTAAATTAGACTCTACGTCTAGTTATTTTATGGTCCCGACCGGTAACGAAAGAAACCGGAATTGGCCGAAATGGGGAGGAAACTCTTCACCCCTCTTCACCCACCTTAACAACCTTCCCTCCGGTGCCCATTCTGGGGCACCTCGGGTGGTGTAATGGTTAGCAAGGTAGACTAGCAAACCTACACGAGTGAGTTCGATTCTCATTGGGCGCCCCATTCATGCGGCCTTGTGCTACATCTAAGCAAAAAGCTTAGTAAATTAACTCCGGTGCCCATTCTGGTTGTATACATTATACCCATTAAGATCTGAAGAAGTCCTGTTAAATTTGGAGTAGTTGATTCATGGAAATAAATTTATAATCCTAAAGTGACCAGATTTTTTTCTTATAGGTATATATATATATATATATATATATATATATATATATATATATATGTATATATAAAACACAAACCGGTCACATTAGGATTTTTTTCTTAATGAAATTATTGCTCTGTAATGTCTGTTACTTTGAGCTCTTTACTAGGAAAATTTAAATGTTCACTTTTGAATAGTTTTCTTGTCTTGATGGAATTACTCCCAACTCTTGTTTAACTGGACCAAATAATGCTTATATATATATATATATATATATATATATTACGGTACACACAAAATAAGAATGTTGCTTTTATTCTTTAAAACGGACTCTTTATTTCGGTTAAGCCTCATCAGAGAATCTTGTCCGTGACAATTTTGAGAAATTTAACATTTGAAAATGAAAGAAAAAGAAAAACAAAAAAGAAAAAAATGAGTTAACGAGCCTCTTCAGAGTTAGCGTGGGTAAAATTAGTTTCCCTTGATTCTAAAAAATTATTAAACAGAATCATCGTTTAAAACTGTTTTCTTTTTTCATTTCACTGTCAACATTCATCACCCAAATCTTAAATT
This sequence comes from Sepioteuthis lessoniana, assembly GCA_963585895.1. NCBI lineage: Eukaryota > Metazoa > Mollusca > Cephalopoda > Myopsida > Loliginidae > Sepioteuthis > Sepioteuthis lessoniana. Next base: position 48,885,728 of record OY757929.1, on the reverse strand, counting down.
CCTCAAAAATGTTACGGACAAAATTCTCCGATGTGACGTAACCGAAATAAAGGGTCTTTTTAAAATCTTTCTTTAGAGTATTTTAGCCATGAGTACACAACTGAAAGCAATAATCATATATATATATATATATATATATATATATATATATATATATTCGTCAATGGCCCGGGAGACCTGGGTTCAATTCCAGGTCGAGTCATACCAAAGACGCAAAAAATGGTACTTGATGCCTCCTTGCTTAACACTCAGTATTATAAGGTACGCGATCAAAGGTAAAGTGGAGCAATCTAGGGAAAAGAGTAGCACCCTCCCCTACACCTTGGTGTAGTAGCTATCGAGAAGAGGGCATTCAGGTCACCCTCGACTATGGTCGCAACTATATATAAGGATATTTTTTTCAAAAAAAAACCAAAACTTTTTCGTTCTGAATTTTTCCCCATAAATCTAAATTATTTCAACCCCGCTAAAAATGGTGGCAAATCAACCTGTATTCAAGTCTTTAACAGAAGCCCGTCGTCAATTTTTTGGTGGCTTTCAAGTGCTAACCATATAAAATTTACTGAAGAATGTGTGATATCTGATGAGATGCAACTTTATATATATATATATATATATATATTTGCTTTTTAATGTCATATCAACTTTTTAACAACTACTTTAAAACCATTTTTTCATAATACCTTTTCTCCTGACAAAGACCAACGGTTGAAACTAGCTCAGAACAGTTTAACAAATAACTGTTTACAATGAAATATTAGTATTTTTTATAACTTGTGTTTACTATCTATCTATCTATCTATCTATCTAGAGCAATGTCATTCAAGTTATTAGGGTACCGTAGTGAGAAGGTAAGCTCATCAGGTCCTGTAGGCTTGGAATAACTGATTATCTTGCCTCGGCTTGTCAATGGAATAGTGGCATTCGTGTTGTAGAAGCGTTTGCCACTTTTATATCCAAATGTTCAAATGTTTCTATTTTGTCTATTTTAGGAAGCAAGAAATGAGCAGTCATCTGTGAGGATGAAACAATTTCTCTCCGTCTGTCTGTCTGTCTCTTATATCCTCACACATACACACAGACATATATATCTATATACATATATATGTTCGTTACAGACGTAAAATGTAGTGACCTAATGTTGTATAGTACACTGTGTCATTATTAACAACGAGGAACACGTATGTATATAAAAATATAAGATTATATTTTTATTTTCGGCGATGATACTTATGTGGAGCAGAAAGCAATCGTAGAAGTTCGCGCACACGGAGGAGCAGTCGGGAGACGGAAGAGCCAGTGAACAACTGACTTTAGCCGAAATTCAGGAACTTACATAGTCTACAACTCTCACGTGACCTGCAGTAATTCCTCTTTTTCGTTAACCATTACGCCCACATCTCACTTCTTTGCTTTCCATTGGTTATGTTGTCTGCTTCCCATTGGCTACTTGCCCAAGCCCGGTTCTGTGGGCGTACGCATCTGCCACTATCACCGAATTCAACCACGCCCACCGTTCAGGGGATTTTCCGATATCTTCGACCGGATGCACCTGTTTTCAACATAACATCTCTAGGCATGGTGACATTTCGGCAATCACCTTGTTGATATTATCTTTGAGCGGATGTAATCCTGTCAACATCCTCTGATACACAGCGCCTGTGAACATGATGACATTTCGGTGATCACACCGGTCTTATCAATCTATCTGTCAACAACATCCGCTCTATTCACACCTGCAGGTCACGTTAATATATTACACTAAACCCCAAAAATGTGGAAAAATACCCTAAGTTAAGACCATTTACGTTTTTTTACCCGTTTTATAATATACTTTTTACGGCTGTAATTACAATTTCGGAGTATGTGTTGCAGTTATCTCAGCTCACCACTCCTAAAAAACGAAAAAAGTAAAACGGCCCCTCTCTTTTTTTCTAAAGTTTGTGCTTTAAGTTTAAACTTTTGGAGAGAGAGAGGGGGAATTTTTGAAGAAATATTCACATTATCAAAACCCTACCACCGCTGTATCTGAGACGTATAACTCTATAAAACTTCGATCAAATTGGAGGGGTTAGACTCTGTTATATTAAACATGTTGCCTTCATAATCACTCAGATATCCTGACCCGGCTTGTCATTGGATAACAGACTCTGAGGGAGGTGAGTATTATGCGAACAATACAAGCTTATACCATCGGATGTAGCATGATGGATGTGAAGTTAGGCAGATGTTTCCAAACGAGACATGCTGAGAACTCCCGGAGAAATAAAGATGATCTCATGAGCGACATTCTTTTATGCACTTCTATACTTGGACATATCAATGATGGCTGACCAGCAAAGAATTACACACATCAGCTCTGTGCGGACACCTGATGCAGTTTAAAGGCCTTGCAAGGAGCTATAAACAATAGAGATGGATAGAAAGAAAAGAAATAAAGAGAGAGAGAGAGAGAGAGAGAGAGAGAGAGTGTGTGTGTGTGTGTGTGTGTGTGTGTGTGTGTGTGTGTGTGTGTGTGTGTGTGTGTGTGTGTGTGAAGGAAGTGCGTGCTATCAGCATGATTTGACGATATATATATATGTGTGTACGTAGAAAATCCGCTGCCTAAATAGCAATAAATTATACATTGGAGAAACGAGTAGAAATTTAAACAAAAGAATCTATGAATATCAAGAAGACTTTAAAACTGGTAACACAACAAACCTTCTAGTTTCTCATATTTTTACCAACCACACTTTCGGTTTTCAAAACTCTGGCATATCTGCTTTCATCCATGACAAAAATAAACGGAGAATAATTGAAGTATGTCCTATAGCATACCGCAACACAAAACCACAATGACATGGGTTTTTTTTTCAAAATATCACTGTCTTTAGTAAAAAATAATTCAAAAATAATTCAAAATTCACTCTAAAGATACCCCCCACACTTTCTCTAATCATTTAAAGCAATGAAACGTCACAAATCCGTTTCTCAAACCATAAAAGGTCATTTTCAATAAAAACTATCTCTCGTTTGATATGACGTAACTTGAACATATCAGTCAGTATTATTTCGTTTTTTCACATAGCAACATCTATAAGCCCAGAAGAAGAGTTCAAACTGAATAAAAAAAAAATTATCAATCACAATTATTTCTAATTGAAATAATTTTGATAAAGTATTTCTCATTCAGACAAAACATTAAAGTCGAAACACGTTGGCAAACAAACAAACCATCAAACATATATCATTCTTCCATTTTACCTTTTTTCTACGTACATTCCGTCGAATTCAACTCACCTCTTCTTTCTCTCTCTCTCTCTCTCTCACACACACACACACACACATACACATGTGTGTATATATATATATACATTGTTGTAGGTGACTCACCTATGACAAGAATAATGGACTTCCCCAAAGTGTATATTAATCAAGAACTAAACTGGTAGAGCGGGAGCAGCAGCTGTAGTAAGCACCTTGCCTGTCTTCGTGTATGTTGAACCAAAGAAACCCTTCTCAGAGACTTGGATACATTTATGTGGCACCTCATATTTTTGTGTTGAGTTATTTATTTATTGACCCTTAATAATCGGTCATAACACACACACACACACACACACACACACACACACACACACACACACACACATATATATTGATATTATTGTTTGAAATATTGACAAATATATAGTACTCAATATCAGTGATAGAGCATATATTTCTTTAAATAAAAATAACGTATATCCAGATTGTCTAATGATCTTGAAGGCAAGAAACTCTCAATCACTTTGTGCCATAGACTCAATAAATTTACTCAGAATGAAAACCTGAAGTCGTAACGGCCGAAATGTTGTGATATGAAATAATCAGTTTATTGAAGTATCAATCTCACGTCTTAGAAATTGTAACAGCAAGGAAGATAAATACATCGACCAATACAGTTTTTTCAGTCAACAAAAAATGAGAAACCTGGTTCAAAAGAATCAATGTATAATAGTGACATCATTTCGTCTCAGAAATTCAATCACAAATTGCATCTCGTCCATTTTACGCACCAGGAAATTTATTTCTTTAGCCTCGAATGGCAATCTCCGTTTTACTAATGCATCCCCGTCACAGATACAACATTTACCACAGTAGGAATGAATTGATAACAAAAGATGGAGAATGACAATGATTTTCCGGGTCTCCAGGGAATCAGAAATCCAACCCTGAAGCGATATTTAACAAGAATCTCTTTCAATTAGCACACTTATTGATTTCACTTTAAAGGCCGATCAACGAATCATAGTTTCCTAGTCACGCAAACCGTTGTCAGTATGTCCATTGATCAATGGATCACTGGAACAATTGTGTCCTTAGTCCAACAGGTGTTCTGTCGTAGATCGATCGCCAGCGTGCTAATAAAGCATTCGTTTTCAGTACTGGGAGTTCCTTCTGAATGCCCTCATGACAAAGGTATTTGTTCTCAAATCAAAGTTGCACATTATCAACGGAACTTAAAATATACAGCGCATACCCCTTGCACATTTATATGATACCAACAAAAAGGTTGATTGGATCTGACATTTAATTGCTTCTAATGGTGAGGCTCCAGTTATGGAAATCTGAGGACTGTGGATACCCCTTCATTGCCGTAATTCCCAAACCCGGAATGGCGGTTCTCGGTTGGGTCCCATTTATTGGCCAAATAGAATGTGTAACTATTTCACTGAGGGCAAACAAATGTGTAATTGTTAGTTTTACAAAGGAATACTTGAAAGCATTTGACAATGTACAAACGGATGAGTAAGGTTGAATCGAATTTTCAGTTTTAAATCGCAATACTTGGAGCCATCTCATTGGGTGCAAGTTTATGAATAATGTTAAAAAGAATAATTAATGCTAAATAGCAATACTCGAAACCATTTCACTGTGTGCAAACAATAGCAGTGCTAAACTATGAGCAAACAAATTACTGAAACATTTTTTTAAATTAAATTAGCTACGAGCTATTCACTTATAAATCAACTAGGTTTATCCTTTTAACAGTGGGCAAAGAAATGACGTATTAAATTGGATTGGTAATATCGAATAGCAACATTTGAAACCTTTTAACAGTGTACAAGATGAAAATTCTTACTGACCCCCTCCCAACAGTAGTTTAAAAGAAAACTAAACAGCCTAAAAGTCCCAATGCCACCCGCCAAACAAACCACATAAAAACAAAAAAACAAAAAAAAAATGACGAAATAACGAGTTAATAACTAAACAATAAAGCAGAACAGAAGGGATGAAAACTCGCTTGTGTCAGCAGAAAAATAGCTTCAATATTGGTTGGTATGTCTTTAAGTCCTACTAATTTAAAATGCCGAAAATTTTACAAAATTGTATGCTGTTTTATTCTTTGTAAAATATTGCTTGAACTTTGTGTTTTAAATGTAAAGACACTATTACCGTAAACCCAAATTGAATATATGACTCTGTCCAAATTGTCAGCGTTCACGGCAAAAAGTTTCGAATCTTTTCTAAAAGTTTAAAATTCTTACAGCACCCCAACAACAATAGTTTAGCAAAAAACTAAACAGCCTAACAGCTCGAACATACATACAGCAGCTATGTGAGGATACGGGATGTAGCCCTGAAGACCTGCCAGAGGCGATGAACGATAGGGAGAAGTGGTGAGAGAGGGTCAGGGATATTCGTTCTAGCAGCACGACATGATGATGATGAACTGTGTGCAAACAAATGAACTCTAGCTTGTTTATGATTTCACCAACAAACCATTGGCACTTATGTATAAACAGAATTTGACATTAAATAATCTACTAGGATTGATATACAACAAGACCAAACCATCCAACCAACCAAACAACCTATATATGTTAATGAAATAGCACGTCATTAGATTATCTACGAATCTGGTTTTGTATCAGATTTAAAATGCTAAAAAAAAGTAGAGTTTCGTAACCCATCCCGTTTGCGTTCCTTGTGTTTCACGAATCCGGCATTGAATCAATGTTCGGATTGTCTTAAAAAGACCGAACAAGGTAAATTATTACTATTGATTTATTGGTAGGCGCCTCTGGTGGTGTAATGATTAGCAATCTAGACTAGCAAACCTACACCAGGGATTTTGCGTCAAATTTGGTGCCCCATTTATATGGCCTTGTGCAACGTCTAAGCAAAAAGCTTAGTAAATTGCAACTCTTGATTTATTTGTGCTCCATGAATCTATCCATGTTTTAAAGTTTAGACTGCATAAAAATTTAAAACTGCGAAACTCTTATTTGGGCTTTACAAATCCGGCTTATTGTCAAAGTTCGGGCCATTCTTTGTGTTCCATTACTCCGGTCTTGTGTCTAAGTTCAGTTTGTTTTAAAAAGACCCAAACTGCGGAAATCATTTGTCTTTGCACTTCAACAATCCGGGTTTATGGCAAAAAAGCGTAAGTCATTTCTTTTACTTTTTCCTGCCCCAGCTTTAAATTAAATCCAACCTCGGGTCAAAGTGTTGAGCGAATGCCACCTGGTTTTAACGTACGCAATGTCTTAAAAAGATCAAATCTCGTTAGTAATTTCTTTTGGGTAATTAGTGATCCACGAATGCAGTCTTGTTTTAAAGTTCACAATTTCTTTAAAAGATCAACTCTCATAATTCATTCCTCTTGACCTTGTGTTTCATAAATCCGGCCATGTGTCAAAGTTCATAATATTTTATTAAGCTCAAACCTCATAAGCCATTACCCCAAAGGTCATTTATTCAAGAATGCTACTCTTAGCCAAAGTTTTCTTTTCCCGTCACTATTATCAATCTAGAGTCTGGGGAATCAAACATTCAAAGAATCTAGGCTAAACCTGTTGGGAAATTGTTGTGCGATTTATACCCTCCACCCGAGAGTGAACCAATTCACAGTGATCAATCAATGGTAATAGGTCCAATAAGCAGGTTTCTACGAGTGCCTTTAACAGCAAAAATAACGTTGAATAGGAATGTGTTTCTTTCGACTACGAGTAGGAGGAACACGTCTAATGCTATCGATCATTATTATCCTTACTAATTTAACGAAACCTGGTATTGTTGACCCAGCGTAACTTGGGCGGGACGCAAGTTGAATCGTTTACACTGTCATTAACAATGATTGATAGGTGGGCGTTGTCGTTTCTTTGATCGAAATAAGTCAAAGGGGGTTTGTCAAAAGTTGATCTCTACTTGGCTTATTGAGACAGGTATTCTTTCCTTTTGTATGTTAGGAGTAAAAGAGGCGGAGCTTCCGTTCCGATATATTGAAAGAATGGACATATACATTCTAATTTTTTCTGCAAGCCTGTGAATATATACAATTACAGATCTATCTATCTATCTATCTATCTATCTATTTATGCATCTATCTAAATATTTTTCTCTCTTCATTCTTTTTACTTTACTGCATTCACTAAGTCTTTTTCTTTATTTATTTTATTATTTCACAATCCGTTCAGCCTCTCTGTCTTTCTATCTCTGCCTGACTCTCTCTCTCTCTCTCTCTCTCTCTCTCTCTCTCTCTCTCTCTCTCTATCTCTATCTCTCTCTCTCTCTCTCTATATATATATATATATGTGTGTGTGTGTGTGTGTGTGTGTGAGTGTGTATTTGTCCATCTAATTCTTTATAAAATCTACCTTAGTTCTCCTATTTTCAGTCATTTCTATTTCTACCTCAGTCTGTTCAGTATCTATCTATCTATCTATCTATCTATCTATCTAAGTCTTTTCTTCTTTATTCTACGTATATTCATTCTCTTTCTCTCTCTCTCTCTCTCTCTCTGACTCCCTCATATATATATGATATTATAAGAATATATATATATATATATATATATATATACTCCATATAATATATAAATTCAAAAAATACAAATCTCTTCGTGGACCTTCCTATTTCAAATATGTCCTTATTCTTTCTTTGGACATACAATAACCATCTTTAAATATATATATATACATATATATATATATATATATATATATATATATATATATATATATTCTTCCTATCTCTGTTTCCTCATTTTCTGTCTAAAACTGGTTTCTTTTTACCTCAGTTCATTCAGAATCTATCTATCTATCTATCTATCTATCTATCTATCTCTCTTTTTCAATCAGTTCCTATCGATCTATTTATGAATAAAAACGAATCTATGAATTTAACAATTTAAATACATTTTATAAAATCACTTGTCACACGTATCGCTTTTTGGGCAATTCCATTTATTTCTTTTATTTTGTTTCGCCTATTTTTCTTTTGATGCCTTTTCCCGCTAGAAATACGCATTTATTGAAAGATTGCCGTGGGATATCATGATTATATTTCCATTTCCTTTGCAGAGAACATAAATTTCGACGAACATTTTGGGGCAAAGAGAAAATATATTAATGATAACCCAAAGCTTCTCATTTATTAGATACCGAATTTGATTTTTATTCCTTCTGTTTATATATATATATATATATATATATATATATATATATATGGGGGGGGGAGGATCATAACCATAATGAATTTTTAAAAATATCAAACTATTTTCAAAAAATTTTTCCCCATAAATCCTCACACGGCATTGTTTGAAATTTGTTTACAGCAAAAATGATTTTAATCAAATAAAAATAGTTGTTTTGAAGCTATTAAAAATTCCGGTGAGTGAAACAGAGTGTTTCGGACATGAACAGAGGTCTGTCATCAAATGTTTGGTAGCTGAGAAGTACCAATTATGCGAAGGTTACAGAAGAATGTGTACAGAAAAGCATGTTTTAGTCAAAAAATATTTACAAATGTTCTATATATGAGTTTGCAACTACGAGCCTGAGGGAAAAAGACAGTCCAGGGCGTTTAAACACATTGAATTTCCTGTAAAGAAAAAGTTGCGGGTGCAGCAGTAAATAAGGTTATGCTGACTGACTTCTGGGATACGAAAGAACGATTCTCTATTGATTTCCTTGAAAGAGGCGAAACTGTAAACAGTGCTCTCCCGTACCTTTGTGGTGATGTTGTTATATGTAAACAATACAAACGATATAGACAAAAGAATATTCACAACGAAGCAATACAAAAGTAAATGAATTTATATATCATCAAGTTAGTCTTTAGTCGAGGGTGACCCGAAGGCTCCCTTTTCAATTGCTACTACACCGATGTACTACTCCATTCCTAGATTGCTCCACTTTACTCTTGATCCTCAACTTCTAGTGCTGAGTGTTGAGTAAGGCGGTATTAAGTACCATTTTTTGAGTCTTTGGTATGACTCGACCTGGGATTGAACCCCGGTTCCCCTGAGCATTGGCGAACACTCTACTCATTAGGCCAATGGACCGGGGCTTTCAACAAGTACATAAAATGAATATAGTTTGTTAAAAAGTCATGTGTGTGCGTGAGAGAGAGAGAGAGAGAGAGAGAGAGAGAGAGAGAGAGAGAGAGAGAGAGAGAGAGTGTGTGTGTGTGAGTGTGTAACACGAATATTATGATGAATGCGAAAGGTAAGAATGTAAGAATTCTGACTAACGTTTATGTGTTATTATCTTAGTATATGCGAGAAGGCTAAATATTAAAAGTGTCCTAAAGACTCTATGTGTGTGTTGACTTAATATTTCACGAGAAGTACTAATACACATAAGAATAATAATGTATTTTTGAAGGTCATGTTTTCTCCCACATTGGTCGTTTGTATCTCTCGGGATTAAACGAAATATCTGAGGGTGTGCCCGTGCTTGAGACTGGAACAAGTCAAGCTGAAAGGCAGAACAGGAAAGGAAAAAGGTCACAGACTATATACACGCCCATGTTACGTGTCCTCATCTGTGTGTCGCTAGCAGACAAAGCGAAGAATGCGAGAATGAGAGTAAGCTATTGAAAGTGTAAAGTGTATATAGCCTACTATGTCATGTAGCCGGCTCCAAAAACACGGCTTATTTTGCACGAGACAAAATCAAAAGTGCGGACGTAGTTGGGAGCACAACGCACGTGATTTCTCTCTCCAATAGGTTCCCCAAACTAATTAATTTACCGAAGTCCACCACCTTTTGTTTCAGGGAAAAATGAAACAGGGATCCTACTTTCTAGAATTGTTTGCTCCTCGTGACTATCGACGGCCATTTAAAAAATGTGGGAGTGTAAATCCTATACCTACTTTCGAGATAAATTCACCTCATTTATTGAATAACCCTCGTATATATATATATATATATATATATATATATATATTTCATTAAGAAAAAACAACAAACCGGTCACATTAGGATTATAAATCTATTTCCATCCTGTTACGCGTTTTTGAAAAATTCAAAAACACGAAAAAAATTTAACAGGACTTCTTCAGATCCTTTGGACAAAATAAATCAGAATAGATACAGAAAAGAAGGTGGGGGGATAGAAGAGAGATGAAGAGTTATATCCTCATTTAGCCCACTTCCGTTTTTTTATTTTATTGTCGGTTAGAATTATAGTAAATTTATTGAAAAATATTTTTTTAAATTTTTATTTTAATTTTTAAATTCTAATTACATTTTTACTTAAACTGCAGATTTAATATTAAAATAGATTTTTGACTTTATTTAATAACTTTACGTAATGATACAGCAATAATTATATTAAATTAAAATCAAGATTTAATTAAATTCAAATTTTTTTAAATATCAAAACTATTTAGAACCTATTAATCAGTTACACTTTTAATGATTAGTACGTATATATATGTTTTTTCACAATTTCTATCTAGCATTTTATTTATTCATTTACATTAATTCTCAGTTTAATTCTATCTTTTAAAAAAAAATTTTTAGCTAATTATCGATAGTTCAAATTTTGCCATATATATATATATATATATATATATATATATATATATATATTCGTATTCTTACTTCATTCTTTATCTTAAATTGCTTCTTTGTATGGTATTCCTAGGCATAGAGTTGCGTGACTTCTTTTCCCCGAGAATGTCTAACTTGTCCCTCAGGTCTCATCGAAGTTTACGTTTTGATTGATTCTAAATACACAGAGTAATAATTAGTTGGTTTTCGAAGATTCTTCTTGTCAAGTGCTGCCATAAATCGATTTAATATGTTTCATTATTTGTCTGCTCGTTGCCTCTTCCATCATCAAAGATCTGGTCGGCTTCACATTCACCCAATGGACCCACCTGATAAACAGGAAAAGAAACTGCTCGGTTGATGAAAACATCTAAATAAATATATATAGTTATTCACTCAGCTTAGTACAGTTCAAAGTGAAATAGGAGAAAGGAAATAAAAAGTTCTCTCTCTCTCTCTCTGACTCTCTCTCTCTCTCTATATATATATATAATTTCTCTAGCCATATCTATATATATATATATATATATAGAGAGAGAGAGAGAGAGAGAGAGCTCTTTTATTTCCTTTCTCCAATTTGTCTCCCCATATCTATATATAGAGAGAGAGGGAGGGAGAGAGAGAGAGAGAGAGAGCATACGCTTTTAATTTCTTACTCCTATTTCGCTTCGAACTATACTCAGCTGAGTTAATACACACACACACACACACACACACATTTTTTTTCATCATACATGGCGGCTGATGAGGACATGGTATCGCACGTGCTTTCACACGTTGTATGATAAAAAAAAAAGATGTGTGTGGGTGTGTGTGTGTGTGTATTAACTCACCTGAGTATAGTTCGAAGTGAAATAGGAGTATATATATATATATATATATATATCCTGGAAGCAACATCCCACAAAACAGAAGCTGTACTGCCACCTACCGCCCATCTCGAACACCATCCAAATTAGACGAACAAGACATGCGTGACACAGCTGGAGGAGCAAGGACGAACTCTTAAGCGACGTTCTCCTTCACACGGACGCGCAAGTGAAGGGACGCCCAGCTATAACTTATCTACAACAGCTCTGTACGAACACAGCATGTAACCTGGAAGACCTGCCGGAAGTGATGAATGATAGAGACTGATGACTAGAAAGTTAGGGAAATCATTGCGAGGTTTAAGGGAGCGTTATACTTCATTCTCTGGATTGCTCCACTTTACTCTTGACCCTTACCATATAATTCTGTGCTAAGCAAGGCAGCATTAAGAGCCACTTTTTTAGTCTTTGGTATAACCCGACCTGGGATTGAACCCCGGTCACTGGACCATTTGCGAACACTCATCACATTTGGCCATCATTCTAAAAAGTGTTAATTTTTAGTGCAAAAAAATAGGCACCTGGAGTTGATATTTATCCATACCTCCCACTTGGTAGGATTTGAGACAAGGTCTTTTAAAGTGGGTATTTGAGGTGAGCGAGGTCACGCACGAGTCGAGATTCACGCACTCTCCAGGCTCAAAGGCTCGGTGAAAGTAGGCCATTGCTGGTCATTGATTCCCTTGGTGCGATGTAAATTTATGCTTGTCATTGATTCCCACCTAGCACGAAGGCTAGATTAGCGATAGGCCTGACCAATAGGCTCCAGAAGTTGTAATTGTGGCATTTGTATTTTTGCATTCAGTTAACTAGCGCAGTTTTAAAATTTCAAGATACTTCGTAGATGACAATATTTGACTTGCCGCGAAAAATTTGAAAGATCAAAACCCAAAATGATTTTAGAAATCTTTTTCAACCAAAAATATAAAAAAAATACAATCACTTATCAATAAGATTCATAGGTAAATCATCATATTTTTTTCTTTAATGTCTACTCTACCTAAATCGTATGAATAAGCAAAGAAACAAAAGTTTCTACAGTAAGTATGGGTCTGTCTATGCTCACTCAACAAACAGTAATGATGAATTTTCCTTACTCAAATACCTTTCAGTTTATTTTTTTGAGTGAAAATCCCTCTTTTTCTCCTACGAGTGCATTTAATTTCAACTTTGCTTATCTATCGTGTAAGATAGTATTCACATAGATGGTATTTATGCAATTATTACAGTGCAAAATCACTGAGAATATAACAGCATCAGGGTACATACATTAAGTCATTTCTCTTTTCTATATAACAACTATGAATATTTTACACATACAACATATTCCCTTTTTTTCAAACTAACAATTACTGCTATATTTCATTGCGCAAAACTTGATTATATTCATTAAAATTATCTACGCTCTGACTAATACTATCTTTGCTTGCAAGAAAAGAGTTTGTACTTTTATTTTTCATAAAACTTTTCAGTTATTGAGAAATAGATTTTTATTAAGTCATTTTCTACTTTATCTGATATATATATATATATATATATATATATATATATATATATATATATATATATAAATGAGGAGGTGTTCAAATTAATATATATATATATATATATATATATATATATATATATATATGGAAAGTGGAAATGAATATATATGTATGTTTGAGGAAAATCGAAATCATCGGACAGTGTATAAATATGGAAAAAATATGCAGACGTATTTTTTTTATATCTGTCGTTTTCCTTTTGTTTAAAATCAACCATATTCTGGGCATATGTAGTAGATGTTAAATGCTTCATCCGAAAAATATTTTCAAATGAAAAAATGGAAGGAAAAATGAAATTTATTTAAAGCTCTCTTAACGCTGACGGGGTTCCATTTCAAATAAATCAGGCATCACTCATTTTCTACGAAAAACTTTAAAAAAAGGCATCTTTTTTGCTACAAATTAGAAAAAAATTTTTTATTTGAAATTATTTTTCGAGTGATGCATTTAACACTCGCCGTATATATCTTGGAGATGTTTCATTAAAAACAAGCAAACAAAAACGAAAGGAACGCTGGCACATTACCAATGAAAATACACCCTCTGAATATATATATATATATATATATATATATATATATATATATATATATATTTTGTGCGTGTGTGTGTGTGTGTGTGTGTGTGTTGTGTGTGTGTGTGTGTGTGAATTTTCGCATCCCCTTCTCCTCGAGCAAGATGCAATCCTATGTTTTTCTTTAAGTGGTGTACTAATATATAGAATTCAGACTTTCATTCTAGCCTGGTTACTTTATCAAGGGTAGCATTCCTAGTCTGCTCGATATTTACCCATATTTTAGTGCATAGTATCAAGTGAAACGCAAACAGTTTCACCCAGGATTTGAACACGAGCTACCAATTCCATTTCTTATAACAATATCTGTTACGCTAATCACGCACACACAGACTCTCTCCCCCCGCTCTCTCTGTCTATATATATATATATATATATATATATATACTCATATCATAAATAATGCAGATTGCTTTATTTTAAAATAAGTTGTGTTCCGTAACGGAAGAGCGCTTTATGGATGTGTTTCATTGTTATAAGATCCTTTCGGTCTGTTGACTGCATATATGAGAAACTGACCGTCATTCAACGTTGACACTGTCTCGGCTGCACCTATACGCGGTAGACATATATATATATATATATATATATATATATATGCATGTTTGATTAAATAAATATACATTTTGTCAATATAATTTAATTAAGATCCTTTCAAGTTTACCGATAAGTATCTTGGTTTCAGGCTGGAATTGGTGGATGAAATTACCAAAATTGTCCTGAGCGCTTTCGGACCTTTCATAGGCCATCATCAGGAGTTGCTTGCATGTAAAAAGAGTGATTTTTAGAGAGATTTTGAAAGTTTTTCGTTTTTTTTTATAACATAACAAAATTATGTAAACGCAGAGTTGGATAAAACTGAGATGCTGATGAATTTAAAAAACAGAACGATATCAACGGAAATAGAATAGTATCAAGAAATATGGAATATTAAAAAAATGTCATGATGGCCTATGAAAGGGCCGAAAGCGCTCGGGACAATTTTGGTAAATTCTTCCACTAATTTCAACCTGAAACCAAGATAGTTATCAGGAAACTTGAAAGGATCTTAATAAAATTATATAGACAAAATGTGTCTTTATCATTTAATTAAACATACTTAAATAGAAGACTGCTACCCAACTAAACACACACACATACACACACACACACACACATATATATATATATATATATATATGAAAGATGAACGGACAGAAGATACATATTTGGTGTAGTTGAGGATTTACTATATATTCATTCATCTTTTTGCCAACACGTGTTTCGACTTCAAATTCGCCGACATACCAAAAGTCGAATAGGTAAATATATAACAAATCATCTACTACACCAAATATATATCTTTCGTCTATTTGTCTATTTCTTCATATATTTTGTCTGATTCATTTCATTTTCACTCCCGTATAAATGTACATGTAAACATAATGTGAGCTTTAGATATACTCTACGAACTCATACGTGACACTCTTTAATAGACTCTCGCACATAAACACATTCGTGTTGACTGACCTATAAAAAATTACATTCGTCAGCTAAAGGACCTGCCAGGAGTGATGGAAGATAGCAGTGGATGGTGAGAGAGAATCAAGGGACCCTGTGACATCTGGATGATTTAATGATACATATTTTTGTAATCCTATTTACCAACCCCTCCGCTCGGGCAGGATATGACACAAGGTCAATTTTTAAGCGGAGTTTAACAGGTTTGAATTCAGAGTTTTCCTTCTCCTAGACTAGTCGCCTAACCAAGGCTGAAGAACCTAGTCTGCCCTACTATTTACCCATAGCTGGAGGGAGAATAATTGGATTCCTATATATTTTTGTAATGTTCCGTGACGTGGAGGGGGGTAATTTTAGTTAATACTTATTATCTCTTCACTATCGTTCGATGCTATGTTAAGAATGAAATGCTAAACAATACTAGCTTGCAATGCTACATTTCACCTCTATTTCAAATATTCTCATCAAACCTCTGTCTGAACCACTTATATATGCACTACTTCTAGTCACGTGACTCAGTAGCACGATCCATTTCATCAGTTGGGTTTGTTGACTGGATATCCATGTTCGACTCACGAATGGTATCGGCACATTCTTCAACATAACATCTGTGAATATATATATATGCAAATATATATTATCCACTAAATGTTTGGGACCTCTCTAAATTTTTTCTCGAAGTTTCTAATAAAAGACAACTTTGCAATTGATTGTACATTTTGATTTGAACTGCTTTAGAGTGGTTAACATATTTACACACTGCTTGGCAATCATTTCCACCAAAGTACCAGTTACCAGAAAGGACGCCGAGAATTTGCTCTGTGGTAATAAATGCTCGCGGTGGATTTTTTTATTGACTTGGTTTTACGGCACATCAACCATTGTAGGTTATTTAATGCCAAATCCATTTTTATACATATAAACAGTTCTATTTCAGACAATTCAGTTTAGTATAATAATGATTTTTTGTTTACACATTGCTTAATGTCAAAACAGTTCTATTTCAAACAATTTTGCTTAGCATAAATACAAAGGTTCAAAGTCAAAACAGTTCCATTCCAAAGAAATCAAAAACAATTCTATTTCAAACAATTCATGTTAGCATAAGTACGTAGTCTAGTTCTCTTTGACTCACAGTTAGAAACCTATTAGGTGCTACCACTGAATGAACCTGGGAGCGATGGCCATGAAAGGTTACTCCGCATTCCTCAAAACTCCAGCATTACTGGAACCTCATGATCAGATTGTTTCGTGTCATATTCAGGACACTTGTTGGGGAGTGGGTCTTACCCCCTTGCAGAGATGGAGACGATATAATCAGCTGCGCCAGCCAACTGGGTAAGTGGATTCTTTGATGAAAAGGAAATATAAACTTCCTTTAATCAAAATCATAATAACGTGAAATTCATATTTTTTAAAAAGAATTATGGCATAATTGCATGCAAACAAAAAATATTTATTTAAAGATATGAAACTTTAGTCATTTTTTAAGTTTAAAGAAAAAAATCAATGTGATCCTAAACTCTAAGTCTGTTATGTATATATAAACATAAGGAAAATTTTAGTAATTCACACACACACACACTCAAGTAAACAAACAGAAGCACAAACACTCACAGACAAACAAAAACAAGCACATATATATACACACATACATAAACACACACACACACACACACACACAAATACACACGCAAAGAAAACAAACATGCATGCACACATCCATACATCCGTAGACACATATACATATACCTACAAACAAATAAAAATCACAAAATCACACACTCTCAGTAAAAACAAAACGCATATATACACACAAAAACACAGACAAACAAAACACACAAACACTTACGAACAAAACACACACACACACACACACACACACACACATATATACATATGTGTGTGTGTGTGTGTGTGCATCTATGTTAGAACATAAGTCCAATTTCGATAAAAAGAAAAACGCATTTGTTTTTTGGGGTGTTTGTTTGTTTGTTTGTTTGTTTGTTTGGGGGTTTTTTGTTTGTTTTTTTTTGTTTGTTTTTTTTTTTTTTTGCTTTCTTCTGTCGATTAAGGTATAAGGGTTTACACATTCTACGATTCAGATTTATTGAGAAAATATTAGCTTAGCCATTAATTACGTTGAAACTATCTCAAATCAAACAAAAATAAACACATTAAATGCATAATGTCCTCGTATACAGTGCAATAACATAAAAAAAGCAAATAATTTGATTCAGGTAATCATACTTAATACATAGAAAAAAAAAGACAAACACTGTTCATAAAATATTCTTGTCTGTAGGACAGCAGCATAATCATATTAGATGGTAAATAACTCGACGGATATTGTAAATTGATAAGTATTTTTTTGTTTTTGTTTTTATTATCTTCATTTCGAAATAACGCACCTCCTTTCCTCTCTTCCTAAAATCGCATTCCTGTTGAAATCTGTCAAATTGTCTTTGAAGAAAGTTTAGCTTTATCTTCATGTAATCACCGTATATCTTAAAGGGTTACATTCTCTTTTTTTTTATTCTCTGCTTCGTTGCTTGGTTTGGTTTCTTTGCTTAATGGCATGTCAAACTTCGTGTGTTATTCAATGCCTTATATATCCTTGTAGACGAACTGTAGTGGCACTATTTAACCAATACTTTGGGAAATAAGCGAGTTCATGCCTTTGCCAAGGGTATTAGTCCGAAAGTGAATTTAATAGCGCCTCGGGAGTTCAAAACTCGCTTACTACACAACCACAATCCTGCACGTTCCCCACTGCGCCAAGAAGACAATTTACTCAGGTTTGCAGTTGACCAAAGTCCTCTTGAAGCTCCTACAGGCATGCTACAAAGATTTTGAAGATAACCGGTACAAAGTTAAAGTGTTCAGCAATTGTCCGGGAGATGGGGGTTCAGTCCCTGGTCAAGTCATACCAAAGACTCAAAAGATGGTACTTGATGACCTCTTAACATCATTATAAGGTACGGATCAAGGGTAAGTAGAGCAATCCCGCGAAAGGAGTAACGTCCTCCCCTAGACCTCGGTGTAGAAACTACTGAAAAGCGAGCCTTCGAGTCACCCTCAACTTCGATCAGCCAACTTAACTAACATTATCTTAATATCAGATGAAAATTCTGACTTTTCGCAAAATCAGTAACCCTTAAGAAAATTTACATAAACGATCCAGTTCAATAACCAGTTATCGTCATTGTTCATTTCTTTCTTTCAATAGCCTGCATCGCTCAATCCCAGTCGGCTAGGGCTGTTGAATACACCGACTCGATCTCTGCAGCCCCACTGAGTACTATGACATTAAAAATATGGTAGTGAGGCTACACTAACGCTGGAGATTTGGGGAATGCGGAGTACCTACACATCCATATTTACCAACCCCTCCGCTCGGGCAGGATATGACACAAGGTCAATTTTGAAGAGGAGTTTAACAGGTTTGAATTCAGTTTTCCTTCTCCTAGACTAGTTGCCTCACCAAGGCTGAAGAACCCAGTTTGCTCATTGCCATCACTCCCAGGTCCACTCCAGTCCAGAATGGTTGTAACCGACAGTGTCCTATCTGTAGGTCAAAAAGAACTATTTGACATTTAAACTGAGTGTGAATAAATGACTTATGCTAAATTGAATTATTTGAAATAGAATTGTTAGATCATTTAACTGTGAGTGAACAAAGGATTAATGTTTAATTGAAGTGTTTGTGATACATAGCAATACTTGGAACCATTTAATTTTGTTGACTCATGCTAAAGTGAAATGTTAGAAATAGAACTGTTTGATCATTTAACTGTGTGTAAACAAATGACTAATGTTTAATTGAATTATTAGTGATACGTAGCAATACTTGGAACCATTCAATTTTGTTCACTTATGCTAAATTGAAATGTTAGAAATAGAACTGTTTGATCATTTAACTGTAACTCTCTACAAAAATATGTTTACAAATCATATATCTAATATATATGCATAAACATGATTTGGCATTAAATAACCAATAATAGTTGATATGCCATAAAAACCAATCAAGCCAAAACTTGCATCGCTTCATTGAT
Source organism: Sepioteuthis lessoniana (assembly GCA_963585895.1). Taxonomy (NCBI): domain Eukaryota; kingdom Metazoa; phylum Mollusca; class Cephalopoda; order Myopsida; family Loliginidae; genus Sepioteuthis; species Sepioteuthis lessoniana. The sequence continues at coordinate 48,866,372 of OY757929.1, read as the reverse complement.
CTGTAATTCTTACTTAATTATGCAGCAGTTTGCCCGAATTAAAGTTTTAGATAATTCTATGCTGCCAGAATATCGGTTATAGTCATGACATTGTCTTTTAGTTCTGCTGTGCGAGCTTTCTGGTGGAATTGCATCGCTAATACTGATTTCATCGTTCAAAGATTTCAAACCCTGAGCAACGCCGACAATCAAGCCTCTTTTTCTAATTGCGAAACTTGTCTCGAATTGGGTCATTTCAATCAATCATCAATAAATTTACAAGAATTAAACATCGAGGGTTCGAGGAGGTCACACAGACAAATTCGAACCACTTGATCCAATCAAATAATCGAAAGACACTGCATCAGAAAAAGAGAGGATCAAAAACTTGAGGTTTTTAATTAATTAAAATAAATGACGGCGTTTTGATCCTGGTTCAAGGTGGAGAATAGCGTGGGCCATTTCTCGAATGACCTTGTCAACTGCGCAACGCCGGCGTTGTTAATTACTTTATATAATGGATTGAGAACTCGTTACGCACAGTCGGTGATTATGTATTTTCCTTTCTGTAAATTAACGGAATGTTTTGTGTTGCTTTTCAGTGTAAATTAATCGCAAAAGTCGGCTGTGCTTTCTTTCTCTCTCTCTCTCTCTCTCTCTCTCTCTCTCTCTCTCTCTCTCTCTCTCTCTCTGTATAGATACATTTATATATATTTAGGAATTCAAATCTTTATATTTGTTTGAGAGAAACGTAAATGTAAATGGATTTTAGAATATGCTTACAGTATTGCCTTCAGAGAGATTTAAAATCAATCAAAGTGTAAACTTCGATGCAACTTAAGGGATCATTTTCACCTTCCAAGAAAAAAAAAGATGTCAAAGAATTGTAAGTAAACTCGGCAACCTTAGTCGAGGGTAACCTGAAGGTTCTCTTTTCAATAGCTTCAACTCCGAAGTGTCGAGGAGGGTGCTACTCCATTCCCAGAATTGCTCCACTTTACCCTTACAGTGCTGAGAGTTAAGCAAAGGTGTATCAAGTACCATTTTTTGAGTCTTTGATACGAACTGCGGTGTCCTCGACCACTCTACTTATTAGGTCAATGAGCAGGCTTGAAATTGTAAACCACTGAAAACCATACAAAATCGTAATTTAAGATTTCATCATCATGTTGCTCCACCCTTCCCTATTGTCCATTGCTTCCGGCAGGGCTTCAGAGCTACATATCATATCGCCACAGAGCTGATGTATGTAGGTTGTAGCTGGTCCTCGTGCCTTTGCTCGTCCATGTGAAGGGGTCCACAGGAGTACATCACTTATGAGCTTAATCACTCAATAAATGATAAGTGATATGAATGTATAGGGTGGCTCACAAAAGCATGATACATTAAAAAGAAAGTCATCATTTTCTTGTTTTTAATTGAATTGTTTTTATTATTCATCAGATTTTATAAGGAATGTTGGAAAATAAAAATCGTCAATGTACAGTGTGAAAGAATAAGCTAAAATAATAGAATTTTACTATTCAACCGATAGATCAACATGAAAAAAAATACTGTCACCCATTTTAATGTGAAAAATCCTCCAATTACAAATTGGCCCAGTCGGCTGGGGGTGGGGCTGTAAGATACACTGACTTCATCACTGCAGAGAGGTAAGAACCCACCAAACGACAATCCTGGATATGACATTAAACCATCTAATGGTAAAGCTCTATTAATGCAGGAGCTTTGAGGTATGTGGTGTACCCCCATTATTGCCATCGCAGCCTGTTTCACTCTGGCTCGAAGTGGTAGCACCTGATAGCGTCCTGTCACCCATTTTAATGAGAAAAATCCTCCGAGTACAAACTGGCCCAGTCGGCAGGGGGGTGCTTTAAAATAAACCGACTGCATCTCGGAAAAGGGGTAAGACTCCTCTAATGAGTCTCCTGGATATGACACTTAACAATCTGATGGTGAAACTCTTGTAATGGTGGAGCATTGGGGAATGCGGAGTACCTCCTTTATTGCAATAACTCCCTGTTTCTCTCTGACTCGGATAGGTAGAACCCGATAGCGTCCTATCTATGGTTCAAATTGAACTAAACCGTGTGAATATGCTAAACTGAATTGTTTGTAATAGAACTCTTTTGACATTTAAACTGCGTAGTTATAATAAATTGAATTGTTTTAAATAGAACTGTTTTTGATGTTTACCTGTGTGAAAAATAACACCTGTATTTATGCTAAATTGAATTGCTTGAAATAAAACTGTTTTTACATTTACCTCGGTGTATTGCCTAGTCAGTAGTGGGGGCTGTAGAATATACCGACTGTATTTCTAAAGAGGGGTAAGACTCCTGTAACGAGTGTCCTGGATATGACACTTAACAATCTGATGGTGAAACTCTGGTAATGGTGGAGCTTTGGGGAATGCAGAGTACCCCTCTATTTCCATCGCTCTCTGGTTCACCCTGGCTCGGAGTGATAGCACCTGACAGCGTCCTATATATGGGTCAAATAGAACCAAACTATGTGAGTCAGCTAAACTGAATTGTTTGAAATGTGTACTTATGCTAAATTGAATAGCTTGAAAGAGAATTGTTTTTGACATTTAGCTGTGTATAAACATAAACTGTATTCATGCTAAATTGAATTGTTTGAAATAGAACTGTTTATATATACATATATAAATGGTATCAATTAACCTACAATGTTTTATATGCCTTAAAAACAAGCCATACCAAACGATATCCAAGTAAAAACATTATAAAAAGCTTAGTGCATAGATTTGAAATTCGTGACACAGTAACACGCTACCCAGAAAGTGGCCACTGCAAAAGTATGTGGTTATAGGCAGCGGCGAAGAGAGAGAGAGAGGGAGAGAGAGAGAGAATCAATGGAAATATGTGCTAGCAGCGTGATGATGATGATGACGATGATTTCACTCGAATACTAATAATTCTTAAACAGATCTATTTGATCCATAAATATGACTCAAACGGGTACTCCCACTCCGGAGCAGAATCTTACTATCTGATATAACACTGCTTTTAGGGAGGAAGGGATATCTCTCAGTTCGGATTCAGTCAGCGGTTCAGTCAGCCTAGCAAACTGGGTGGCAATTGTCTCGAGAATCGAGGTATATTTTTGGCCAGTGATTTGTTATTAAATTAGATATATGTAAAAATTCCCCCCGTAGATAAATATATGACACCTCGGGTGTCTTCGTGGTGTAATGGTTAAAACGCTGGACAGCGGAGTCGTTGTAAACAAGTTCGAACTCCAGCCGTGCTGTTATGTTCACTTTGGACAAATAACTTTACGAAAGGTATGGACCGCGTTATCCAACCAGCTATGGGTTGAGTAATACCTTTACTCTCTTTATAGAATGATGGATTTGGCATTAAATAATCTAAGAATTTAAAATGTCATGAAAAAACAAACAGAATGTGATACGTTCTCATGGACTACATTTGAAGTGATACCACTACATGAAATTTCTTCGCTTTTACCTTCAAACATTCGAGATTTGACATAATGTAGAAGCAGCCTTAATATGCGCACCTCCTGTGGTGTAATGGTTAGCATGTTATACTAGCAAACCTACACGAGTGAGTTCGATTCTCATTGGGTGCCTCATTTATGCGGCCTTGTGCTACATTTAAGCAAAAAGCTTAGTAAATTAAAAGCAGCTCTAACATTTTATTTTGTAATTAAGCGATTTATGAGGGGGTAATGCTTTGTAACATTTGCTTACATACCATTGGGAGTTCGATTCTTACAGTATACACCCAGCTTTTTTCCTAACGAACATAAGCTTAGTAAGCAGTTGTAAAGGATTTAATCTCCTATTTTATTTGTTGGTCTTCTGTTTATATCAACTTTTCTAGAGTGAGTTAGAAGTCAATCATATCTTTTATGATGGAAGAATTCACAAACAGACAAACAAATAAACAAATAAATAATGAGTCATTAAATGAATTACTGGCAGGATTTGACAGGAAGAACATTAACGTAAAACCCTGTTAATTATTTCTTCGTGCACTTAAAATGAATCAAAACGTAAACTTTAATATGACCTGGGTCATTCAAAGGAGAAAAAGTCATAGAATCGTATCCAAGTGAAAACCCAACAAAATGGTGAAATAATAATAAGGAAATTAAAAATATTGAAATATGAAACAAAAAATCACTGAATAAATCATGAATAAAATTTTTAAAAAAGGATATGAAAAATACCGTTTATTAGATTTGCTATTTTAATGGATGGGAGAAGCCTAGGATTGTCATTTCCATATTTTCGCTTCCTTGTAAAAGTTCGTTGAAATGATTGGCGCTCTCACTGAATAATATTTCACTGCGTCATTCTATCAATGACTCCATTTTGAAGATGGTAAAACGTCAATAGGGACATAAACAAAATGAACAAAATAGATATTTTTTTTATCTCATTGCTGAAAAATTGATGTGTGTCTCATGATTTAATAATAATAATAATAATAATAATAATATATATATATATATATATATATATATATATATATGCATGTGTGTGTAATAAGTTAATATATTTTAGTTTTATGTATATCTAATAGCATGGTATTATATATATATATATATATAAATATATATATATATATATATATATATATATATAAACTAATGTATATTTACTTATTATTATTATTATTACATAATATCTCTATCACAGATATTGAACTATCTTCAAATTATCCCTGCATCAACCCACGAAGTGAGATAGTGACAACCGACAATTTTATGATATATATATATATATATATATATATATATATATATATATATATATATATATATGTACACACACAAGGTGATTTACAAATATAGAGATTCCTTATGAAAAATACTGATATTAAAAATTTTTTTTTCAGAATTGTTTTCGATAGATGTGAACTCTGCATAGTTTGAAATTCGCTTAAATCAAAAATGAATTTAATCAAGTAAAAATGTTTGCCTCTTCAAAATGATGGCAATTTAAACTGTGTGTTCCAGTTTGAACACAGGTCTGTCATCAAATTTTTGGGAGCTAAAGAGTACAAACCATATGCAATTTACAGAAGATAGCGTGAGGTGTACGAGAAATATAATATAATGAAAACAAATGAACGAAATTGTTTTGAGAAGGTCAAAATAGTATACAAGATAAAGACAGGTCAGGCAGGTTCACAATGGCGGACTCACATAAAATGGTGGATTTGCTAACAAGTGAATTACAATAAAAACATCTCTGAACAACTTGAAAGTTCTACGGATACAAAAGACTAAATTGTTTATAATGATATTGCCTTTTTCGTAAGTTGAGTTGTCGTTGGGTTTCTCCGGACAATGAAAGTCTTCACACTGCAGCAAAGGCAGTAAAAATCATCTGCCACTTAGGTTGGAAACAGCTGCCACAAACTCCTTACAGTCCACATCTGCCCCCACCTTATTTCCTCTAGTTTGTTTCCCCCCAAAAATTTCTGAGTGGAACAAGGTTTTCAAGCGACGAGCACCGTGAGCAAAACGTATTCCAGAGATGCCAATACCGAAGGAATACAAAAATTGTCATTGTGAAAAATACACTTTATTCATTGAATATATATATATATATATATATATATATATATAATTGATAACGAGAAAATTCATATATATAATCCATTAAAAATTCATTTCACTTACGATAGATTTGAACAAAAAATTGTTTCTTTTTAACAGTTAACATTTATATATATATATATATATATATATATATATATATCCAGATTTACATATATCTCGGCTTAGAAAATATTCTAATATATAATTGGTAAATCCTTCGTTTCTTTACTTCTGGCTGTGCGTCTTTTTTCATTTCTTATTAATAGATATTAATTTTCTTGTTTTTAATAATGTATTTTGCTCTTCGTGTGTTTATATATATATATATATATATATATATATATATATATATATATATATATATGTATATATATATATATATATATATATATATATATATATATATTAGATCTGCTCTGAGCACTCTATTTGGACTATTTTTTAAAGTCTAATAGCAGACTTAAATAATGTGATATATATATATATATATATATATATATATATATCAGCCCACTGTAAATTTCTTACGAATAATAGGTGCTTTTGGTGTTAAATTTCAATCATAATGTATATATATATATATATATATATATATATATATATATATATATATATATATGTGTGTGTGTCTGTGTGTGTGTGTGTAAAAAATTTATGAATTAGAGGCGTTTTGGCCATAAATTTCAATGCGATTAAACTTGAGTGGTCAACATGTAAAAATGCAGATAGTAATAAAAAATATATATAAAAGCAGTAGATATAAAGAGTCAATAGAAAAACTCACCCCTGAAAGTTTCACAATTACAATCGTCAGATAACCTTGTATTTCCCCTGTATGTCTATTCAACTGAACTTCTCTATTCTTCGTTTATACTCATTTTGATTCACGTGATGATAATATATATATATATATATATATATATATAACTATTCAACTAAACTACTATACTCTTCGCTTATACTCTTTTCGTTTCACATGATAATACACACTCACACACACATATATATATATATATATATATATATATATATATATATATATATATATAGAAATTCAACACAATTTCATAAATCACAGAAAAGTCCGATGGTCGAAAAAAGCTACATCTTTTAAACATTAAAAGTATATACCTTCTCTTGAATAGGTTAAAATTGGTTAATTTTTTACGTTGATTGTTAAGTGATATGGTTGGTCCAAGTTATAAAGGGAAAGAAAGACTGATTTCTGGGTAAGGAGAGAGAGAAGAAAGTAATTAAGAAGAAAAAAAGCAGACAGAAAGTCTTTGGAACGGCCAGCCGACCTCTATGGAGTCAGTCCAAAGCACTCATTATAGCTAAGCTAGCCATGGGTGAATGACTACGGTAATTAAAAATGACTTGAAAGAAACCGGAGGTCCAATGTCTTCTATGCAGGTGTGAAACCACTGGAAATAGATATGTTCTCCACCAGACGGAAGAAAGGCAACGACTCGGGTTTGAAAGTAAGTCGACTGAGAGACGCAACGATTTAAAGACGAGAGTTGAACACTAGCCACGAAGATATAAGGATAGTCAAAAATTTTGGCCCCCATTTTGGGGTGAGCTCCGAAAAGGGGTCTCAAACCAGACGCGAACCTGAAAAGACGAAACCAGCGAACAAGCACACTAGAACAACAACAGACAACCAGGAAGAAAATTCATGGTCTATCTCCATACTCTCTTCTTTCTCATGACATGTTCTTTGCCTTTGCTAAGCCAACACGGTCGATTCGGCTTTCATACTCTCTCTCTCTCTCTCTCTCTCTCTCTCCCAACGAATACTTTAAAAGCGTTGTAGCGAATAAACTTTTGTGTTAGTGAACAAAGACGAAGTTTTGCGTGTTCTTCACTTTTCTTACGGCGAGGTTACAACTGTACATTTGAGGCATAAAGGTACATAATGATGGTACTTCATTCTACACCATCAACTTTATATATATATATATATATATATATATATATATATATATCACCACTTCCACAAGAGCAGGATGTGACACAGTGTCAATTTCTTTTAGTTGGGTTTAACAGATTTAAATTCAGAGTTTTTCCCTCTTCTAGACCAGTTGCCATACACAGATTAAAGAGCCCAGTCTGTAATTCTATTTACCCAGAGCTGGCGGAAAAATAGTTGTATTCATATCTTTCCCAACGGTATAAGCGCTATGTGAAAATGCAAACTGCCTTGTCTAGGATTTGAACTCAAGTTGCTGTGTCCATTTCAACCAACGTTAACCATTACACCATAAGTGCCTCCACTTTTGTAAATATGAACTTCCCTGGGTTTACGATTCGAAAGAATAAGAGTTGAGTGGAGCTTGGTTTACATAGTACCAGCAACTTTGAACTATTTCTTCCCTGCATATAATACGCACAAGGTGAATTGTCTTTCTTTTGCATGAGAAGGAATGGAAGGACACTAGTCGGGGACGTCTGATTGCAAAGCATCGTCTGCTACATTTGCACGACGTATACAAATAGGTCTCAACAGCGGATGTGTGAGAAACATATAAGCTGTCCAAATGTCCATTGGCGTCGGATACTACAGGACATATCAAAGATACTACCAACTCTACTGTGTATCTATGTAATGTTCATATTTCTGTATATTTGAATCTTGCCGAAATGTATTTGCGTGTGTGTCGTATATCTCTTCATTAGTCTTATGTCCCCTTTGACATAAATGGGATCCAAGTAGATCGTGGTGAGATCTGCTAGGATCCAATCTATGAGACAAATGGATCTGCTTAACGACAACTCATATTCGATAGAATCGTATGAAACAAAAATCCTCTAAAGAAATAATTACACAAACTATGTAGACATGAACGCGATTACTTAACCCATAGGCATAGAATCACTGCAGATATGTTGATATGCCGTTAAAATCAATCAGTCAATGATAATAATATAGAGGAAAAAATATAATAATTAAAAAAATGAACAAATAAAAAATATAAATAATTTTTTTTTTCAAATTTAAAAAGACTAAAAAGGAAAAAGAGAAACGATGAGCGGCAATCTACTGAATGTAAAACGGCATAATATTCTCATTTCCATATCTTTTCGTTACTCAGAAATTTTTATCGAAATATTTGAAGCTCTTAGTAATGGAAACGCATATTGAAAACGTTGTACTATTGTTAATGTCATCGTATTTTTGTGTGTAAAAGTCTTGTATGGATAGACGAAGCAAAGCAAAATCTGAATTATTTTCTATCGAGCAGTTACAAATTAGATGTATGAGATGTCATTTTATCCGAAATATTTTTTTAGTTCCTCAATAACGTTCTGAAATTTAATAAGAAAATTAGCCTTAGCCTAAGAAGTATATATATATATATATATACGAAACACACTGGCCTAAAATGCACTGTCGTTAACGAGCCAACAATAATATTAAATTAGTGAATGATATTCCTTGGTACATAAAGGTTGAATATGATTTTAAAAGAATTACATTATACATGGTATTTCAAAAAAAAAAAAATTAATGTAATTTCGTAATCTAATATTTGAATTCTCTTTCAAACAAAGTCATTTTTTTAAACAGATGCGTAGAAATATCTCAAAATTCTACGTTAAATATTTAATGCATTAAGTCTTTTTGTTGTTCTTTTCAGGTATAGAAATGCCATTTATCTGAAAAGAAAAGGCGATTAAAAATATTAAATATCGCTTCCAGTGAGGTAGGTGTAACAAGATATTCTCGATGTAGTACTTCAGACTGGTTCGCTAGTGATGGCCATTTAAATGTTTATAGGAAATGGCCTAAAGATATCTAAGACAGAAGTAAGGTAAGATCTTCCAGAAACCCTGATACGTATATTTGCCCATTCTCTCCACATGGGCAAAATGTGATTCAAGGTCAATTTTTAAGTGGAGTTTCACCGATTAGAATTCAGATTTTTATATTTCTCGTAGATCGGTTGCCATATTTAGGTGAAAGGATCGACTCTGTCCTACTATTTAGTCATAGCCGGAGGGAAAAGAGTTGAACCCCTACTTTTCCCTAGGGTATTAGAGCTATGTGAAATGCAAACAGTCTCATCCGAAATTTGAACTCAGATCACTGTGTCTATTTCCTACAACGGTAGCCATTCCTGTGAACTCCAGTATAAGACTGAGTATTTCGCGATTCTGTCTATCTTTCTCTTTTTGGTGGCTGGCGTGCGAAGAAGGAAAAAACGTTAGCGTGAAAGAATAATGCGGGACAAATCAAAAATGCAAGAAGTCCTTTTCCTAAAAGGACGAAGATGGTAGCCAATACATTCTTCCTGCTTCCATGGTCCCATCGACTGAATGGAGAGAATAAAGTAAGAAGGGTCTCAACTCTTAAGGCAGATTCTGGGGTTTTGTCTTATCCCGTTTATACAGGGTTTTGCATTACAGAGAGAAAACTTTGAAAGCTCACATAATGATTAGTTTATATCTTAATCGTTGAGATAGATCTCTCCTTAGAGGAGAATTGGAAATAATGATTTGGTTTGGTTTGGCTTCGTTGTTTAATAGCATATCAACCTTAGTTGTTTTTTTAATCATCTTTACCAACCCCTCCCCTCGGGCAGGATATGACACAAGGTCAATTTTTATGCGGAGTTTAACAGGTTTCAATTCAGAGTTTTCCTTCTCTTAGACTAGTTACCTCACCCAGGCTGAAGAACCTAGTCTGCCCTACTATTTACCCATAGCTGGAGGGAGAAATAATTGGATTCATACCTTTCCTTGGGGTATTAGTGCTATGTAATACGCAATCAGTCTCGTCCAGGATTTGAACTCGTGTCGCCGTGTGCATTTCCTTCGACAATAACCATTACACCATTATTTAATGCCAAATCCATCCTTGTAGAGAAACAGCAGTGGTGCTATCTAACCTATAGCCAGGGGGATAAGGGGGTTCATACCATTCCTAAGAGCATCAGTACGAAAGTGAAAGTAAAAGTGTGATTGGAGTTCGAACTCACTTGCAATGATTCCACAGTCCAGCACGCTAACCACTACGCCACGGGGTTTTCCTAACATTTTATGTATATGAGGATAAATTATTTGGTTTCTTTGTCTTATGGCATATCAATCTTTGGGAGCTATTTAATGCCAAAGCCATCCTGGTAGAATAACAACAGTGATATTATTTAACCTATAGCTGAGAGAATAAAGGAGTACATACGTTTCCCAAGGGTATTATTGTAAAAGTGAACGTAATTGGAGTAGACAAAAGCGTACATGATTGAAGAAAACCCCGATATACTAATTAATAAATGTTTATTAGTTTAAACTGAGTGAAAATTTTGTTAGGAAACAGAAGTTACAAGGTATTTTCTGGCAAGAAAAGATAATATTTGTTACAGCGTAAATATTTTAAGAGAGAAAGTGAAAAGTCATGCATGAAATGTATCAGTTATTGTCCGCATAAATTTAAACAGACATATTTTGTGTTGGTAAAAGATATTTATATTTGTCGCTGCCCCCTACCAGACAGGACTTGACACAAGGTCAAAAGCCCGAAGGCCAATTAAAGTGGGGATAAAGGGGAGGGGAAGGTCGGGAACGAGCTGAGACTCAAACCCTGCTAGTCATTGACCCACTGAGTGCAATGTGGGTCTAATGAGTCAAGCAATATCACGGACCTAAATCTAGATCCGGGCACGTATGCCAGAATATAGCTTAAACTAGACCGTGAGGTTTAGTGCTATACAAGGGCTGCATAGGGGTCTGAAAAGCAGCTCGCCCACCTGAGGGTGGCCCAAACGAAGTTGGGGGCCTTTCGGGCTCGAATCTGCCATTGGTTTCGATACCCCATCCGGCACGAATGCCAGACGGCCCAGCCAAAAGGCCAGGTAAAAGATATTTGTTTAAGAGTGTCACAATATATATATATATATATATAGAGAGAGAGAGAGAGAGAGAAATATATATATGCCTTAAATATGCATGCGGCTGCAGCTGAAATTTTCATCTTTAAGCACAGGCTATAGTAGCAGTAGTAATTAATATCTGTAATCAATAACATATTCTTTCAATTTGAGATAATTAAGCTATCTTGAAATCAAATGCAATCTTGAAAGAGAAGAATGTTAAATTTTCACTCAAAAGAAAAAAAGCCGAAAGTTTAGAAGATACAGAACAATTTCATAACTTGTGAAGAAATTATTTCTTCGCTATTCAAAAGATTGAAGTAGGCACGAAATTAGATTTAAAAAGTTGATGATTTATCTATGAGTCTAATTAAATAAAACTTTATTTTAACGACCCAGGAGGGAAAAAATTCTTAAATTATTTCAGGCTTTGATTCTTCTAATTCTTCACGGCAAATCAAATATTGTTGCTTGTGAAGCATCTCAAAGAAATTTAAAAACTAGCGCGTACATTTTCATTGGTCATAAAATGTAAAAATGCAAATACGAAAATTACAGATTTGGGAGCTTATTTTTACAAAAAAAAAAATTAGTATAGTTCGTTGCTTTGTTTTACGGCGTATCAACCCTTTTTCAGGTCATTTAACACCGAATCAAATTTCAAACAATTCAATTAGGTATAAGTATAGTTTTTTGTTTATAAACAGTTGAATGTCAAAACAGTTCAGTCAAATGTCGAAATAGTTCTATTTCAAACAGTTCAGTTGAGCATAAATACAGATTCAATGTAAAAAAAACATTTCTATTTCAGGTAATTCAGTTTAGCATAAATACATATTTTAGTTCTATTTGACCCATAGATATGACGGTGGTACCACTCCGAGCCAGTGTAGACCGGGGAGCGATGGCAATGAAAGGTTTCTTTGCATTCCCCAAAGCTCAAGCATAGCAGGAACCAGACCATCAGATTGTTTAGTGTCATATCCCGGACACTCGTTGGGAGGGCTAACCTTTCTGCAGAGAAGCAATCGGTGTATTCTACAGCCCAAGCCAACTGGGCATTTTTTTTTAGTATGGAAACCAATTGATTTTCCATAGTAATATTGTGACTCGAGTTCGAACTCACTTCGAAGCTGCAGTCCAGCACTGTAGACATTACCCACGCTGACAACTCTCCTATGAAATTAATTTCTTTTTACAGTGATTAGAAGTTTTGTTTAATTTAGAATGCAACGTCAAATTTCTATATATTTCAGACAGATATTTGTTTATGCTGTTCAGGTTACTGAATAAAACAATAACAAAAACGGGGGCTGGAAATGAATTAGAAATCTCTATAACATTAATAAAATACAATACTTGCAAGCGGCGTGAAGAAGGTAAACGGTGCTAGTGGTGACTATTTTCCTTATTTGTCGTTAGTACTACTAACCGGACGAGTTTGGCGCAAGTTTTTTTTAAGGTAGGTCCGAGCGTAGGGTTGCTGTCCATACTTCGGACCTCGTCGGGATTCCCCTAAAAAAGGAGTCTCACGCACCAGCCGATAAACCTAGCCCCTCTGAGGAGTTTTAGAGCTTGAGAGAAAGCCCAATGAGGCTCTAGAAGGGTCGGCTTCGTCACGTGAACGCTGAGCTTCCCAAGCCAGCCTTGACCGAGTGAAACACTACCTCCAAAGACAGTTAGGCTGTGTTCACCCCCTCACAGTATTGTCCAACCTATTTATGGATATACCCATTAATGTTCATAGGAAGGGTATATAACAGGGTATATATCAGCACCTTCAGTACACCAAAAGCGTTGAAGGAGTAGTTTTACGCCTGCAAACAGAACTAACGAAAACTGGGAGTATATTTTTGTCCTTGCCCTTAGATACATAGATAAGTCTATCGTTAAACTGAGCCTATGTCAAAACGGTTACAAGAAAGGAGATAAATGTTTAGTTTGAATTAAAAATTTTTCCTTCTCCAAATTGGTTGCCTAACTAAGGCCAAAGAAACAAATCTGCCCTACTTTTTATACATAGGCATATGAAGAATAAATGTAATCCTTTCCCAAGCGGATTCGCACGGCGCGGAAGACAAACCATATTTACCCAACCCCTCCGCTCGGACAGGATATGACACAAGGTCAATTTTTTAGCGGAGTTTAACAGGTTTGAATTCAGAGTTTTCCTTCTCCTAGACTAGTTGCCTCACTAAGGCTGAAGAATCCAGTCTGTCCTACTATTTACCCATAGCTGGAGGGAGAATAATTGGATTCATACCTTTCCCAAGGGTATTAGTGCAATGTGAAATGCAATCAATCTAGTCCAGGATTTGAACTCGTGTCGCCGTGTCCATTTCCTATGAGGATAACCATTACAACATGGGCACCTCCAAGACAAACGGCCTTTACCAGTTTTCGAACTCAGATCGCCGATTCCATTTCCAACCAGAATAACTGTTACACTAAGCTAGCACCCATCACGTACCACAGAGACAACCCCAACAATCTTATAATCCAGCCCTCTACGTGGTGTAAATGGTTAGTGAGCTGGGCTGGCCGACTATTGAGACTTTGATTCTGAACAGGCCACCCCTAGCTTTAAGCGAAACAAATATAAGCTTAGTAAATGATAACACTACTTTAGAACAATGCCATAAAAGATCTAAAAACAATACAAGTCATCAAGTCCTTGTAAAACTCTCGATATCATCGTGGTATGAATATCGATTTTTGAAGTGCAGCAAATACCAATTTGATGATGACTCAAAGATATTTGCCTCCTCTTCCTGAAGGCTTTGTGGGGTTGAGGTAACGTACACGCGATAAACTGTTTAATTTCAAAGACCAGACAGAAAGATTTAGAGATAAAGTCGAGATTTAAGGGAGGAAGCAATGTATTAAAGAAGACAGATTTAGAAAAGGCGTTTATGGGGATGTGAGATCTTGAAAAGAATTGATGAGGAAAGAAGGTCAACGGTTGACTGGCCTTACGCTAAGTAAATAAAGAGATCGTAGAGTCAATGAGTAAATGTATACGTAAACGAGAGAGATAGAAACCAAGATAGATAGTTTTCATTAGAGTGATATAAATGGGGAGATATCGGAGCAGGGCTATTTGGCGCAGACATTTCTTCTTGGCGCCAATTCAGAATGTCAATAATATTTTTGTCTTAAAACGAGAAATGAACAACAGCAACCGATGGGCAGTGGTCATGAATCAAGTATCGGAACACGAACAATAACCGATGGGCAGTGCAACGGACCAGTAACGGACAAAAGACTCACATTCACAGACGGGCAGCGGACGGATCAAGTAACGGAAAATGCCAACAGCAATCAAAGAGCATTTCAACGGACCAGTAACGGACAAAAGACTCACAGTCACGGACGGGCAGCGGACGGATCAAGTTGCGGAAAATGCCAACAGCAACCAAAGATCATTTCAACGGACCAGTAACGGACAAAAGACTCACAGTCACGGACGGGCAGCGGACGGATCAAGTTGCGGAAAATGCCAACAGCAACCAAAGATCATTTCAACGGACCAGTAACGGACAGAAAGACTCACAGTCACGGTCGGGCAACGGACGGATCCAGTAGCGGAAAATGCCAACAGCAACCAAAGAGCATTTCAACAGACCAAGAGCATTTCAACAGACCAGAGCATTTCAACAGACCAAGGAAAAACGACAGGACCTGAGAGGCAATGCAACGGACCAAGAAAGTGGAAACGATCAACAGTAAACAAAGAGCAGTGCAACGGACAAAGCAACGGAAAACGAACTACAGTAAATAAACGGGAGTGTAACAGACAAAGTAACGGAAACCAAATACTGTAACAAAAGGAGAGTGAAATATTCACACTGTCCCGGAGTGGTTGCGCCTTCAGAGTGTCCTATCCATAACTCAAATAGAACAAAAGTGGTTGCGAGCGGACTGTTCTTACATTTAACCAGCGTATTTATGGTAAACTGAATTGTTTGAAATAGAACTGTTAAGATATTTAAACTGCGTACTTATGCTAAACTGAATTGAAAGAAATTGAACTGTTTTGACATTTAAACTGCGTACTTATGCTAAACTGAATTATCTCAAATAAAACTGTTTTTATTCTTAACTCAGTGTATTGCCCAGTCGGCTGGGGCTGTAAAATACATCGACTGCTTCTCTGCAGAGGGGTAAGAGTCTCTTCACTTCAACGAGGGTCCTGGGTATGACACTAAACGATCTGATGGTGAGGTTCCAGGAACATTGGAGCTTTGTGGAATGCGGAATACCCATTTATTGCTACCGCTCCCAGGTCAACTCTGTCCCAAAGTGGTAGCATCTGATAAGGCCCTATCTATGGGTCATATAGAACTAAATTGCGCGCTTATGCTAAACTGATTTGCTTGTAATAGAACTGTTTAGGCAATGTACCTGCATACTAATGCTAAACAGAATTGTTTAAATTAGAATTGTTTTTGACATTTTTCTTTTTGACCGGCTTATTGGCCAAGTGGGTAGAGTGTTCACCCATGATTCGAGAGACCTGGATTCAATCCCAGGTCGCATCATGCCTATGACTTTACAAATAGTACTTGATACAGCTTTGCTAAACACTCGTATCAAGGTACGCATCAAGGCTAAAGTGGAGCAATTCGGGAAAACGAGTAGCACCCTCCCCAACATCTCGTTGTAGTAGATATTGAAAAGTGAGCCTTCTGGTCGCCCTCGACTACGGTCGCCAGGTTTACTTTTTTTTACTTGACATTGAAACTGTAGTTACGCTAAACTGAATTGTTGGAAATAGAAGTATTTTGACATTTAACTGTGTGTAAACAAAAACTATACTTATCATAAATTTAATTGTTTGAATTAAAACTGTTTGACTAAACTGAATAGCTTGAAATAGAAATGTTTTTGTCAATGAAACTGTTTGACAATATTTTGACAATGAAACTGTTTTTGACCATGAAACTAAATTGAATTGTTTAAAATAGGACTATCAATTTGTATTAGAATGTGTACAGCATTAAGTAACCTATAAAGGTTGATATGCCATAAAACTCAAACAAACAAACAAACAAAGAAATAAAGAAAACAAAACAAAAACGACACGTAAATGTTTCTATTCAAACTAGCCTTTGATGTAAATACATCATGCTTTTTTCAACATTTTCTTTGAATTATTAACTTTATTTCTTTATAAAGTCAATTTCAATTTATATATATATATACCAGAATACCCTTTTTCTGGGTTCCTTATATTTTCAATGTTTTGACTCCCTTTCCTTTTCGCCTGAATATTTTTGTATATATATGTATATATACTGTTTTCACCCACAAATTAAATGTGTATGTCATCTGAAGAAACGAAGATTATATTCTTCGCCAAGATAAATTGATAATGGTAATCTCACTATGGTTGAGTTTTATTCCAAATATATTGCATACGCTCTGTATGTGAGTTTTCTTATATGAAGCTGAAAAGGAATATACTATAACAATAGCCATACATCGAGCACTCCCATTGATTTATCCTGCATATATTCTATATAAGAATAATCCCCACCCATAGTCTTCGGACGCTGAGTAAATATTACTGATATATATATATATATGTAGTTTGGTTTCTTTTTTTAAATGGCATATCAATCTTCATATATATATATATATATAGTTCTTAAGATGCTCGGTCAAATCATGTAAGGAGGAAGACTGAATTGCGCCAATGTTTCAGGACGACTGATATAAGAAAACCTGGGGTAGATATGAACTGATATGAAAATATAGCGAGCTTGATTGAGAGACGGGAACAGAGTGAAATATCAAAATAAACTGATTGATAGATATGGACATAATAAAAGTGATAGATTGTTAGGCAACAGATGGAAAAACTGATAGATAATGACAGCAATATGGATCAACTGAGAAATCAAAGTCTCTATACGCACATCTCAATATATAGGATCAATATTGATAGAAATATATTGCGTAAATGCTAAAGCAAAAGAGAACAGAACAGAACAGAAAGAAAGAAAGAAAGAAAGAAAGAAAGAAAGAAAGAAAGAAAGAGGATGAAAGTTGGAGGGATTACAAGAAAGAGAGAAGAGAGCAGTACGTGAAAGAAAGAAAGAAAGAAAGAGGATGAAAGTTGGAGGGATAACAAGAAAGAGAGAAGAGAGCAGTACGTGAAAGAAAGAAAGAAAGAATGAAAGAAAGAAAGAAAGAAAGAGGATGAAAGTTGGAGGGATTACAAGAAAGAGAGAAGAGAGCAGTACGTGAAAGAAAGAAAGAAAGAAAGCAAGAGGATGAAAGTTGGAGGGATAACAAGAAAGAGAGAAGAGAGCAGTACGTGAAAGAAAGAAAGAAAGAAAGAAAGAAAGAGGATGAAAGTTGGAAGGATTACAAGAAAGAGAGAAGAGAGCAGTACGTGAAAGAAAGAAAGAAAGAAAGAAAGAAAGAGGATGAAAGTTGGAGGGATTACAAGAAAGAGAGAAGAGAGCAGTACGTGAAAGAAAGAAAGAAAGAAAGAAAGAAAGAGGATGAAAGTTGGAGGGATTACAAGAAAAAGAGAAGAGAGCAGTACGTGAAAGAAAGAAAGAAAGAATGAAAGAAAGAAAGAGGATGAAAGTAGGAGGGATTACAAGAAAGAGAGAAGAGAGCAGTACGCGAAAGAAAGAAAGAAAGACAGAAAGAAAGAAAGAAAGGAGGGAATAAATGAAAGTTGGTGTGATTCCAAGAGAGAGGATGAAAGGATAGATTAATGAAAGAAAAAAGTTACAAATAAATAAAGAAAAAGAATTAAATAAGAAGTTGAAAAAAGAAATAAAGAAAGAAAGAAAAAGAATATGAAAGTCGGAATGATTTCAAGAAAGAGAAAAATGATGGGATAAAATAAATAAATAAATAAATAAAGGGAGAAAATGAAAGTTGGAGTGATTTCCCGAGAAAGAGGATGAAAAAATAGTTGAATAAAAGAAAAAGAAGCATATAAACAAAGAAAAAGAATGATATAAGAAATTGAAGAAAGAAAGAAAGAAAGAAAGAAAGAAAGAATAAAAGAAAGGTGATAAGTAAAAGTAAGAACGATTGCGTAAGAGAATTAACAGAAAAGTGAAAGAGAGAAAGAAGGAAACAATCAAACAAACAAGCAAACAATCAAATGTCAAAAAGAAAGAAAAAAATTACGAAAGAAGCTCTTTCTCTCAACATTCAAGTAAAATGTCCAAAAAAAAAAAAAAATGAATAAAAGAAATCAAGAAGATTAACAGACACAAACTTCAGTCAAGTAGAAGATTATGTCATTCTGAATCTCCGGAAATGGACAAAAAAACTAAAGAAATGAATGTAAAACGGAACATCTCTGAAAAATATGCTTTGAACAAGATCCTCTAATAGAGAAAAATGGACGCCAACACGAAAGACGGAATTGTTCCTGGGAAAATGAATTGCAACAAAGATAAATGGATTGATACAAAAATATGTAGATAAAATGAAGATATAAGCTAGAAAAAATAAAATTTTAAAAATAAAAAGAAAATGAATTTTTGGAAAACGAATAGAAGGAGAATGAATGAGAATTTAGTTTTTGTATATTTGATATTAGGATGCCATCAAAACAGATTTATATTACACAAGACGAATTCACTCCCAACAAAACGTGACACTGGGTCGAAAGAATCGAATAGTTAGAAAGAAAAACGAGTTATTTCCTATTTTGATGTGATATGGTATAAGGTCAGGATTTATACATACTTTGATGGGAAATCAAAATCAAATTTGATGTTCTGCCAGTGAACCTAATTTGCCAATTCAACATTAAGTTATTTTTCATTCAGTTTTATTTAGGGTGGTGCAAAAGTCTCTTAGAAACTTAAAAAATATTCATAATCCATTTGATTTCTTAAATATTATATTAGGTTTTCAAAAAAACCTCTCTGATTTTAGTATAAACAGTATAGAGTTTGTTCTATTGGTCTAAAGAGTAGTGTGTTCACCAATATTTATACCAAAGACTAAAAAATGGTACTTAATTCCGCCTGGCTTAACACTATCATTATAAGATACGGATCAAGGGTAAAGTGAGCAATCCAGAGAAAGGAGTAGCACCCTCACCTACACTTCGGTGTAGTAGCTATTGCAAAGGGAGCCTTCGGATCACACTCGACTAAGGTCGCTAACTTTTTTATATTGCTTTAATCACCATCATCATCAAGTCGAGTTGAAAGCACTGATTTCCCTGACTCTCTCACTCCATCCGTCCCTATTATCCATCGCTCCCGACAGGTCCTCTAAATTATACCCCGTGTCCGCACAGAGCTGAGATAAATAAGTTCTTGCGTGTCAGCCAACACTGGCATGTCCATGTCAAGGGATCAATAGAAGAACGTCACTTATGTGATCGTCCTTGCTTCTCCAGCAGCGTCCCGCATGCCTTGTTCGTCTTACTTGGGTGATTTTTAAGATCGGATTCAAAGGGACGTACAGTTGTTTATTGCGGGATGTTGCTTCCAGGATTTGTTAAAAAAATTCACATTCCTAATAATTAAAGTGTAATTTTTGTTAATTTTCAATTACTTCTTTCAGAAAATTATTTTGAAAGTTATATACTCTTCATCGTGAACAAAAAAAAAAAAGAATTGATTGCTTTATTTTTTTGTATGAGTTCCATCTCGGTCATAATTTTGCTTCGTAACTGTGGTAACCTTAAAAGGGAAAGAATCAGACAAGGTGGTACTTGAGTATAGAGGAACCGTCTACACTTTCATAGAATAAAGAAAGAGTTTTATTGCAAGAGAGATAGAATAAGACAGACAAGGAATAGTGAGGTATGCTACTAATCCCCGAAAAAAAAAGGATAGGTATAATGCCGTGCTCACCGTATATATTGTCACTCCACATGACTGAGAGGGTGAGTGGGATACTCCATTACAACAATATGCTCGGTCACAAGTTGCCAGAATGACATTGCAGAAACTCACTGACTTGGGATTGAAGACTTTGCCACATACATCATATTCTCCTGAGCTCTCAACTACCGACTACCATTCTTTCTAGTGTTTTTTACGTAAAAAAAATTCCGTGCCAAAAAAGAAGTATAAACTGCATTGAGTTTTATCGTACAGCCATACATAATCTTGTTAATTGATGGTAAAAATGCATACATGTTCAGGGATCATAATTTGATTAATTAAAAAAATTGTTTGAATTAATTTATTCAGGAAAAAATGTTTATTCTAAAATCGGATATTATTCTCGAAACAATCCAATATTTCACAATTAGTTTTAAGTAACTAACTAGAGTCAAAATAGATGTAATGAAAAGAAAAAACAATTTCCATTTTATTCAAAAGTTGTTAAATCTTGTAAGTGGTGTGTAATGTTTGTGCAACTCTGTAAATTGCATATAGATATGTTTATGCTCTAAACCAAATTTATGAAATTTTTATTATTTATGGTTGAATACTAAACAATAAAAACGATATATTTCGTAATAATAACCAAAGACGACTGACCAGTCGGCTAGGTCTGCAGAATACTCCAACTGCTTCTTTCCAGAGGGGTAAGACTCCTCTAACGAGTATCCTGGATATGAGACTAAACAATCTGATGGTGAGGCTCTGTACCTTTAGGGAATGTGGAGTTCCCCTTCATTGCCATTACTCCCATGTCCACTCTGGCCCAGAGTGATAGCACCTGATAATGTCCTATCTATGGGTCAAATAGAACTATACAGTGTACTTATGCTAAACTAAATTATTTTAAATAGAAATATTATTGACTTTTAAATTATGGACTTATGCTAAACTGAACTGTTTGAAATAAAACTGTTTATATGAATGAAAATGGATTTGGCATGAAATAACCTACAATGGTTGATGTACCATAAAACCAAACCAAACCAAACCAAACTCAACAGCATTGAAGCTCTGAAACCAAATGACGAAAATGTCACTAAATTACAGTTTGATATATTTGTTTAACGGCACATCAACACCTTGTGGGTTATTTAGTGCCAAAATTTGATTAATTCCTCAATCTTTCATTATAATTATTATTATTTTCAGTGTTCCATAGTTATACTATTTTATCGTTCTTTTTTGTTTATTATATTCATTTCGTTCAATACAGTTATATGGTTTTAGTATTCCCATTCAATAATACTTTTCAAACAGACTTATTCGACTCAAAAGGGAAAACTAAAAAGAAACTACCACTATAGGTCCGACTGGAACTGGGAGTGAAGATATTGAAGGAGTACTCCACACTCCCCAAACATCCAGAACTTGGGCCTCACCACCGAAAGTAGTTTTATGTCGTAAACTGGACAACTAAATTAGAAAAGTCATTAGTCAATATTTTGTCAAAAATAGTTATCATAAATTCACGACATGCACGTGAGTCAAAAAACAGTTTTCTGATTGGGGAAGGAAGGAAGGAAGGAAGAGAAAAAAAACAAAAAACAAAGGAAATATCAACCGTTGGTTAAGAGAAAGAATGTGCAGATTGTTGTAAGAAAGAAAGAAAGAAAGAAAGAAAGAAAGAAAGAAAGAAAGAAAGAAAGAAAGAAAGGGTATATGATGGAAGAAAAGCTCGACCGAAATTATGAATGCATGGCAGAAAAAAAGAAAGAAAGAAAGAAAGAAAGAAAGAAAGGGTATATGATGGAAGAAAAGCTCAACCGAAATTATGAATGCATGGAAGAAAGAAAGAAAAAATGAAAGAAAGGGTATATGATGGAAGAAAAGTTCGACCGAAATTATGAATGCATGGCAGAAAGACAGAAAGAAAGAAAGAAAGAAAGAAAGAAAGAAAGAAAGAAAGAAAGGGTATATGATGGAAGAAAAGTTCGACCGAAATTATGAATGCATGGCAGAAAGACAGAAAGACAGAAAGAAAGAAAGAAAGAAAGAAAGAAAGAAAGAACGGTTATATGATGGAAGAAAAGCTCGACCGAAATTATGAATGCATGGCAGAAAGAAAGAAAGAAAGAAAGAAAGAAAGAAAGAAAGAAAGGGTATATGATGGAAGAAAAGCTCAACCGAAATTATGAATGCATGGAAGAAAAAAAGAAAGAAAGAAAGAAAGAAAGAAAGAAAGGGTATATGATGGAAGAAAAGCTCAATCGAAATTATGAATACATGGCAGAAAGAAAGAAAGAAAGAAAGAAAGAAAGAAAGAAAGAAAGGGTATATGATGGAAGAAAAGCTCGACCGAAATAATGAATGCATGGCAGAAAGAAAGAAAGAAAGAAAGAAAGAAAGAAAGAAAGAAAAAAAGAAAGACAGAAAGAAAGAAAGAAAGAAAGAAAGAAAGAAAGAATAAAAGGGTATACGATGGAAGAAAAGCTCGACCGAAATTATGAATGCATGGCAGAAAGACAGATAGAAAGAAAGAAAGAAAGAAAGAAAGAAAGGGTATATGATGGAAGAAAAGCTCGACCGAAATTATGAATGCATGGCAGAAAGACAGAAAGAAAGACAGAAAGAAAGAAAGAAGGAAAGAAAGAATGGGTATATGATGGAAGAAAAGCTTGACCGAAATTATGAATGCATGGCAGAAAGACAGAAAGAAAGACTGAAAGAAAGAACGAAAGAAAGAAAGAAAGAAAGAAAGAAAGAAAGAAAGAAAGGGTATATGATGGAAGAAAAGCTCGACCGAAATTATGAATGCATGGCAGAAAAAAAGAAAGAAAGAAAGAAAGAAAGAAAGAAAGAAAGGGTATATGATGGAAGAAAAGCTCAACCGAAATTATGAATGCATGGAAGAAAGAAAGAAAAAATGAAAGAAAGGGTATATGATGGAAGAAAAGTTCGACCGAAATTATGAATGCATGGCAGAAAGACAGAAAGAAAGAAAGAAAGAAAGAAAGAAAGAAAGAAAGAAAGAAAGGGTATATGATGGAAGAAAAGTTCGACCGAAATTATGAATGCATGGCAGAAAGACAGAAAGACAGAAAGAAAGAAAGAAAGAAAGAAAGAAAGAAAGAACGGTTATATGATGGAAGAAAAGCTCGACCGAAATTATGAATGCATGGCAGAAAGAAAGAAAGAAAGAAAGAAAGAAAGAAAGAAAGAAAGGGTATATGATGG
>OY757929.1:48712857-48832857 GCA_963585895.1 Sepioteuthis lessoniana | reverse complement strand
TGTCCCTGATATCACCTGATAGTGTCTTATCTATGTGTCAAATAGAACTTAACTACGTACTCGTGCTAAATTGAATTGTTTGAAATGGAACTGTTTTTGACATTCAAACTCTAAACTGAATTGTTTTAAAAATAAGTATTTTGACATCTAACTGTGTATAAACAAAATCTCTACTAATACTAAACTGAATTGTTTGAGTTAGAACTGTTTGACTAAACTGAATAGCTTGAAATAGAAATGTTTTTGATAATGAAACTGTGTACTTAGGCAAAACTATATTGTTTGAAATAGAACTGTTTATTTGTATAAAAATAGATTTGGCATTAAATACCCTATAAAGGATGATATGCCATAAAACCCAACCAACCAACCAACCAACCAATTTTTCAGCAAGCGTCAGAGAGAGGGAGAAAGAGAGAGTTGGAAGTTCAGAGCGGAGCAAACGCGGCGCGAAGAAAATCGACACAGAGAATGACAACGAAGCCGGCCTGCGGACGTCGCTTGTCTCATGAGGGTGGGAGAATATATTTCTCTGTATATCGAAATAGGTGACATCCTTTCACTCTATCTTTCTCTTGTTGCGACTACTATCACCCGAAAAAAAGAAACCATGGCATCAAGCAACCAATAAACTCGTTCGTGTCGTATTTTAGGGGTTATATTACGCTTGAGTTTTTCTTCATTGCCCTGTCGGTGAAGTAACGTTACACATGAGAAAAGAAGTGATATAATGATCGATTGACAAAATCAAAGAGAATGGCTTCGAACTGACGAAGAAAAGAAGCAGAAGATACCCCGCAACAACAATTACCGACGCCGACTCCGCCGATGACATAGCGATACTGGCAAATACACCTGACCAAGCCGAAACACTTCTGCATAGTTTGGAACGAGCAGCAGCAAGCATAGGCCTTTATGTAAATGCACACAAAACGGAATATATGTGCTATAACCAAATGGGGGACATCTCCACTCTAGAAGGAACCCCACTTAAACTAGTAGACAAATTCACGTACCTAGGAAGCAGCGTCTCATCAACCGAAAAGGACATCGAAACGAGGCTAACGAAAGCATGGACAGCTATCAATAGGCTATCGATTATATGGAAATCAGACCTAACCGATAAAATGAAACGCAGTTTCTTCCAGGCAGCGGTCACATCGATACTGCTATATGGCTGCACTACATAGACGCTAACAAAACGGCTGGAGAAGAAACTAGATGGCAATTACACAAGAATGCTGCGTGCAATCCTGAACAAGTCCTGGCAGCAACACCCCACAAGACACCAACTGTACGGCCACCTGCCCCCTATCACGAAAACTATTCAAGTTAGACGAACCAGACATGCAGGACACTGCTGGAGAAGCAGAGATGAACTCATAAGAGATGTACTCTTATGGACCCCCACACATGGCCGCGCAAAAGCAGGGCGACCAGCTCGAACGTACATTCAGCAGCTATGTGAGGATACAGGATGTTGTCCTGAAGACCTACCTAGGGCGATGAACGATAGGGAAGAGTGGCGAGAGAGGGTCAGGGATATCCGTGCTACCAGCACGATGATGATGATGATGATGATAGAAAGAACGAACTGGGCCATTGGCCTAATGAGTAGCGTGTTCACCAATGTTCCGGAAGACCTTAGTTCAATCCCAGGTCGAGTCATACCAAAGAGTTAAAAAATTATACTTGAAACCCCTTGCTTAACACTCAGCATTATAAGGTAAGGATCAAGGGTAAAGTGGAGCAACCCAGGGAAAGGAGTAGCACCCTCCCCTACACCTCGGTGTGGTAGCTATCGAAAAGGAATCATTCGGGTCAGCCTCGACTAAGGTCACCAACTTTACTAACTAATAGATAGAAAGAATGAAATAATTGAAATAACGTTTATTGATTGATTGATTGATTTTAATAGCATTTCAAACCATCCTACGTTATTTTATGCCAAGTATTTGGCTAAATTTTTTAGATGAGGCTTGACATTTTTTACCATTGAGAGTATTCGGACTGTCTTTATTTCTATTGTTATATTCCCAACATTTCAACCGACACGTCCTTGGGCCTTCTTCTGGTGTTTCATGTCGAAATCGGGAGCTCACATAGCCTATAGCAGAAGACATCGAGCAACGGCTGAAGTGCTTCTAAGTGAAATCATATAGAGGTTGAAGGTTCAATACCAAGTACAGGTAGATTATAAGGATTACTTAAAGCTTGTACCCGCTCATGGTAAACGGAATTAGAACAATATACCCCAGAAGATGAAATAAAGGGTTCGGTTTGAAGTTCCGTGTACGTTCTCGAGTTCAAAACTCCTGATGTACCATAGCCAGATACGGCCATGTGTGAAATAGACATATGATGTTCATCTGTACATAACATAGAACATAGGAATCTCGAAATTCGAAAAACACATAACGACTTCTCGGTTCAGTTACGAAACTTTATATTACCTTTGACTTTAAAAGTTCTTCGACATATGGAGAAAGATACACATTCTTTCTATTCTGGCTTTGTCATCACCCCCCCATCTCGTGCTGCGCCCGTAGCGTGCAAATTCGTCTGGCCTCTGCGAGCCCCGAAAGTCGACCCTTCTCGTCCGGTGTCTAGTCTCAACTCTACTAACTTTCTTCAAAATCCTCCGTGCGTTTCCAGTGCGTGACGTCATTCGCACTTGCTAGCCCCGTTTCCCATTTCGCGCTATTGTGACATCTCTGAGTGACACGTCCGCTCCGCCCGCACGCGCGTGAACACCTGTGTTAATGTTGGACCTAAGTAACCCATGCACTGAGCCGAAAGGTATAAAACGAAATCCCTCGGCCATTATATTACACTGAAGCCTGAAGTACGTATCAGCTAGAACGTTGTAAATATAATAATAAAGATGAAGATAATTGTCCGAATACACTAAATGATAAAGATACATTTTAGTGTAGTTGTTTAAGACATTTTTTTTAATTCGATCCTATCAAATACAAATACGTTTTAAATAGATACATTTAGTCCATGGATGGGACCATAAGAAATACCATGAGGCCGGTTGAGAGGGGGACCTGGAAGAAATGGCAGTAAAGTGGTATTCCACACTCCCCAGGTCTGGAATCATTCCATCAAATGCTGTTGAATATCATATCCAAGACACTCCTTGTTATGCAGGGAGGTGGGTGGGTCTAACCCTCTGTGTAAACGATATAGTCAACATATTCTAAGCCCTACTGAAAGGGCAAGGAAGGAGAAAAGGAAGAACGGCATTCGAGTGGCTGGAATATATAAACAATGGGTAGGTAGTTGAAAGAAAGGAAGAAAGAAAGACAGACAGACCGAAAGAGAGAGAGTGGTGGATAAAAAAGTGGGATAAGCGGATAGTAGAAAGAAAGAAAGAAAGAAAGATTGAGTGGTAGATGGAAAGATAAATCGAAAGAATGAGTAGATGGTAGAAAGAAAGAAAGAAAGAAAGAAAGATTTGAGGAAAGAAAGAAAGAAAGAGTGGTAAAAGGAAAGATAATCTAAGATAATATTGAATGGAAGAAAAAATAAGGAAAAAAGAAGAAAGTTAGAAACAAAAAAGAAATAAGTTACAAATGTTGATGAATGTGAATTGGGGAAGAAGAGTGAATGAAAATAACAAATTACAAATACACATGAAATAAATTAAAAGAAATGACAGTTGAATTATGAAAGGAACAAAAGGAAGAAAATAAATAAAGAGTGAACGAATAAGCGGCTACAATGAATGACAAAGAATTAACAAGAAACGACGAGAAAGAAAAAAAAACGTCAGTGATAAAATGAATGAAGAAGAAAGATGACAAACCATTTAAAAAATTATCAGGAAATCCCCAATGAACACAATGCATTGGACAGTTTGGTTGAGTATCAGGTGTTTTTACGTTTTTCACTGATCAGAATGTCTAACATTTTTAGATCAAAGATCATAAACGTTTGGGAAGACCAATATGTACATGTTTTTTTTTATACAAATGAAGTGGCCATACAGTTAACAACTGGGTTTCCTTTCATCTGTACATATCTGAACTTATCTATTGGAATCCCAAAGAAAG
Source organism: Sepioteuthis lessoniana (assembly GCA_963585895.1). Classification (NCBI taxonomy): domain Eukaryota; kingdom Metazoa; phylum Mollusca; class Cephalopoda; order Myopsida; family Loliginidae; genus Sepioteuthis; species Sepioteuthis lessoniana. The sequence goes on along the minus strand of OY757929.1, from coordinate 48,828,796 downwards.
AAAGAAAGAAGCATAAAAATGAAAAAGAAAGAAAGAAAGAAAGAAAGAAAGAAAGAAGAGTAAAAATCAAAAAGGAAGAGAGAAGATAAAGAACGAAGGAAAAAAGAGCAAAGAAAGAAAGAAAGAAAGAAAAGAAAGAAAGAAAGAAAAAAGAAGCGTAAAAATGAAAAAGAGAGAAAGAAGAAAGAGAATGAGAGAAAAAAGAAGCAAAGAAAGAAAGAAAAACTGAGGAAACAAAAGAAAGAAAGAAAGAAAGAAAGAAGCGTAAAAATAAAAATAAGATAATGATGAAGGAAAAAATTAGGGTAAAAAGAAGCAAAGACAGAGAGAAAGAACCGAGGAAACAAAAGAAAGAAAGAAAGAAAGAAAGAAAGAAAGAGAGAAGCGTAAAATAAAAGAAAAAAAGGATGAAAAAAAGAGATAGTGATAAAAAGAAGAGAAGAAATAAAGAAAAACTGAGGAAACAAAGAAGAATGAACGAAAAAAACAAACGAACAAAAAAACAAAACAAAATGAATAAACAAACAAAAGTAGAGGAAGAAGCGAAGAAAGAGAGAAACAATGATTTAAGGGAAGTAAGAAAGAAAAACAAACGGGGATTAACAAAACGAAAAATAATGAAGGAAAGAAAGACAGAGGGAAAGAAAAACAGTAGAGATTGGAAAGATGTGAAAGTAACAAAGAAAAAGAAAAAGAAAAAGAACAAAGAATCAAATAAATAAAGAAAGAAGCATCAAAAGAGAGAAAGAATTAAAGAAAGAAACAAAAACAAAAAAAGCAAGAAGCGGATAAATAATGAAAGGAAGAAAGAAATGAAGGATAAAGGAAATAAGGATGTGAGGAAAGAAAGAAGAAACCGAACAAAGAAAGAAAGAAAGAAGCAGGGAAAAACGAACGAAGGAAAGAAAGACTAAAGGAAAAAAAAAACTAAAGAAAAAAGACAAAGAAAGAAAATGGAGGGGATGAAGCAAAGACGGAAAGAAAGAAAGAAAGAAAGAGATTAAAAAGACGAGAAAGCTACAAAGAAAAGAAAAAAAAAACGAAATAAAGCAATTAAGAAATTCCAGAGAAAAAATCAGTAGAAAGAAAAAAAAGAACGGAAGAATCTAAGAAAAATGAAAGAATACAGAAGAACAAAGTGAGAAAAAGAAAATTAGTACAACTTTAAAAGAGAAACGTTTGGTTTATTTGCATACCAACCTTTGTAGGTTATTTAAAGCCAAAGCCATTCTACTAGAAGAACAGTAGAGGTACTATTTAACCTATAGCTGGGAAGTTCATACCTTTCCCAAGGGTATTTGTCAGAAAGTGAACGTAATACCGCGACTGGAGTTTGAACACGCATACTGCGATTTCGCAGTACATCGCGTTAACCATTATACAACGAGGCCACCCCTTAACCAGAGAAAGAAAAAGAAATGGAATGTGAAGAAATTTGAAAAAGAGAAATGAACAGCCCGAAAGCAAATAAAGAAAGAAAGAAAGAAAGAAAGAGTGAATGAATGAATGAAGTTTGCATAGAGAGAAAATAGAAGGGGATGAGACACAAAAACCAAAAAAAAATTTTGTTAGAATAGTGAAAAAAAATTATCAAGGTAGCCTATCGATATTTACAATGATGTATCTGTTAGCTTGAATTGGGAAAACATGAACCAAATTGCAGTACTATCGTAAAATGCACTGTTGAACTTAAATTGCACAGAATGACCTGCACCATTGCAGCATTTGGCCAGACTCCAATTGCAAGTCAGGATCTGCTTTCACGTCAAAGTGACATAGTACATTTGGGCTTGTCAACCTTTGTCTTCCGTGTTCCGCAAGGTAGTGGTGTGGGATCGAGGGATTTTCAATTCCTCCGTTTTTTATTCTGGGTTTGGTAAAAGCTTTGAAGAATTGGAAATGTGTGGAGAATCTAGATTCACCAACCATAAGTAATTTCGGAGAGGAGCGTCGATATCAACGATGATATCCCTTGAGTACATGGAATAAATTGGCACACAAGAAGATATTGAAGGGGTTGGGCAGACGAACATCGGAACTATCTTGGCTTGTACTGTTGATCTCTAATTGTTTTGGGCGACAGGTAAGCCCAGTAGGATCCATACTCAAATGCCAAGTTGGGGTCTACACATAAGATGCACCTTGATACAAAATGCGAAAGAAATAACTACTACTGTTGTATAGTCACCACCATGACCAAGTATACAAACTCATATGCCTGCGAAATCATAACGGCGACACAATAAAGACGAGTGGCACAGTTCTTTTAGAAAAATATACTGCTCACTTTATTGAAAGGGTTGTGTGTGAGAGGGAGTTGGAGACCGAACAGAACTGCAACATATTGACCCCCACTCTTATGGCGATCAGCGTTTCTTTCCCGTTCTTCTGGGCTGCTCAACTGGGGGCCTGGGGGCTGGGGGCCAAGCTCTCTGCTAGGTGCTGTTTTCTCTACAGCATCATTTCTCCAACGCTTCTGATCCCCAAACTCATTCGGGGGTCCCGAAGGCCCCTTCTGTTGGGTGCTGTTTTCTCTACAGCACCATTTCTCTAACACTCCGATCTCCAAACTCTTTGAATTTCCTGTGCACGGAGTTATATAATAGTTCAACGCCCACTCAATATCTTCCCATAACTGGCCATCGGAATATGCACTTCTGCCGTCTTTGGAATGGCATGTTTGATCGTCATCGAGCGGAAATAACTGTCCTGCAGTTCACAGGTCACTCTCTTCCGGTGCATCAGTTTGTGACTGTACCGTGGGATTTTAACCCTCTCCCATATTGTCACCCAAGCTCGTCCATGCCAATGGAATATGCACTTCCGCCGTCTTTGGAATGGCATGTTTGGCTGGGTCGGAGGTCAATATACTACACTATATTTAGTTTGGTTTGGTTTGGTTTAGTTTGGTTTTATGGTTTTGTAGCTATTTACTGCCAAATCAATTTTTGTGCAAATAAACAGTTCTATTTCAAACAATTCAGTTAAGCATAAGTATACAGTTTAAATGTCAAAACAGTTCTATTTCAAACAATTCATTGCCTATTTTGTTGAGGCTATAGAATACATCGACTGCATCTCTGCAGAGGAGTGACTCCCCAATGAGTGTCCAAGATATTATACTAAACAATTTGTGAGGCTTCAGTAATACTGGCGTTTTAGGGTTATGTGAAGTACCCCATTATTGCCATCAAACTCTGACCCATTCTGGCATTGAGTGGTAATACCTGATAGGGTCCTATTTATAAATCAAATAGAAATAAACAATGTGTCTATGCTCAACTGTATAGTTTGAAGTAGAACTGTTTTGACATTTGAATGTGTAAACAAAAAAAAAGCTTTGTTGATATACTTAACTAAGTTGTTTGAAATAGGAGTTTGATCGTTTTAACTGTTATGCCGACTTGGCCATCTGGTACATTCAAAACTGCAGCCTGCGTGATACAAGTGAAATAAGGCAAGTGATTATAGTAGCTCCATCTAGTTAATGTCTTCCTATTTTCTTTCCATAAGCAATCAATTGCGATCCTGGTTTAAACTAGTCATGTTTTTAAAAGGGTGACCAAAAGACTTATGCAAGAGATCACACAATAGACTGTCTCATAGGCTGGACATTTTCTAGAGGTCAAGGTCTTCCATTAAGCTTTCTTTTAATCGGGGAATTCGTGGTTATAAAGTTATCTACCTTGAGTAGTATCAGGTTTCTATCCAGAATAGCATCATTCCGACGTTGCCTGAAATGAGCACAAAAAGCTGTGTAGTAATTACAGATTCACCAGTCTGAAAAACCTTTCAAATACATGGTGTGCACCGATCCAAGCCATAATCGTAACTGGTCCTTTCTGAAAATAGAAATGATCAGTTATTAACGAGATCGAGCTACCATTACCAATTGCCTAAGATCACTTGCGCCTCGGGTTACAGTTTAAAATATGAAGGCTACTTCAGTCATATCCTGCATGCTTACGCCAATCTGCCCTTGGCTTCTCAAGTTCGCGACGAATTCCCGAAGTTGAAGAAAAAGATTTAGAGAGAAAACCTATTTTATTTTTAATCTGATTGATTTGGTTTGGTTGGATTCTATGGCATATCAACCACTGTTGGTTATTTAGTACCTCATTCTCTTTATACATATATATTAGATATATATAATTTGGTTTGGTATAGTTTTATTGCATATCAACCATTGTAGGTTATTTAAAGTCAAATCCTCTTCATACATATATATTAGATATATATGATTTGGTTTGGTTGGTTTTTATGGCATATCAACCATTGTTGGGTATTTAATGCCAAATCCTCTTTGGATTTGGTTTGGTTGGGTTTTCTGCATATAAACCGTTGTTGGTTATCTAAAGGCAAATCCTCTTTATACATATATCATCATCATCATCATCATGTCATGCTGGTAGCATGGATATCCCTGACCCTCTCTCGTCATTTTTCCCTATCGTTCATCGCCTCTGGCAGGTCTTCTGGACTACATTCCGTATCCTCACATAGTGGCTGAATGTATGTTCGTGCTGGTCGTCCTGCTTTTACTCGGCCTTGTGTAGGGGTCCATAAGAGTACATCACTTAGGAGTTCGTCCCTGCTTCTCCAGCAGTGTCCTGCATGTCTGGTTCGCCTAACTTGAATAGTTTTCGTGATAGGAGGCAAGTGGCCGTACAGTTGGTGTCTTGTGGGGTGTTGCCGCCGGGACTTGTTCAAGATTGCTCGCAGCATTCTTGTGTAATTGCCGTCAGCTTCTTCTCCAGCCGTTTTGTTAGAGTCCATGTAGTGCATCCATATAGTAGTATTAATGCGAGCGCTGCCTGGAAGAAACTGCCTTTCATTTTATCGGTTAGGTCTGATTTCCATATAATCGATAGCCTATTGATAGCTGTCCATACCTTCGTTAACCTCGTGTCGATGGCCTTTTCGGTTGATGAGACGCTGCTTCCTAGGTAAATTCAATATATAGGATTTGGTTTGGTTTAGTTTTATTGCAAATCGACCATTATAGGTTATTTAATGCAAAATCTTCTTTATACATATATGTATATTAAATACATATGATTTGGTTTGGTTTAGTTTTATGACATATCAACCATTGAAAGCTATTTAAAGCCGAATCCGCATCATACATATATATCAAATATATGATTTGTTTTGGTTTAGTGTTATTGAGTATCAACCATTGTAGGTTATTAAATGCCACATCCTCTTTATACATATATATCAAATATATAAGATTTGGTTTGTTTGGGTTTTATGGCCTATCAACCATCGTAGGTTATTAAATGCTACATCCTCTTTAAACATTTATATTTAATATATAGGATTTGGTTTGGTTAGGTTTATGCCATATCAAGCCATGTTGGCAATTTAATGCCAAATCCTGTTTAAACATATATATTAAATATATGATTTAATCTGGTTTGGTTTTATTGCATATAAACCATTGAAGTTTATTTAATGCCAAATAATTGTTATACACATACAATATGATTTGTAAATATTCTGTAGATAAAATTTTTAATTGAACCTGAGTTCATTTTTTGTTCAGTTAAATGCTTTCAGTTATTAATGTGTAACAGTAACAGTTTAATATCTGTCATATATTTGCATGCATTTAAATGGATATACATATGATTTTTAAGTGAATTGAGAGAAGAGAATTTCATTTTTAGCTGAGTTAAAAGTAATTTGTTTGCACAAGAGTATTGCTGTTGTTTCTATTGTGACGCGAAATTGACAAAAATCCCAAAACGGGACTTTTATTTTCGCACGTGTGAAGACGGGGCAGGTTGGCACTTGATCCCCTATATAGTAAGTCCTCGTTCAGAGTTTTTCTCTCAGGCATATAAGAACTGGCATATTATGTGAGGGACTAATTTAGGGTCAGACTGACCGCCGCTGGCAAGGGGTTCCAAATTTCACACTATCCACACACCCACCAGGCCGCTTTCACTTCCTTTCCCAAGATAATGGAAGAATATGGACCTATAGGTTTTAGTCGTAATAATATTATATTGTAGTAGTCGGCAACTCCGGTTTCCCGTGTGATATTTTAAAGGAATTAATAGGACAATTCTAAGCAAGATAACATAAGGCGAATAGAAGCTGAAAAGGAAGCATGCAGTAACAAATTCGTAGAAGAACTGCAAAGAACAAACTTAGACCACGTGGTAACATAAAAATATATGATTTCTTTACTACAGTTATATACACTTTCAAAGTGTCAAAACATATAATAATTGGACAGTCCACGAATATAAATGTCTTTTCTTGACTTTTGTTTTTCTTCAAATTTAGAGAGAGAGAGAGAGAGAGAGAGAGAGGTATACAAAATTTGGGTATAAAGGAGAAATGGCCCCAAAGTTACTTATCTTATTTTTCGACGGGGTTCCACTGGAGAATCTTTCTTCTTTCACGGGCTAATAGACTTTATTCTATTTTTTTACACTGGCTTGAAGAACCTGGGGTCCCTCGTGTCTCAGATATTCTTTTGTCTTCAACCCGGAGTAAATGGCCATGGGTCTGTCTGCCACGAGCCCTGATCAAAAACTAACTTTCTTATTATTTACTTCCGCTGAGGGGAAGGAGTCCCCACTTCCGTTTTGGGGTCCCAGCCAATCATTTGGCTTCTCTCTTCTCCCCCTTGGTGTCCGGCGACTTGAGGTTACTAAGTAAAAACACCAGTTGATATTCCCTCTGTGACCTACATTCTCTCTTAACGGTCACTTTTTTGACGGGTCGCCACTGTTCATTCCAACGGGAGGATAGTATTAATCTTATTTCTATCGTCTCCGTGGTCTATCACGTGACACTACACATTTAAGTGGTTGCAATTATTGTTATCAAGCACTAATAATTCTATTCAATATTAATCATTCATTTGCAGACAATAAAGTGGTTATAAGTATTGCTAATTGACACTACTTATTCTATTTAACACTATTCATTCATTTGCACACAGTTACATTGTTCATAGTACTGCAATGTATCACTAACACTTCAAGTAAAACATCAGTCATTTGTTTATACTCAGTTAAAATGGTCGAACAGTTCTATTTCTAACAATATAACATCAGTCATTTGTTTGTACACAGTTAAAATGGTCGAACAGTTCTATTTCTAACAATATAACATCAGTCATTTGTTTGTACACAGTTAAAATGGTCGAACAGTTCTATTTCTAACAATATAACGTAAGTCATTTGTTTGTACACTGCTTGAATGTCAAATATTTCTACATGACACATAGATTAGACTCAGGTCCGACCACTCCGTGTCAGTGTGGACCTTGGAGCAATAGCAAGAAGGGGTACTCCATATTTTCCGAAGCTGGAGTCTCGCCATTAGACGGTTTAATATCATATCCAGGACACCCGTTGGCGGGGGTCTTATTCCTCTGCAGCGATGCAGTCGGAGTATTTTACAGCCCCAGTCGACAGGACTCTTTTGCACACGGTTATATGATATCAAGTAGTCCTATCTGATACAAAAAAAATTTAATAGATCAATTCAACCCGTAGATGGGGCCCTAAAGATACTACCACTCTTTGGTCAGAGTGGACCAAGGAGTAATAGCAAATTTAGAAATAATCCACATTCCCCACATATCCGAAATTGAAGCCTCATTATTAGTTGTATGCATTTACAAACCCCTCCACATCCGCAGGATATGACACAAGTGCAATTTTTAAATAGAGTTAAACAACTTTGAAATCAGAGTTTTCTTTCTACTTGACCGGTTGCTATATAGAGTTAAAAGAGCCAGTCTAACCTACTATGTACCTAAAGCTCAAAGGTACTATAGCACTGAGAAATGCAAGCAATCTCGTCTATGATTTCAATACGAGTCATAGTATTTATTTTCTTCAAAGCTTCACCATCAGATGATGTTTAATGCAATACCAAAGACACCCCTTTTGTTTAATGGGTGTTACTCCTCAGTCAGCATATTTTGATCAACATCGATAGGGCAAGTTTATCTCCGTGTTGACCTTTTTGGCTGGTAGTTCATGAAGAGAAGAGAGTTTGTTCTAACTGACTATTTTAAACATATATAGAAAGAAGAAAAAAATAAAATTAAAGAAAAAACTCAGTATGTCATAATATGAGGTCGATTTGAATGCAAATACTCTCGGCGAGAATTCGATCTCGTTTCGCAACTTTTGTTTTTCGCACAGGTAGCAGTTATGCTAGCTGTACTTTCATAAAGTTAACAACCAAAGAAAATAATAGAAAAGAAAAATGAAAGACGAAAAAGAGATGAAGGGAGGGAAACAAGAAGGATAAGAGAAATGCAAAGTGAGTGAATGATTAAAGAAAGAAAGAAAGAAAGAAAGGAAACTCAAAGAAGAAAAGAAAAAAGAAAAACAGATGTAGAAAGAAAGAAAGAAAGAGATGAAGAAAGAAAGAAAGAAAGAAAGAAAGAAAGCGATGAAGAAAGAAAGAAAGAAAGAGATGAAGAAAGAAAGAAAGAAAGAAAGCTCAAAGAAGAAAAGAAAGAAAGAAAAAGAGATGTAGAAAGAAAGAAAGAAAGAAAGAGATGAAGAAAGAAAGAAAGAAAGAAAGAGATGAAAAAAGAAAGAAAGAAAGAAAGAAAGAGATGACGAAAGAAAGAAAGAAAAAAGAAAGAAAGGAAACTCAAAGAAGAAAAGAAAAAAGAAAAACAGATGTAGAAAGAAAGAAAGAAAGAGATGAAGGAAGAAAGAAAGAAAGAAAGAAAGAAAGAAAGCGATGAAGAAAGAAAGAGATGAAGAAAGAAAGAAAGAAAGAAAGAAAGAAAGCTCAAAGAAGAAAAGAAAGAAAGAAAAAGAAATGTAGAAAGAAAGAAAGAAAGAAAGAAAGAAAGAGATGAAGAAAGAAAGAAAGAGATGAAAAAAGAAAGAAAGAAAGAAAGAAAGAGATGACGAAAGAAAGAAAGAAAAAAGAAAGAAAGAAAAAAGAAAGAAAGAAAGAGATGAAGAAAGAAAGAAAGAGATGAAGGAAGAAAGAAAGAAAGAAAGAAAGAAAGAAAGAAAGCTCAAAGAAGAAAAGAAAGAAAGAAAAACAGATGTAGAAAGAAAGAAAGAAAGAAAGAAAGAAAGAAAGAAAGAAAGAGATGAAGAAAGAAAGAGTGAGTAAATTAATGAAAGAAACAATTAAAACAATGAAATTAAAAGATCAGTAAAGAATAGCCAAAAGATTGTAATTAAAAAAATAAACGCAAGAAAAAGGAATGTCCAGAGGAAACAAAATGCTTTGAAGACAAAGTTTTTCCTTCCTTAAAAAGGATAAAAGAAAAAAACAAAAAGAGTTACTTAGCACATAAGCAAAGAAATATAAAATATAAACATACTAAAAATGCACTCAAAGATAGTAATAAATAAATATTATGTGAAGTTTGATTTGGTAAAAAAAGACAACTAGGATATTAAAAATATGGAAGGAAACCCAGCTTACAAAGAAAAAAGGAAAAGAATGGACATTCATAAAAGAATAAAAAGAGAATCGAGGTGAATAAAAAAAGATATCGAAAAACAACGAAATAGTTGGCTTCGGTATTTTTGTTCAATGACAAATCAACCTTCGTGGGTTATATAATGCCAAAGTCATCCTTGTAGAAGGGCGGTAGTGGTATTACTTAACCAGTAGCAGTGGGGATAAGAAGGCTTCGTATCCTTCCCTAGCGTATTGATTCAAAAGTCAAACGTAATAGCGATACTGCGGTTTAAACTAGCTTAATATGATGTTGCAATTCACCGTGTTAGCCACATCACAGAGGCTTTACTCAGCAACGAAAATGGAGAGCACAAACAATAAAAAAATTAATTAAAAAAAAAAAAAGCTTAGGAAGACATCGCTAACATAGAACAGGTTAAACTATGTAGAACAGACAGCGATTTCAACGAAGAAAACTCTTTGAATATCATTCTCTTTCTTCCCTCTCGCCTTCTCTCTCTCTCTTTCTCTCCTCTTTCTTTCTTTCTCTCTCTCTCTCTCTCTCTCTCTCTCTCCTTCTCTTTCCCATCTCTCCCTATCTATCTATGATGTCCCTAAAAGAAATAGACAGTGGGAAATTTATTCATTTACTGCTGCATTGGGCGCCTCGAGTAGTGTAATGGTTAGCATGCTAGACTTGCAAATCTTCACAAGTGAGTTCGAGTCTCATTGGGTGCCCCATTTATATAGCCTTGTGCCACATCTAAGTAAAAGGCTTAGTAAATTACTGTTATTTATTGCTGCATTTTACGGTCGACTCAGAATCGAAAATTAAACGCACCAGAAACTCATCTGATTAGTCGCGAGAAAGTGATTTCTCAACATGGCTGGAATAGAAATGGCGTTAATTTTCTGCAAGAAAGTTACTTCAAATTGTTCTAGGCGTCTGCCAACCGTCGTAGCAAATAAAGACCACGCTATTAAATATCAAAAGCCGTGAAGGTTTGTTAGACAACCTCGTTAACCATAACCCTACCCGAAGCGCCCATGTTAGTATTCTTTATTTTGTCATTTGCTTCACTGTAACACAATATATATATATATATATATATGGCCCGGGAGACCTGGGTTCAATCCCTGGTCGAGTCATATTAAAGACTCCTTGCTTAACACTCAGCATTATAAGGTATGGATCAAGGGTAAAGTGGAGCAATCTAGGGAAAGGAGTAGCACCCTCCCCTACACCTTGGTGTAGTAGCTATCGAAAAGGGAGCCTTCGGGTCACCCTCGACTAAAGGGAGACAACTTTACTTTACTTACTTATATATAAGGATATTACACCCAAAGTTATCGTCTTAGCAAGACTGGACTTCGAACTAGATTATAGCAATGTCACAGTTCAACACATGGTCGCCAACTTTACTTACTTCATATAGTTTCAAGTAATTATTTCTAATAGATAATAATCATTTTTTGCACATGGTTATATAGTTTCAACTAACTAATGATAATCCTTCTTCATCATCATGATATCGCGCTATCAGCACGAATATCTCTGACCCTCTCTCGCCACCCTTCCCTATCGTCCATTGCGTCCGGTAGGTCCTCAGGGCTACCTCCCATATCGACACAGAGCTGCTGTATGTAGGTTCTGGCTGGTCGTTCTGCCTTTGCTCGTCCATGTGAAGGGGTCCACAGAAGAATATCACTTAAGAGCTCGTCCCTACTTCTCCAGCAGTGTCTCGCATGTCTGGTTCGACTAATTTTGATTGTTTTCGTGATGGCTGGTAGGTGGCCGTACAGCTGCAGCTTTGCGGGATGTTGCCTCCAGGATTTGTTCAATATTGCTCACAGCATTCTTATGTAGTTGCCGTCAAGCTTTTTTACCTATTCTTAAAACAAATAATTTTCAGTTATAAGGCATGAAGTATTTTTATCGAATACTATTCATTTTCAAACAAATCTACTGATCAGAATGAACCCGTGAGTAATGGTAATGAATGGGGTACTTCCTACACCGGACATTGGCCTAGCGGTTAGAGTGTTCGCTAATGGCCCGGGAGACCTGGGATTGAACCCAGGTCGAGTCATACCAAAGACTCAAAAAATGGTACTTGATGCCTCCTTGCTTAACACTCAGCATTATAAGGTACGGATCAAGGGTAAAGTGAGCAATCCAGGGAAAGGAGTAGCGCCCTTCCCTACACCTTGGTGTAGTAGCTATCGAAAAGGGAACCTTCGGGTCACCCTCGACTATGGTCGCCAACCTTTACCAACTTACTTACTTCCTACTTCTAAGATCGCATGAACTAAAGCCACTCCGTAAGATACGATTTAGTATCCAAACGAAAAAAATCATTCTTTTTTGTATTGTGCTATCTAATATCTCTAAAGAGATTGCCGTTAGCATATTCTAAACCTCGCCGACCGGATGATTTACATGACTGGGCTACTACTTCAATCGCCACTGACGTCATCATCTCGCTTCTTAACTTTATTACAGTCAAGAGTATATAAATTGTGGATTGTTTGCCATACGTGGAATGTGATACGGTACGAAGTCAGCCCTGAGAGAGAGAGAGAGAGACAGAGAGAGAGAGAGACAGACAGACAGAGAGAGAGAGAGAGAGAGGGAGAGCGAGAGCGTGAGAACTTACACATGTACGGTGTGATGGAGGCAGTGGTTGTCATTCTAGCCAAAATCAATTGCAATCAGTTAAGCTATCGTAGGCTCAGGTTGATATCGATCGTTACAGAAGTGTGCGTACGTGCCCTCCACCTTAGTTGAAAGACCGACAATACTTAATAGGAAAGCTTAAACAATATGCATTACGGAAACTTCTCTTTGTAATTTAAGAATAGTCCGAAATGCTGAGAAAAGTCAGAGTCTTAACTCATTACCGACCATACCATGAACAGAACACTTATTTTTCGATAGAATATATATATTTCTCTCTCTATATATATATGTATATACACGCTCCCCAGCCATGGGGATTGAGCACTATGGCGAAGGAATTAACGGCTACCACTCGCATAATGCAAAGCTCTTCGAATGAATTTAGCACTCTGGTATCCGGTAAGGCAGAATGTAAACAAATGAAAGCTACTACAAAATGCCTTATAATTCCCGAGTTGACGTGGGTCGCCTGCGAGCTGAAAGGTATGATACTAAGTCTAACGTAAATTTGGGCGGGTTTCGATCCCAGCTTCAAGCATCCTACTTCTCTTACCCGAAAACACACCACAGTATATCTGCCGAGCCAAAAAGATCCAAAAGGTATGAAGTCCATATGATATCAGGATAATATTCACGAGTGGCTCATCTCTCCGGGGGCATCTCTTCCGTTTTAAGCCACCAACAGAATTCAACATGACCAAGAACTGTGTGTACTCAATCCGTTGTTTCTGTAGGGAAGTATACAAAGGTGAGACATGCCGCTCATAAAAAGTTAGGCTTGAAGAACATCGAGAAGCAGTGGGACATGGTGAAATTGAGAAGTCGGGTATGGCAGACCTCATATGAAAGGAAAAATGGAAACCATTTGCCCTTATGGGATGAATTGATAGATGAATTGATAGATAAGAACACTGAAGAATTAGACGCCTTAAAGAATCAGCTCATATACTGGACTATAATGAGCTGTTGAGAAGACCAAGTATAGAAATGAATACAATATAGGAAAAGCTAGATAAAAATCGTAATATGAACTCAGGTACAAAAATATGCATAATATCAGAGATTCATAGTAATGTGAGAACATTAAGTTTATAAGTCCCAAAAATTCACTCTAAATTGTCCAGCATGAAAAATAGCGTAACAGTTATTGTCGTTGGTTCATCATATTGAGAGATAATCATCTGGGTGTTGCAGGTTCAATCCTGACCGCAGGCGAGAAACAATACAGGAATAATTTGTTCGTGTGTCCGGTTATGGTTAATAGAATCAGAGCAAGCGATCCCCGTGGATATTTCAACGTCGTTCGAAATTCCGTGTAGGCTCCCAAGTTTGACAAGAAACATCTGAAGAAGGCCAGTGGACATGTCAGACCGAAATATTGTGAATATGAAGAATATCGTCAGAAAACCCTGAATGATAAAAATTATTTGTATTACATTGCAATACTTGAAACCACTTCACTATGTGCAAACTAATGATTAATATTGAGCATAAATATTAATGTTAGATCGCAATACTTGAAATCATTTAACTGTGTGCAAACAAATCAGCTTTGTCTCATTAAAAATAGTATACCTACAAACTATTCACTTACAAATCTTATATGTCTAACCATTTAACAGTACGCAAACAAATGACTGATATTAAATTGCTTCTGTTCGTAATACTTGAAACCGTTTTACTGTGCATAAACATATGAGCTCTGACTCGTTTAAAATTCTACCAACTAATTATTCGTTCACAAATTATACATATATTTGTAAAGAGGATTTGGCATTAATCAATCTACAAGGGCTGTATATGCCATAAACCCTAACCAAAGCAAAGCAAATCAGAAACGATAAATGAAAATATGAACGTATATTAAACGTGATTCCTTAATCTCTAGGCATAAAATAACCCAAAATGGCTTGAAGTGCCATTAAGATCAACTTAGTAATCCTACAGCTGTAATTCCGTTGAATATATTGACTTTGAGATTTCAGCTGGAAAAGGTTTTAAACTTTTAGCGAATTGTCAAAGGCGGTATTCATTTGAAATCCAACTGAGTTAGAATATGGCAGAAGGACGTTTTATAGTGACGTCAGTACACGAATCGATTCGCATACGCGGCAGATGTAAAAATTCTTGACCTCTTTTTAAGGGCGCCTCAAGCACTGAGCAATAAACTAAGTCTTGCGAGTAAGTAAAGAGCTGAAGGGAGAGGATTCCTGTGGCCAAGATTTAGTCAGAGAAATACATTTCTTTCAATTTTACTTCCTATCTTTTAAAGCTTCTTGGTTTGGTTTGTTTTTGTTTTTTTTTGTTTAATGGCATATCAACCTTTGTAGGTTATTTAATACCGAAGCCATTCTTCTAGAAGAACAGTAGTGGTGCTATTTAACCCATAGCTGGGAGGATAAGGGGGTTCATACCTTTCCCAAGGGTATTTGCCCGAAAGTGAACGTAATAGCGCGACTGGATTAAAGCTTCTTGACCTCCCAAATGATTAGATACCATTGAATACTTTACGCATAAATTTATTCACTTAAACATATATTCATAGATGTTAAGCCTAGATGTATACATAGTGATACAGAAATGCTCGTATTAACATACATATGTAGCTAAGTTAACGGAGTTAACTTGCTTTTGAGAATATTGTTGTTACAATTTTCTTCACAGCAACTGGATTGTGTTTATGAAAAATATCAAATGTTTCCAGTTTTCTCCGAGAAAAAGTTGATTATTTAGAAGACCGGATGTGACCCCGTAAAGCGAGAGGTCAAGCCGTGTTGTGGATTTCAAAGCTGGCTAGATGTAACAGTTAGTTTCGGCGGTACATATACTAGATCTAACAGCCAGTGATAGGCTGACAATATTGGAATATTATTTTGTGTTGGTAGAAGAATTAACCCTTGAACTTGATTTGAACAATTGTTGATTTGGGATCTATTTTCAGCGTGGGAATAGAATTGAATTATTTAGAGATGTACATATAATATACTGTTTTTATGTCACAAGATAGTTGGTATTTCGGGAGTGTCCTCATGGTGTAGTGGTTAAAGCGATGGACAGCGGAACTGTAATAAGCGAGTTCGAATACCAGTCGCACTATTACGTTCACTTTCAGAAAAATACCATTGAGAAAGGCATGAACTGCCTTATCCTCCAAGCTATGGATTAAATAGTACTGCCACTGTTCTTCTAGAAGGGTGGCTTTTGTATTAAATAACCTACAAAGGTTGATATGCCATTAAAAGCAAACAAAACAAAGCTGTTGCTTCGACTTCGAAGAATGGTCATCTCATATTTAGAAAGACAGAAGACACACACCTTTTGGATAGCAGTCGGTCGTAATACACTCCATATCATCATATAAGCGCCTGCGAACCAACTCCCATACGTACGCACTCATCAGTAAATGACGCCATCATTCTACTAAGCTAAGTTAACTTAACACCGACACACAAATAGCTAGTCCAGACACTGTATTCTTTTTGTATAATTATTGCAACCAAAAGGCAGTTGATTGTATTTAAGTTGATTGTCTTTTATTTAACATCCTGTTATTAAACTGTTTACATAAAACTGGCATTTTTCTTCCGGGAAGTGACCGAATGATACTATTTAGAATATTCGTCACCACTGGAGATTACCACGGCTTATCGGTTTGGGAAACACGCTTTTCCTTGACTTATAAGAATCACAACACATTTTGAACGTCAAGCAAGATGATCGACGACTGAGACTTTTCAGAATATTCGTCAACAGCGGAGATTACCACGCGTTATCGGTTTGGGAAACACGCGTTTTCTTGTCTTATAAGAATCACAACAGATTTTGAACGTCAAGCAAAATGATCGACGACTGAGACTGTTCAGAATATTCGTCAACAGCGGAGATTACCACGGGTTATCAGTTTGGGAAACACGCGTTTTCTTGTCTTATAAGAATCACAACACATTTTGAACGTCAAGCAAAATGATCGACGAGTGAGACTGTTCAGAATATTCGTCAACAGCGGAGATTACCACGGGTTATCGGTTTGGGAAACACGCGTTTTCTTGTCTTATTAGAATCACAAACACATTTTGAACGTCAAGCAAAATGATCGACGACTGTCCCTTCGTGATATTTTTGAATTGTAAACCTGCTACCATTCCGACAACAGTGCAGAGAGTGATATTTCATACGGGGTTTGAATCGAGTTGCACGTCAACGTATTTGGAGGGAACAGGGTTGAGTTTATACGTATGCATTACTGAACGGAAAAATGTTCATCTAGTAACAGAAAAGTTTAAAGAATCTCCCATCTTTTGACGCTAACTGATTTGTAGTATTCTGATTTTAGATGCCTATGCCTACTAAATACCATTTAACATTATACCTATACTCTAGCGATACACGGCATGTAATGTTGAATTAAGTTGACTAAACGATGAACAAATAAAAATCTTAATAAATTAGTATCAAACTGGCTCAATTAAGCGGAATTACAAGTACATATTTTCAAGACTTGGCTCCAATAAATGGACCTTTCGATTCACCGGCGACCCAGTTAAACGTAATCTATTGTACATAGATATTCATGTCTCTCTATAAATCTATTCAAGACATTATGATGCCTAAGTTCAGCTGCAGTTTAAAGATCGGCTGTCTGTTAGCCTGGCGCACCAATTAGTTGAGGGCCATAATTCTTGGCGATAGCTTCTGGCCTGAATTAAGGAGTATTATCGCTAACCTGTCGGTAAGAAGATCGAATAGAAATCGAATTTGAGCTGATTGTTAGTTTACATGGCATAGTCTCTGCTTTTAAATCAAATAAGCTTTGGCGTAAATCTTGAAAAATCAGACAACCTGGAAGGACAAACAAAACAATTTTGGCAGACACACAGGCGCCTAAAATCGTACAGTATTACGAGAAGTGAAGTACTCAAGTCAATGTCCTCGTTACAAAATATACACTTTTTACATATATATATATATAGTAAATAATTACTGTGAATATTCAAAGAAAGAGTGCTCAATGCACGGCTATTTAATTAAAAATATATTCGCAGAGCAAAATATATACTTTTGGTTTAAAAAGCAAGAAATTTAGAAATAGAATTTATGAATTCTATTTCAAATTTCTTTTTTTTTATCATATATATATATATATATATATTTTGCGACCGAATTCCAATCCTAGAAGAGATTGTTTGCGTTTCATATGGTGTTAATACTCTTAGAAAGGGTATGTATCCTACTATTCATCCTCAAACTATGGATAAATACGGGGGCAGAGTGAGCTTTTTTAATTCTTGGTATGGCAACCGATCTAGAAAAAAGAAAACTCTGAATTCAAAACCGTTAAATTTCGCCAAAAAGATTGATCTTGTGTCACATCCTTCTTGTGCAGAAGGATTATATATATATATATATATATATATTGGCAGCATTTCTTCGTTAATACAAATTTCGTGAATATAATAGACATTTTCTGTCAACATATTTTCTTGTTGATCTTTTCATATTGCCGTATTGATTTTATAGTATTCGGCGGGAATTGATGGGTATATTTTCCATAATTGTTTATTTCCCAAGTAATTTCTGCCCGACTTTGGGCCATCATCAGGGGATGATGTATTACAAAAGTGATGTAACTTTTATATGTACAAAAATACTTTGTAAGAAGAAGAGCATCTGGGTCGTAGCAGTGTGTAGCGTTTACTTTTAAAATTGTCCTATAAATAGTGTTAGTAGCTAAAGATATTGAAGTACATTAGCACCCGTTTGAAAATTAATTATATATATATATATATATATATATATATATATAATGAATTGAGATATTGAGGTGAATCTGAATATATGATATAAATAAGAACGAAATATCACACTTCTGAACACGTTTTAAGTGTTTGATTTATCTACACACATTTCTACCATATATATATATATATGTGTGTGTGTGTGTGTGTGTGTGCTAGAGTGTTCGCAGATGGTCTAGGAGATGGAAGTTCAATCCTAGGTCGAGTCATACAAAAAACTCAAAAAATGGTACTTGATGCCGACATGCTTAAAACTCATCATTATGAAGTACGGATCAAGGGTAATCGGAGCAGTCAAAGGAAAAGATTACCCCCCAGCTACACTTAGGTGTAGTTACTATTGAAAAGGGAGTCTTCAGGTCACCCTCCACTAGAGTCAGCCAACTACATATATATATATATATATATATATATACAGCCTTTCCACTGTCTCCGATGAGGACATCCTGCCGATTCTTTGCTCCAGTTTCCTTCGAATTTTGAATGGGTATTGCCAATTTTCTCAAAGGAATATCTATGATTCTTAGGTTTCTTTTAATGATGTCGTCATGCCTGAATTTTAGTCTACCTGTTTTACTTGACCCTTTTCCACGTTGAGAGTGCTAGATCTGCTTTTTGATTATATACATGTAGATATATGTAAAAGAGAGAAAGGAAACGAGAAAGCAAGAGAGAGAGAGACAGACAAACAGACAGAGAGACAGAGTGAGAGAGAGAATGAAAGAAAAAGAAAGGGAAAGTTAAAAAGGTAGTGACACTGAATCTTTATGTTATCTTAAATTCTATCGATTTGAAATATATATATATATATACATATATATATATATATATATATATATATATATATATATATATATATATATATAAAGATCAAATACTCCAAAATGCTTCGATAGTAGATGTAATCTGTGTTTAGAAGAAAAGATGCACATTTTACTTTACCCAGGGCCGGAAAAATTAAATAAGAGAAGTGAATTAATAGCTAGGTGTAGACATAGGGCTAAATTTAAACTATAGATAATTAACATAAATAATGTTTTTTTTTTAAAAACATAGGATTAAATTGAGAATTAATGTAAAT
Source organism: Sepioteuthis lessoniana (assembly GCA_963585895.1). Classification (NCBI taxonomy): domain Eukaryota; kingdom Metazoa; phylum Mollusca; class Cephalopoda; order Myopsida; family Loliginidae; genus Sepioteuthis; species Sepioteuthis lessoniana. The sequence continues at coordinate 48,809,826 of OY757929.1, read as the reverse complement.
GAATAAAAATAAAATAAAACGCTTGATAGAAAATGTGAAAAAACCATATCATATATACGTACTTAAAAAGTGTAACTGATAAATAGGCTCTAAATAAATTTGATTTTAATAAAAAGTTAAATTTATTTAAATCCTGAAATTAAGTTAATATAATTTTTACTCTATCGTTACGTAAAGTTATTGAATAAAGTTATTTTTCTAATTTAGTATTAAATCTGTAGTTTTAAGTTGAAAAATAATTAGAATTAAAAAATTTTTTTTTTAATTAATTTACTATAATTCTAACCGACAATAAAATAAAAAACGGAAATGGGCTAAATGAGGAGATAACTCTTCACCCCTCTTCTATCCCCTCCCACCTTCTTTCCTGTGTCTATTCTGATTAATTTTATCCATAAGATCTGAAGAAGTCCTATTAATTTTTTTTTTCGTGTTTTTTAATTTTTCAAAAACACATAACAGGATGGAAATTAATTTATAATCCTAATGTGACCGGTTTGTGTTTTTTCTTAATAATATATATATATATATATATATTCTGATTCTGAAAGTGCAGTACTTTCCATACTCATCCAACTTTGCTCTGTGCGACTTGTTTCCAAAAGTGATTAATTAGATTAATTGAAAATAGGACACTGAACGTGAACGAGAAAAGAAATTCCGTGAAATTTATTTGCGTATAAGATCTAAATAATGAATCAGTTTTGGAATCATCTAACAAGATGATAACACGTCATCGGAAAGTCGAGAATTTCGGGCTCAACCGAATGGTTTTAAACTATTACCCAGTAACGATAAACAGAGGAATCCTGTGTATTGCAGAGAAACTTCTAACTCATACCACCTTCCATTGATTTACAATCTTCGTAAGACATTTAAGTCGTTATTGACATTGCACACACACACACACACACACACACGTATATATATATATATATATATATATATATATATATATATATATATATATATTATTCGGTCCAGTTAAACCAGAGTTGGGAGTAATTCTTTCAGGACAAGAAAATCATTCAAAAACTGAACATTTAAATTTTCCTGGTTGAGAGGTCAATGTGATTAATATTACAGAGCAATACTTTCTTTAAGAAAAAAACCAAAGACCGGTTACTTTAGGATTATAGTTTAAATTTAAACTATAGACTAATGATCATAAATAAAAGTTGTTCCTAAAAAAACATAGAAATAAATTGAGAAATAATGAACTAAATGAACTAAAATAAAATAAAATAAAAATAAAGAAAAGGAAAAAAAAAGTATCTGATATACGTACACGACACAAAAAAGGTAACTGAGGATATAGACTCGAAATTAATATAAGTATTAATATTTCCCTAATAAAAAAGTTATTATATAAAAAAAAAACATAAAAAAAGTTAATTATCGAACTTAACTAAAAAAGAAAATAAATAGAATAAATAACAGAAAAATAAAAATGTTAAATTACTATAATTCCAACCGACAGTAAAATTAGATAAATAAAAATAAATAAAATAAACAAACAAATAAAAAAAACGGAAGTGAAAAAAACGAGTAGATAACTCTTTACTCCTCTTCACCCCCCCATCTCTATTCTGATTTATTTTATCCATAAGATCTGAAGAAGTCCTGTTATATTTTTCTTCGTGTTTTTGGTTTACATCAGAAACACAAAACAGGATGGAAATAAATTTATAATCCTAAAGTAACAGTTCTTTGGTTTTTTTCTTAAAGAAAGTATATATATATATATATATATATAAATTAAATCGTGAGTCGGAATTTTCTTACTAAAGTTTTGCCTCAACGGCTTCTCAGGGAATTTCGTACCGACTAACGACAAAGGAGAAAACACCATTTTTATTAACCAAAACCTACTCAGCTGAAAATTTACATAAAATTAAAAAAATAATAATGATAAATTAACCAGGAACACTACCTTTAATATCTAGTTTATTAGCAAAAAAAAAAAACAAAAAAAAAACACTTCTGGTATAAATACGTAGAAACCTAGCTCTAATTATAGAGTAGCCACTCCCTTTTGTGTTTATAACTGTTAAAACCCTCCCTTTGCAAGAAGCTATATCTAACTTCCCCGCATTACAAAGCATGCAATCTTTGTCGCCAGCTCTATATATTCACGGCATTTTTTTATAACTTCCAATTTCAATATGGGATCTATTCCTTTTTTTTATCTTTAACCTCCCACATATAACTAGATAACGTGGTACTATGCCTATATTTTTCGTGGGAGAAACTCGTTCTATGGTTATAGAACCTAATTTTGAATTCCCCTTGCGTTGACCCAAAATATACCTTTTTATTTCTATCACTATACAGATCACTATACACTTCCACTTTATACACTACACATTCCGATCTAATATATATATATGTGTGTGTGTGTGTGTGTGTGTGTGTGTGGTGTTATGAAAGACATATAGGCCTTGTAATAGTAAAATGATACAAATCACCTTTTTAAGGACTAGTATTGGATCGATGTCTCATTGACAAATGTTGTTTTTATCAACCATCATTTTAATAAAGTTTTAAACGGAGATGAGAAAAAGTTACCTCAGCGATTTCTTTCATAAAAGCGACCAGAAGATGTACTCACCTGAAAGAACAAAAAATATATAATTAGCAAAATACAGATTAAAACAAATAAGTACAAATAAATTTATTAATATTGACGTTTGTTTGTTTTTTGAATATATGAATATTTCTATATATTTCTTTGTTTTATATATATATATGTATTTCTATATATTTCTTTGTTTTATATATATATATGTATTTCTATATATTTCTTTGTTTTATATATATATATATATATATATATATATATATATATGTGTGTGTGTGTGTGTGTGTGTGTGTGTGTGTGTGTGTGTGTGTGTGTGTGTGTGTGTGTATTTCTATATATTTCTTTGTTTTATATATATATATGTATTTCTATAGATTTCTTTGTTATATATATATATATCATGTCGTGCCGCTAGCACGGATATCCCTGACCCTCTCTCGCCACTTCTCCCTATCATTCATCGCTTTTGGCAGGTCTTCGGGGCTACATCCTGTATCCTCACATAGCTGCTGTATGTATGTTCGAGCTGTTCGTCCTGCTTTTGTTTGGCCATATGCGGGGTCCCTAGGAGTACATCACTGATAAGTTCGTCCTTGCTTCTCCAGCAGTGTCCTGCGTGTCTGGTTCGTCTAACTTGTATAGTTTTCGTGATGGAAGGTTGGTGGCCGTATAGTTGGTGCCTTGTGGGGTGTTGCCGCCAGGACTTGTTCAATATTGCTCTCAACATTCTTGTGTAATTGCCGTCTAGTTTCTTCTTCAGCCGTTTAGTTAGCATCCAAGTAGTGCATCCATATAGCAGTACGAAAATACGGCTAGGAAACTACTTTGCTGACCAGATTAATAACACTTACAGGTCTGCGACAGCGGAACACCTGATAAATAACCATGATTGTGCCTCATTCCACAGTGTGGACCTGTTTACTTTTCTAAGTAGGTCCAACTCATATTTCCTCCTTAAAGTGTTAGAGACCATACATATTTTGATCCATAAACCTTCCCTCTATCAGCAGAGAGAATATTTATTGGATCTTAATTTGATTACAGTTTAACATTCCCGTCCCCGTCATATTTTTTTCTAACATTACAGAGTCTAATTCCTCTCTTTTTTCTTAATCGTTTTCCGAGTTTAACTGTGACCAGGTAGGACCGAAACCGGTTAGTTGTTTATTTCTATTTTTTAACATGAATAAATTTGGTCTTTTTGTTTGTTTAATTAAATTTTGTACCCCCCCATAGAATATATATATATTTCTATATATTTTTTGTTTTCTGAATATATATACATACATATATATATATATATATATATATATATATATATATATATATTTCTTTGTTTAATATATATATATTTCTATATATTTCTTTGTTTTCTGAATATATATATATATTTCTATATATTTCCAGATACAAATAATCTAAACACAATTATTTACGGAATTCTCTGTGTTTACGTTCTGGACCACAGTATCGTAGTAAGTGAGTTCAAACTCAGGTCGGACTATTACGTTCACGTTCGAACTAATCCACCCAGCAGCAATGTGCTAAATAGTACCTAAACAACAACACAAAAGAAAAAAAACCTTAACCACAAAAATAATTACATAACAATTAAATATCAATATTAATCAATGCTCAAGACTTAGAAAAATAGATATATTTGTGTTAAAAACACCCTAACTACCTAACACCTCAAACCATCCTATGTCTACCACTTTCAGCCTTTTAATTGTTATGTATCTGAAACTTTTTAAAATAGGGATACAAATAAACCTTGACAAGAAACACATTCTCTTATTAACATAATTTAACTAATTATAACTAAATTCCATTCTACCTTTATTTCAAAAACCAAAAGATAACATTACCCTTAGTACAATCAACAAAGGTGCTATGAGCTTTATTATCGGAAAAAATCTTAATTTGAATTTAGACGACAAATAACCCTGGTCCAGTCGACTGGGGCAGTAGAATACACCGACGGCATCTCTGCAGAGGGGTAAGACTACCCACTCCCAACGAGTGTCCGGGATATAACACTAAACAATCTGATAGTATGGCTCCACTAATGCCGGACCTTTGGGGAATGCAGAGTACCCCTTTATTGCCATCGCTCCCTAGCTCCATTCTGGCCCGGAGTGGTAGCACTTGATAGCGTCCTATCTATGGGTCAAATAGAACTAAACTGTGTGCTTATGCTAAACTGAACTGTTTGAAAAAAAACTGTTGTGACATTTAACTGTATGTAAACAAAAAACTGTAGTTATGCTAAAGTGAATTGCTTGAAATAGAACAGTTTCTATGTTAAAAATGGATTTGGCATTAAATAATCTACAATGTGTTATATGATTAAGGAATGATTTTTATATTAATCATTTTTCGTTAATTATATTTTATCATTCAGTTTGGTAAGGCTTTGAACTACTCAGGTCTCTTAGTCCATGTGCATAATCATTTGGTGCAGTCTTATGCTCGAGCAGAAAGGATATGACAATCACCATTTGTCATAATAAAATACCAGACTGGAAATGAGGCTGGAGTGTGGATGACGTCATGCCCAGAAGAGATGGTGCTGAGAATTTGAAGATTTTGAAAAGACGGCAGTTGGGTATTCGACCGTTGAAGACGGCAGTTGAGTTTTCTACCGCTGAGGCGTGCGGTTGAGTTTTTCGGATCTCGATTGGCAGAGATGAATTGAGATCTTAAACATCACAAGATGCACCGCACGTTGGGGTGGGGTCAGCACAGTATGATTAGCATAGAATTTTAAGAATTGTGTGACCCTCTTTGTGTCGCCATGGACCGAAGCCAGAAATTAATAAACCCGTTCGTAACTGAAACGAATGAATCTGCCTGTTTGTGAATTAATTTTTTTTTTAGTCTCTACGGTTCCAGGTGAGCATTGTCAGAAGATAGCGGTTTCAAATCCTACCCAAGCCGGCCAGAGGTTTACTTGGTCAAAAACGTGGTGCGATAGACAACAACTATAGAAGGCAGTAATTACTGGGGATACGGTTACAAGACTCAGCATTCCTATCCGAGGATCGCGGTAAATCACCTGAAGAAGGCCAGAGGTGAAATTTGGCCGAAACGTAGTGAAAGAAGAAACAACACAAAACCTAACAAGATGAGAAAAAAAGTCCGCAATAAATAAAAATTAATTCTCAGATTAAGAAGCCTCATCTCAAAATGATTCCAATTAAAGACAAGAGTCTGGCTGTATTTGTATATGTGTTATTATTACTGAATCACCAAATTATACAACACAATGGTTGATATGCCATAAAATCAACCCATCAACCCACCGACCAACAAATGACCCATCACATCAAATATATAACTCACTTCGAAATACAAAGTAATTCCTAGTAAATTAGCTGCATTCATTTTCATTAGGTTGTCAGAATATACTGTGTGGGGGTGAGTTGTATTTAGTTATTTCAGTAGATATGCGTCTGTATTTTACGGATATTGCTCTCCATATTATTTCCTCCACAAATACAACACAAAACTTTACAATCGCGTGAAAGAATTGGAATATAACACAACGAACGTTAAACAACAAACAATTTAATATACATAAAACAGAATGTGAAACAAATAAAATATATGATGTGTAAATGGTCTTTTGGAAAATAAAGTTTGGCTAGAAGAAAATAAATTTGTTTAAAGGTGTGTGTATGTTTATGTTTAACGGGGTCCGTAAATAAGTCGTTCTTACTTACATTAAGTTCATATTGGGTTTTATGATTGTGGCGACAGTGTGTCGCGTTGATGAAAGAAAGTTTGTCGGGTTTTCCTTTTGAACGTGATTCACGGCCATCTGTAGCTAGGTCATGAACTTTAGTTGTGGAAGGAAAGGAATTTGCCGGACAGAGTATCGGCAACTGCTTTACTGACTAAGTGGATTTTTGGCTAGTCTTAGTGAATGGCTCCCTAACTGTGTGTTATTTATACCGTAATAGTGGATCAAAGAATTCTCCTAAAATTTTGGCGCGTAGACATTTATTGACCAATCAGATTTGTATTTTACTATTTTATTTTAAAGCCTAAATATTTTCTGTTAGTTGACTTCCGATTCTATTTTTCTAGAATGTTCCTATTCTATGTTTTTAGCTGATTGGTTGAAAAAATTGAAAATGTAACTTAAATGCTAATGCGGTTTTGATCCTAAATTTCTAGAATGTTCTTAAGTATGTTTTTATTGCTTATTTTAAGACTAGGAAAAATGTGTATCCCATAACTGCCTCATGCCAAGTTATGTTGAAGTAAAAAGCTTAGAAATTACGATTTAGGACTTATAAAGAAGAACTTTAAAAGCTGTCTGTGAACCAAGGGTGATCGAATAAACTTCTTTCAGAACTTAACAGTTTCTCCCTTTTTTATGTTGTTGGTAAATACACTTTAGCTATTTTATGAAATGATTCTCTTTTGTTTGAAGCAATGACACTGACTTATTTTTATTTTGTCGACAAATCTGGTAGTGATGCCTCGCTGTAGGTAAGCTGAAACGAAAGACAGTCTACAATGTCACTGTAAATTAAACATCTTTGCACCGGGCTCACAAATCGTTGCATATCTTCAGTTGTTTAGTGGGAATTAGTGACTTAAACACGACCTAACTGGGCCATTGTCTTAATGGGTAGAGTGGTCCGGGAGACAGGGGTTCAATCCCAGGTCGATTCATACCAAAGACTTAAAAAATGGTACTTGATGCCACCTTGCTTAACACTCAGCATTATTAGGTAAGGATCAAGGGTAAAGTTGAGCAATCCAGGGAATGGAGTAGCGCCTTCCCCTGCACCTCGGTGTTGTAGCTATTGAAAAGGGAGCCTTCGGGTCACCATCGACTACGGTCACCAACTTTACCTACTTTTATACTATGAGCAGAATGCGACACAAGGTATTATTAGCGGAATTTACAAAGTGTGATTTCAGAATTTTCAATCTCCTAGATAGGTTGCCAAAAAGACTAATCTGACTTACTATTCACCCATCAAGTAATTGTTAAAGTGCAGGACTGCGGAATCGTAGTACGCGAGTTCGAACTGCAGTCGCGCTATTTAGTTTACTTTTGGAAAAATACTATTGGGAAAGGTATGAACCCCATTATCCTCTCATTTATCGGTTAAATAGTACAACTAATGTCCTTCTAAAAGGGTGGATTTGGTATTAAATAGCCCAAGAAGGTTGGATATTAGACGAATGCATATCTTTCCCGTAGCGCAATGGTTAACCTGCTGGACTGCGAAATTGTAGTACGCAGGTTCGAACTCTAATCGTGCTACTCCGTTCACTTTTGGGCTAATACTTTTGAAAAAGGTATGAACACCCTTATCCCTGAACTATGGATTAAATCGTACCACTTCAGTTATTTTACGAGAATAGCTTTGTCATTAAATGACTCACGAAGGTTGATATGCCATTTAACAAAGAAAGAAAAACCAAACCATTCCCAAGGATATTAACGCAATATAAAATACAGTCTCGTTCAGGATTCGAACTCTGGTCGCCTATTCCATTTCCTACGACAATAACGCAAGCAACAGCACCTGCGAGTATCATCTTGTAAGAATCATTTAGTTTGGCTCAAGATCAAACGTATTTGGCGCCAAACGAGAATCGACTTCACTTGTCTAACACGCTAATCAGTGAACTACGGAAGGTGCACCTATTCGACCGAAGACCAAAATTATCAGGCACATAAAATAAATCTGAATAATAGTCTGTGACGCGAAAGGTTTACTTTTATCCCAGAACGGGGTTTTATTTTCGCACGTGTGAAGACGGGGCAGGTTGGCACTTGATCCCTTATAGAATAAGTCCTCGTTCAGAGTTTTTTTCTCAGGCATATAAGAACTGGCATATTACGTGAGGGATTAATTTAGGGCTAGACTGACCGCCGCTGGCAAGGGGTTCCAAATTTCACACTATCCACACACCCACCAGGTCGCTTTCCTTCCTTCCCCTAGACAATGGAAGATATGGACCTATAGGTTTAGTCGTAATAATATTATATTGTAGTAGTCGGCAACTCCGGTTTCCCGTGTGATATTTCAAAGGAATTAATGGGACAATTCTAAGCAAGATAACATAAGGCGAATAGAAGCTGAAAAGGAAGCATAAAGTAACAAATTCGTAGCAGACGCCACAAATAACAACTTAGACCACGTGGTAACATTAAAATACATGAATCTTTTACTCCAATTATATACACCTTCAAAGTGTCAAAATATATAATAATCGAACAGTCCATGAACATAAATGTCTTTCTTCTTTTCTGTTCTTTCGTTTTTCTTCAAATTGAGAGAGAGAGAGAGAGAGAGAGTGGTATATAAAATTTGGGTATAAGGAGAAATGGTCCCAAAGTTACTTATCTTATTTTTCGACGGGGTTCCACTGGAGAATCATTCTTCTTTTACGGGCTAATAGACTTTAGGCTATTTTTAACACTGGCTTGAAGAAAATGGCTTCTTCGTGTCTCGCAGATATTTTTTTCGTCTTCTTCACCCGGAGTACTTGGCTTTTGGCTCTCTCTCCTATGAACCCTGCCCAACGACTAACTTTCTTATTATTTATTTCCGCTGACGGGAAGGAGTCCCCACTTCCGTTTTGGGGTCCCAGCATATCATTTGGCTTCTCTCTTCTTTCCCCCTGGTCAGTCGATTTTTTTAGGGCTGCTAGATGTCACCCAAGTCAGGTTACTGAGTACAAATAGCTTGCCCTAATTTACTATCATGCCTTAACGGTCATTCTCTGATGACTTGCCACTGTTAATTCGAGCACGGGGAATAGTATTAATCTGATTCCTATCGTCTCAGTGGGAGACCACGTGACAAGTCTTAAAGACAATAATTGAGTATCATGCAAGAAAGATTTCGTTTAAAACATCGCAAGGAGCCGATACGCCACTAAAGAAATAGACCAATGAAACCAAATACAAATAGTTATGATTACAAAAAAAAAAACATTTACACGGGTAGTTCTCGTGACTTTATGATTATTGTGCTAGATTGCGACACCGTAGTGAGCGAGTTCGAATTCTACTCGGGCTATTACGTTCACGTTTGGACTAAAAAAAATTTCTTTACCCCCTCTGCTATGGGTTAAATAGTATAACTGTAGTCTTTCTACACAGTATGAATTAGTATTAGACTAGATATTGGCATAATGGTTAGAGTGTTCACCAATGGGCCCAGGAGAACTGGGTTCAATCCCAGGTCGAGTCATATCAAAGACTCAAAAAATTGTACTTGATGCCTCTTTGCTTAACACTCAGCATTATAAGGTACGGCTCAAGGGTAAAATAGAGCAATCCAGGGAAAGGACTAACGCTCTCACCTACACCTTGGTGTTGTAGCTATCGAAAAGGGAGACCTGAGGCTCCCCCTTCACTAAAGGGAGGCAACTTTGCTTTCTTTACTTTACTATGAATTAGTATTAAATAACCAACAAAGGTTGATATGCCAGTGAATAGAAAAAACAAACATTTACAAATTAATCAAATTTCGGCAAGAAATAACTCATAAGAGTTGATATACCGTTAAACAAATAAACCCTACAAAGTAAGATTTCAGCTTTAAAATATGGGTGTATTTGCCTAAAGCTTTGCAATGAAGTTTGATGATTGTAATCACTTTGAATATTCGGGCTATTGTTTCCATCTTCGGTGTTCTTCGGGTGTTTCATGTCGAACCAGCGAACCTTCAGAAAACCTCGAACTGAACCCTTTACTTAATCCACGGGGATAGATTGTGTCCTGTTCTCATGGCGCCGTGGATATAGGCGTTTGGTTAAAAAGTGCTTTTAAATGAAATCATCAGGAGGTTGCAGGTTCAATCCCAACGATAGGTAAAAAACAGGTAAATTTTCTGTAGTTAACACTTGTAACCGGTCATGGTTAATAGACTTAGAACAATCTACCCGCCGTGGAGGAAATAAAGGCTGCAGTCTGAGGTTCTCTGTTGGCTACCGAGTTCGACGTGAAACATCTGAAGAATTCAGATGGACATATAGGCCAAAACGACATGATAATAGAAATGACGATAATATTCCGAATATTTATAATCTAAAAAAAAAGGGCGGACTTTTGAAAACAATAATTATAACGAGTTTGTTTCGGAATCACGAAAATAATGATACAGAACATAGTATTTGTCCCAGAGCATGGCAACAGATTTCTTGTTTGAGTTCTACCAGTGGGTCGAACTTCATTGAAAGCCGGTCACAGGGTCTGGACGAAACTCTAGATTCATCCCTGGGGAAACTGTAATTGATATTGTGGTCTGAAGAGGAACGTCGACAGCAGGATGAAGGGCGCCACTCGAAAATTCAGGAAGCCAAAAAGAGCTTATGGAAGAATTTAGTTTAGTCCAGCCACCCGTCAGAGACACCCTTGAAGATGCCACGGGTGAAAAAGTATTGACACAGCCAACTTATCCGCCGTGGACACCCTGCTTAGTTTTCAAATGAACAAACCAGGAGAAAAAATAAAGCTGAGGAAAAGAACTTCCAAAAATAAATCCTTAAATAACCAACTCTATATTATTAATAAGCACAGAACTGCAACCCTTAAAAAGATAAAACCAAAAACACCCTCGTCTGACAACTTCAAACAAAAGAAGTGAAAAAGAAAAAAAAAAGACGAAGAGAAGAGAAAAGAAAAACGTTTATGAAATCTCCAACGAGACAAATATAAGACCGTAACTATTATTGTCACATTATACATATACACTTCACATATCATTCCAAGAACATAAATATTTAAATTTTTAGTAATGTGAATGTTTAATCCACTTTCTTGTAAGATAAGTTTGTTAAATTGTCTTCGGCTTTCATTCTTTTGGAAATTCCCGCCTAATGTATATTTTTAATGTATCATGGGTAATTCCTCGGATTGTTGAAAGAATATTTATGTGAACGGTATTTAAACTTAAACATTATAATTGAGTAGTATTTATAATTGCGGGCAGAGTTCAAGATATGAAAACGTAAAATAATTGGGAACATGGTCTTAAGAGTGGAATTTTATCTACATATTTTGCCTTACGTATTCTTCCCCCATTCTAATGACCCTCTCGTCCGGAATAATAGGTATGTCGATGTGTTTTTTAACATCCCATTTATTATTTGCGATATAAGCGTTCAGAAAATATAATTTCTACTTAATTTTCTTTTCTCTTTTTTAATGATTATCATAACTTTTCGATACTTATTCTATGTCCTTTAAGTAAGTAACTCAAAGAGATCTCAAGAATTAGACACCAACGCTTTTCTGAACGTGCCCAATTCATATGATCATGGGCTAAATCTGAGTAAATAACTAAAAGACTCTGCATCAAAGAGGAAAACTGTCATATTCTAATTGATACACAATTTCTTAAAAGAGGCACATTCATTCGAATTGACAGTCACACAGTTAGAAAGAGAAAATATGAGACGAAGATAAAATGAATTAAAATGTTTAAAAGGAATTATTAGACACGTACGCACACACGCACACACACACACACACACACACACACACATATATATATATATATATCCCCATCTACATTTTATCTATATAAAAAGATTAAATCATGTATATATATATATATATATATATATATATGTGTGTGTGTGTGTGTGTGCGTGTAGTCAAAAATAGAGAGTAGGAGAGATAGCTGAGTTTATTATTTGTATAATTCTTACTTTTTTACACACACACACACACACACACACACATATATATATATAAATATATCTAAAGATATATATAAAGATATATCTGTCTATCTATCTATCAATATGTGTGTGTGTGCGTGTGTGTGTGTGTGTGTATGTAAAAAAATAAAAATTGTACGAACATTAAATTCAGTTATCTTTCTCTTCTCTTCGAAAGAAAAAGAGAAGAGAAAGATAACTGTTCGTACAATTTTTACTTTTTTACATACACACACACACACACACACACACACACACACACACACACACACACACACACACACACACACACACACACACGCACGAACACACACACATATAGATAGATAGATAGACAGATATATCTTTATACTTCCCTAACTACATTACATCTCTATAGAAAGATTAAATCATATATATATATATATATATATATATATACGTGTGCAGTCAAAAAATAGAGAGTGGGAGAGATAAGTAAGTTTATTCTTTTTTACACACACACACACACACAAACACACACACACACACATATATATATATATATATATATATATATATATATATATATAAATTGGTGTGCTCGCGAAAGAGAAAGAGAACGGGAGAGATAATTGAGTTTATTCTACGTTACGTCATGTTGGTATATTGTTGCGACTATTGCGCATGTGCAGAAGAAAAGATCTTATTTTGATTCTGCGCAGGCACAGTCAAGAAATTAATCCGCCTGAAAGAGAGCATAAAAAAATGCAAAGTTGAATATAAACTCTACCAAAATGAATCCATCAAAACCAAATAAAATCTACTCCGGTAGATTCATTTTCTGGAAATTCTTTTTTTTTTTAATTTGTTAGTAGATTATTTACTAGTTCACCATTTTTAAAAAAAATATTTTTATCCTTCTCATCTTTTCGATTTTTCTGTTGTTTCGATATGGATATTTTATATCTATTCTCATCTTACTCGTTTGGTTACGTAGTCGAAACAGACCCTCCTAGTTTCTTTAACTCATGTCAGGGACTAAAGTCGCTGTAAACAGTATCTATACAATGTTCATTACTTTTATATCATCAGGTATTTTATTTTTGAAGACGAAAATTTTTCAGTAAAAAAGTTATGTATCAAAATTTTAATTTGAAAAAATGCTTTCTTTCTACAAGGAGAGAATTAGTATTAAATAGCCAACAAAGTTTGATGTGCCATTAAAGATAAATAAAGCATTTACGAATGAAACAAATTCCTGTATAAAGTAACCTATTAGAGGTTGATATATGGTTAAACATTGAGACCCAACCGAGTAAATTTTCAGCTTTATAATATGGGTGGAGGTGCCTGTGGTGTAATGGTTATCGTCGTAGGAAACGGACACAGCGACTCGAGTTCGAATCCAGGACGAGAATAATTGTATTTCACATAGCACTAATACTCTTGGGAAAGGTATGAATCCAATTATTCTCCCTCCAGCTATGAATAAATAGTAGGGCAAACTAGGTTCTTCAGCCTTGGTAAGGCAACTAGTCTAGGAGAAAGAAAACTCTGAATTCAAACCTGTTAAACTCCGCTAAAAAATTGACCTTGAGTCATATCCTGCCCGAGCGGGGGGGTTGGTAAATAGGATAATATGGGTGTATTTGTCTACATTTCTGAGATGAAACTTGTTAATTTTTATTATTTGGAATATTGTTTTCTTCTTCCTTGTTATATAAACAACCTTTTCGGACGATATCTTCTTCGGCCTTCCTTTGCTGTTTCATGTCGAACTCGCGAGCTGACAGAGGACCTCGAACTGAACCCTTGATATAATCGATGGGGAAAGGTTCTTTTAATTCTGTCAACATTTACGGGGTACAATTTAATGCCAAATCCATTTTATACAAATTATCAATTCTATTTCAAACAATTCAATTTAGCATAATCGTCAAAACATTTCTATTTCAAGCTATTCAGTTTAGTCAAACAGTTCTAATTCAGCTAATTCAGTTTAGTATAAGTATAAATTTTATTTACACACAGTTAAATATCAAAACAGTTCTATATTAAACAGTTCAGTTTAGCGTAGGTACAATTTCAAATGTCACAAACAGTTCCATTTCACACAATTCAGTAGTACACAGTTTAAATGTAAATACACAGTTTAATTGTCAAAAGAAATTTCTATTTCAGGCCATTCATTTTAGTCAAGCAGTTCTAATTCAAACAATTCAGCTTAGCACAAGTATGTACTTTAGTTCTATCTAACCCATAGATAGGGCCCGATCAGGTGCTACCATTCAGGGCCGGAGTGGACCTGGGACCAATGGCAAAGAAGGGGTTCTCCACATTCACCAAAGCTCCAGTATCACTAGAAACTATCAGATTGTTTAGTGTCATATCCAGTAAACTTGTACGGGGGATGTTACCCGTCTTCAAAGGGTGTGTCAGTATATTCTCCAATCCCAACCGACTGGGCAAGGGAATTATAGGTGGAACGTTAGTAAACAGTGTCAATCTCATTGTAACGCTATGGTAACAAAAGGAATATAGGTGTAACGCTGCCATTTAACACGAAACGAGACTGTTAGTATCTTGATATGAATGTTTATTTGTGGTGTGCAACGTTCCCAAAAGTCACGAAAAGAGAAAGATCGAGTAGGAATGAATAAATGGATTTAGATATGCAGGGATAAATAAGCTGCCGCAGACGGAGAACGTAAACGGTTTCTCTGTCTTTTCTGTGTGTGTGAATTACTGTGGCTCCCGTTCTATCTCTCTGTCTCTAATTGATGCTCTCTCCGACAGGAACACTACCACGAACTGGAACACGACTGCACGTCTTACAAATCTTCTTTTGTATTCTATTCTGATCATTTTCTTAACTAATCTATTATCAACACGTAATGACAAAACTTTTTAGTGATACGTCATTCTAAATATCAGCTGACATCTCAAATGTTTATCTTTGATATTTCGCTAACAACTGAACTCAAAACAAACCAGTCAATTTTTTTAGTTTAACATCCAGTGTGGCATGTGCACGTAAACAAGGTCAACCCGCTTTTGACCTTTCCAACTCGAAAAACCGCAACCACAAACACATTGTTTTTAGCCAGCGCACAACTTATCACTAAAATAAAATAATTAACAAAAGTAATTGATGAAAATTCTTAATTATACGACACCTTTGTTAATTGCTTTTATATCATCAGGTATTTTAATTCTGAAGACGTAAATGTTGCAATAACGGATTTATGTATCAAAACGTTGATTAGACAACAGCTGACCGACATAGAATTGAATTGACGTAAATATTTTGGGTGTCTCAGATAGAGTTATAGTCAGAAAGGCGTTGTTGGTGAGTTCGATTCTCACTAGCTTCCTTCTTTTCATAGCCTTGTACTAAATTAATCAAAGTTTAATGAATAAATATCACCAAATAATTTTTGTTCGTTCGTCAGCCAGCGCAAGGAATTTTTGTTGATAACTTGTCGAACACTGGAGCATGTTTCAAATAAGATTTTGAAATATCCCATATTAAGCTCTTTCAAAGAAAATACATTTCAAATTTCCTAAAATATAACGGGAAATTAATCTGTTTAGGGTCAGCGTATATATTATTAATTTAAAACATTCAAAAACACAAAGATATTCATTGTCTGTTTTCAGAATCTTGGGATTAAGGCCTTCAGTACCTGTCCACCCTGTCAATCGGGCTTAGAATACACTTCTTTGTTTTTGGAGGTTTTTTTGTTTTTGTTTTTTAGCATATGGTCCAATCAAATACAAATGATTTTTAAACAGATCGATTTCACCTAACAGGAACTAGAAATATTGATCATAAAAGACCAGGGAGTAATATCAGTGATAAGGTACTCGACACTCCCTAGATCTCCAGAACTGGACCCTCGCAATCAGACGCAGTTCAGTGTTATAGCAGAACACCCCATTTTAAAGGGGAGCTTACTCTACTGCAAGGGATAAATATTGAACTATCTGATGGCGAAGCTCCAGCTTTGGAACTTTGGGGAAGGTGGAGTACTTGTAAATTGTCATTGCTCCCAGGTCCGCTTTGACCCGGAGTGGTAGCACCTGATAGGGTACTATCTATAGATCAGATAGAATAAACTGTGTGCAAACAAATGATTGATGTTAAATTGTGACGGTTATATAGCAATACTTGAAACCATTTAACTGTGTGCAAAAAAGAGCTCAGGTTCATTCAAGAATATTAGCTACAACATGTGTTTATAAATCACATATATTTAATATATATGTATAAACAGGATTTGGCATCAAATAACCTACAATGGTTCATATGCTATAAAATCCAACCAACCAACCAATCAACTAATCTTAAATGATTTTTAGCTACATTAATACATTAGTTCTTATAAGGTCTGGTATTGCAACTATGAACTGTCCTTTAGTTTATTTACAGATTAGTTTTAACAGTATAAGTCATCATGCAGGACACCAAGTATAAACCACGAAGATACCGTGCCTCGCCCCAAGTCTTTATAAACCCTGTCCGTTAGAGCGAGGTTTGTCCCCTCCAATCGCTCAGAGACAGATAAGCGGTGTTCATGAGCATTGAGTTGGTTTGGGCGAAATTTGTAGAATTCATAACCATCCATCCCTCTGCCTACGTTGTGTTTTTGATCACAGGGTGGTTGATAGGTCATTATCGGTAATGCCGGGTGACGTATGGCTGTTGGTTGGTGGCCGCACAATCGTTCACATAATTCTTAATATACATATATATATATCATCATCATGTCACGCTGCCATCACGGATCTCCCTGAGCCTCTCTCGCCACCCCTCTCTATCGTCCATTGCTTCCGGGAGGTCTTCTAGGTTATATCCTATATCAGCACAGAGCTGTTGTATATAGGTTCTTGCTGGTCGTCCTGTCTCTGCTCCACTATGTGAAGGGGTTCACAGGAGTATGTCGCTTATGAGTTCGTACTTACTTCTCCAGCAGTGTCCCGGATATTTTGTTCATCATCAGGGCTTAAAAAATTTATGTATCGGAAAAGAAAAATTCTATTCCAATGTATAAAATAATTTTTAAAGTTTATATAAGTTTCTGATAAAATACAATTGTGCAAAGTCATCGTCAATGCTTTCATCTTTCATGATACTGTACATGGGGTTTTCCTAGTTAAAGTATTTCGGAAATTCTTGGTCTGTAAATTTGGCACAATGTCTAGGTTCGGGAGACTTTCTCAAGTGACGTGGAGTCAGTAGCAGTTGGAGGCTGACACTCAAGTTGACAAAACCTCCGGTGTATATTGAAGAAAAACTCAACCTGGCGTGGGGCCAACTAGGTACAGGGTTAGTTAATTTCCCTATTCCAGGTTGGCAATCCGTTCAAAATGACATTAATTCTAATTTTAGCAAAAGACAGCATCTTTCAAATTTAAGGGATCGGTCAACCCCTTTTTAGAGGTCTGAGAATACAACTTTCTCTAATGTACATTTTCCTTATCCTTACTCGGCAACGTAGTTTCTCAGTGTCCTGGTATCTCTCCCAATTTTTCTATTTCTCATCTGCCCACTTTCGTCAGGCCATTCTAACTGTCTTTATGACAAATCTAATTTTCGAAATGCATATGCCAAAGGGCAGACACTCATTTTCTTTTCTTATCGGTGACTTTTCAATACAGCAACTTTTGTCACCTGATGTCAGCCAGATAGCCTATCCTGTCTGGGACTCAGGAAACAGGCTGCTTGCTTAACCTTATCTTGTCTGAATATCTTTCTCTTCATAATATTCCATTTTCTTCAAAACGCACCTTTCAGATAGGCGTATACTTATTTATCTATTTATTTATTTATTTATTCATATCTTGTTATTCTGACCCTCGAAAGAAAAAGTAAGACAATATTTTTATGTTTCATTTCTTTGCTTTTAGATATTCCCAGTTTCGACTCTCTCCTAACGTAAATCTAAATTATTGTTTTTAACCACCTCAAGTCCACAGTATCACAACGACATGTCAGTTCATGTCCAGAAGTAAGGAAACTGCATTCGTTGTACATTTATATATGAATATTTTTGTATTTGTTTCCGAATAGATTTTTCCCAATTATACGATATCACGCCGTGTTACTATTTTATCTCAATAGTTATAAACGTTCAATTAATTATTTCTGTTTAATAATCGTCATTTATTTGCAAACAGTTATATGGTCTAAAGTAAATCATAATCATCATCATCATCATGTCACGCTATTAGCACGGATATTTCTGACCCTCTCTCACCACCCCTCCCTAGCGTCCATTGCTTTTGGCAGGTCTTCCGGGCAAGATCCAGTATCGGCACTGAGCTGCTGTATGTAGGTTCGAGCTGGACGTCCTGTCTTTGCTCGTCCCTGTGAAGGGGTCCACAGGAGTACATCACTTACGAGCTCGTCCCTACTTCTCCAGCAGTGTCCCGCATGTCTGGTTCGTTTAATTTTGATAGTTTTCGTGACGGGTGGTAGGTAGCCGTACAGTTGCTGCTTTGTGTGGTGCTCTCTCCAGGACTTGTTCAATATTGCTCGCAGAATTCTCGTGTAATTGTCGTCAAGTTTTTTCTCCATAGGTTCTAATAATAATGATAATCCCTAGTAAACAACTATTATTTCAAGTAACTATTCTTAGTAGAAATAATTTCCTGTTATATAGCATTAAGCATAACGTTTACTGTTAATTTACTGTTATATAGCATTAGGCATAACTATTCTTAGTAGAAATAATTTCCTGTTATATAGCATTAAGTATAATGTTTACTGTTAATTTACTGTTATATAGCATTAGGCATAACTATTCTTAGTAGAAATAATTTCCTGTTATATAGCATTAAGCATAACGTTTACTGTTAATTTACTGTTATATAGCATTAGGCATAACTATTCTTAGTAGAAATAATTTCCTGTTATATAGCATTAAGCATGACGTTTACTGTTAATTTACTGTTATATAGCATTAGGCATAACTATTCTTAGTAGAAATAATTTCCTGTTATATAGCATTAAGCATGACGTTTACTGTTAATTTACTGTTATATAGCATTAGGCATAACTATTCTTAGTAGAAATAATTTCCTGTTATATAGCATTAAGTATAATGTTTACTGTTAATTTACTGTTATATAGCATTAGGCATAACTATTCTTAGTAGAAATAATTTCCTGTTATATAGCATTAAGCATAACGTTTACTGTTAATTTACTGTTATATAGCATTAGGCATAACTATTCTTAGTAGAAATAATTTCCTGTTATATAGCATTAAGCATGACGTTTACTGTTAATTTACTGTTATATAGCATTAGGCATAACTATTCTTAGTAGAAATAATTTCCTGTTATATAGCATTAAGCATGACGTTTACTGTTAATTTACTGTTATATAGCATTAGGCATAACTATTCTTAGTAGAAATAATTTCCTGTTATATAGCATTAAGTATAACGTTTACTGTTAATTTACTGTTATATAGCATTAGGCATAACTATTCTTAGTAAAAATAATTTCCTGTTATATAGCATTAAGCATAACGTTTACTGTTAATTTACTGTTATATAGCATTAGGCATAACTATTCTTAGTAGAAATAATTTCCTGTTATATAGCATTAAGCATAACGTTTACTGTTAATTTACTGTTATATAGCATTAGGCATAACTATTCTTAGTAGAAATAAAAGTAAGTAAAGTTAGCGACCATAGTCGAGGGTGACCCGAAGGCTCCCTTTTCGATAGCTACTACACCAAGGTGTAGGGAAGGGCGCTACTCCTTTCCCAGGATTGCTCCACTTTACCCTTGATCAGTACCTTATAATGCTGAGTGTTAAGCAAGGAAGCATCAAGTACCATTTTTTGAGTCTTTGGTATGACTCGACCTGGGATTGAACCCAGGTGTCCCGGGCCATTGGCGAACACTCTAACCGCTAGGCCAATGTCCGGTACAAGCATAACGTTTACTGTTAATTCACTGTTATATAGCATTAGACAAAACTATTCTTAGTAGAAATAATTTCCTTTTATATAGCATTAAGCATTACGTTTACTGTTAATTTACTGTTATATAGCATTAGGCATAACTATTCTTAGTAGAAATAATTTCCTGTTATATAGCATTAAGCATGACGTTTACTGTTAATTTACTGTTATATAGCATTAGGCATAACTATTCTTAGTAGAAATAATTTCCTGTTATATAGCATTAAGCATGACGTTTACTGTTAATTTACTGTTATATAGCATTAGGCATAACTATTCTTAGTAGAAATAATTTCCTGTTATATAGCATTAAGCATGACGTTTACTGTTAATTTACGGTTATATAGCATTAGGCATAATGATTCAATACGAATACTTACTGTGACATCATAGTTTACGTGCTAAAATGCAATATCATCGTAAGCGGTTTCAAACTACAGTCTCGCTATTAAGTTAACTTTCAAAGTATTGCCCGAGGGAAAGAAATGAATAGCCCTTATCGTCTATCTGTCGCATATCACCGCTACAGTTTTTCTACAAGGATGGCTACGGCTTTAGATAGCGCACGAAAGGTGATGTACCATTAAGTAAAGAAAACAAACCGAACATTTCAACATTTTGGCCCAGTGGGCTGGGGTCTGTAGAATACACCGACTGCATCTCTGCAAATGGAGTAAGACTCACTCAACAAGTGTCCTGTATATGACACAGAAAAATCTCCAGTAATGTTTGTGTGTATAAATGAATAAACAGATGGATATGAGCAGACGGAAGGAGATTAATGGATAGATAGATTGATGGATAGATTGATGCATACATACATAAATTGTATGAAAATAGAGAAATATGAACAGTTACAAGTCGATATATATATATATATATATATATATATATATATATATATATATATATATAAGCAGACAATTATACACTAATGCAAACACTTTTCCTCACAGAATAGGCAGACATCATGGTGTTAAGATTACCGTCGCAAAAAATGGGCTGGCAGCCCGATTTCACATCCTGGACGAGGCAGTTTGCATATCACCGCTACAGTTTTTCTACAAGGATGGCTACGGCTTTAGATAGCACACGAAAGGTGATGTACCATTAAGCAAAGAGAACAAACCGAACATTTAAACATGTTGGCCCAGTGGGCTGGGGGTCTGTAGAATACACCGACTGCATCTCTGCAAATGGGGTAAGACCCACCTAACAAGTGTCCTGTATATAACACAGAACAAACTGATGGGGAGGCTCCAGTAATGCTGAAGCTTTGGGGAATGTGGAGTACCCCTTCATTGCCATTACTCCCTGATCGCCTCAGACCCGGGGTGTTACCAGCTTATAAGGTCTTATCTATTAGTTAAATTGAACCGTTTGCTATTTAAACTGTGTACTTTTACATTCAAACTGGGTGTAAACAAATGACTTACGCTAAAGTAAATAGCTTGAAAAAGAACTGTTAATCATAAAACTGTGTGTAAACAAATGGCTGATGTTTAATTGAATTGTTAGTTATACATATCAATACTTGGAACCATTTAACATAGAATTATGCTAAACTAGATTGTCTGAAATAGAATTGTTTGATTTTTTAACAATGTGTTAACAAATTACTGATTTTTTTTATTGAATTGTTTGTGTTAATCAGCAATACTTTAAAACATTTTACTGTGTTTAAATATATGATTAATAGAAAGTAGAATTACTCGTATTAGATGAAAAAAAAAGTGAAACCATTTAACTGTGCAAAATAAAAATGAACTCCGGCTTGTTTAAAAATGTTATCTACAAAATGAGTTTAAAAATAATAATCATCATCATCATCATCATCATGTCGTGCCTGTGGTGTAATGGTTATCGTCGTTGGATATAGACACGGAAACACGTGTTCAAATCCTGGACGAGACTGATTGCATTTCACATAGCACTAATACCCTTGGGAAAGGTATGAATCCAATTATTCTCCCTCCAGCTATGAGTAAATAGTTGGGCAGACTAGGTTCTTCAGCCTTGGTAAGGTAACTAGTCTAGGAGAAGGAAAACTCTGAATTCAAACCTGTTAAACTCCGCTAAAAAATTGACCTTGTGTCATATCCTGCCCGAGCGGAGGGGTTGGGTAAATAGGATCATGTCGTGCCGCTAGCACGGATATCCCTGACCCTCTCTCACCACTTCTCCCTATTATTCATCGCCTCTGGCAGGTTTTCAGGGCTACATCCCGTATCCTCACATAGCTGCTGTATGTATGTTCGAGCTAGTCGTCCTGGTTTTGCTTGGCCATATGCGGGGGTCCATAGGAATACGTCACTTATGAGCTCGTCCTTGCTTCTCCAGCAGTGTCCTGCATGTCTGGTTCGTCTAACTTGTATAGTTTTCGTAATAGGAGGCAGGTGGCCGTATAGTTTGTGCCTTGTGGTGTTTTGCCGCCAGGACTTGTTCAGTATTGCTCGCAACATTCTTGTGTAATTGCCGTCTAGCTTCTTCTCCAGCCGTTTAGTTAGCGTCCAAGTAGTGCATCCATATAGCAGTATCGACACGACCGCTGCCTGGAAGAAACTGCGTTTCATTTTATCGGTCAGGTCTGATTTCCATTAGAAATATGTTTAATATATATGTAAATACAGGATTTGGCATTGAATACCTACAATTATTGATATGCAATAAAACCAAACCAAATCAAGACAAATCAGTCCAGTTTTATCATTAATGTATCTCTTTTAAAGAAGAGAGGTTCTTAATCCTCATCAGGGGATGTAGCCAACGTATTCTACGCACCAACGACAGGGTGAATAAAAATTCCTTTAAAATGAAATGATAATAATCTCACGTAACAAAAAAACAAACGGTTCTCTTATAAGGTGACCATATTAAAATTTGAAAGAAGATTGCATTAAATACAATTTTTCAGCCATTTAAAGTTTTGTGCCTTTGCCTTTCTCTATGATGTCATAAGGAAGACTTTCAATATGTGAGAAAGTGGCCAGCGACTACAAACCGAGAAATGACTAAATGAGTTACAAGACGTGGAGCTCTGGCGAGTTGAACGTCATGCAATTGATACCACGTGATTAGATTCTTAAATGCTGGGTCACGTAGGCAATCAGCGGGGATTTGTTGACCGTGGAGCGGGAATATGTCGTGTCTTGGGGTTTCTACAGACATGGTATGTGTTTAATTGAATAGCAGACCTCCAGTGGAACTGAATGAAAGGCAACGTTGGTAAGGTCAATGAAAAATTGTTGGACGGATCGTTGCTTGCGGGAGCAAATTGGGTGTGGGGATAAGACTGAGTATTTGGCTGAGGTAAAGGTGTTGTCTGGTCAGGCCGGCTTGTATACAAAAAGAAATCTCTGAAAAAGAAATCTCTGTGTATTCGCTGTGTGTCCTCCCTGTCTCTTTTCGGTGACCGATGTACACACAAAGCAGGACGATCATATACAGATAAAGAGATAGGAAGTTACATAGATCGATTGATCGATAGGAAGATAGGAAAAGAGAGATGAAAGTAGACTGACTAATATATATATATATATATATATATATATATATCTGTGTGTGTGTGTGTGTGTGTGTGTGTATAAAAATAGAATGAGATCAATATGAATAAACTAATGTAGATAGATTGGTCGTCATCATCATCATCATCATCATGTCGCGCCGCCAGCGCGGATATCCCTGACCCTCTCTCGCCATTTCTCCCTATCATTCATCGCCTCCGGTAGGTCTTCAGGGTTACATCCTGTGTCTTCACATAGTTGCTGTATGTAAGTTCGTGCTGGTCGTCCTACTTTTGCACATCCATAAGTGGGGGTCCACAGGAGTACATCGCTTATGAGCTCGTCCTTGCTTCTCCAGCAGTGTCCCGCGTGTCTGGTTCGTCTAACTTGTATAGTTTTCGTGATGGGGGGCAAGTGTCCGTATAGTTGAAGTCTCGTGGGGTGTTGTCGCCAGGACTTGTTTAACACTGCTCTCAACATTATTGTGTAATTTCCGTCTAGTTTCCTCTCCAGCCGCTTCGTTAGCGTCCATGTGGTGCATCCATATAGTAGTATCGATACAACCGCTGCCTGGAAGAAACTGCGTTTCATTTTATCCGTTAGGTCCGACGTACATGCACACATATATACGTATATACGTACATACATGCATTCTTACATACATACATACGTTCGAAGACAAATATAAACAGACTAAAATACATATTCATCGACATAGGCAGAGAAAATATAAATAACGGGTTTCGATCCCAGCTTCAGCGTCCTACATCTCTAGCCACACTGAAGAGTTGTGATACAACGAAACAGTCTGTTAGGGGATGACAATATATATATTTATATATATTGTCATCCACAGACAGACTGTTTCGTTCTATCAGAACTCTTCAGGGTGGCTAGACACGAAGGACGCTCGAAGCCGGGATCGAAACCCGTCCAACTTTACGTTAGACTAAGTTTCAGACCTATCGGCCGCCAAGCGGACCACGTTGGCTAAGGGAATTTTAAGGAATTTATTTTAGCAACAGCAGCAGCAGCCTTTGTTTACATTTTTTATACCCTCTCTCTCTCTATATATATATATATATATAAAGGAGTAGCGCCCTCCCCTACACCTCGGTGTAGTAGCTATTGAAACGGGAACCTTCGGGTCACCCTCGACAACAGTCGCCAACTATATGTAGTGTGTGTGTGTGTATGTCGATAGATAGATATGCACATATATACATACATACATATGAAGATAGATAGTTATGGACAAGCATATATATGTATATAAATACATGTGTGTGTGTGTGTGTGTGTGTGTGTAAATGAATAAACAGATGGATATGAGCAGACGGAAGAAGATTGATGGATAGGTAGATTGATAGATAGATACATAAAGATTATGAAAATAGAGAAATATGAACAGGTTTGGTCTAGTGGGTAGAGTGTTTGCCAATGGTCCGGGAGACCTGGGTTCAATTCCAGGTCGCGTCATACCAAAGATTTTAAAAAATGGTACTTGATACCTCCTTGCTTAACACTCATTGATATAAGATATGTATCAAGGGTAAAGTGGATCAATCCAGGAAAAGGAGTATCACCCTCCCCTACACCTTGGTGTTGTAGCTATTAAAAAGAGAGCCTTCAGGTCACCCTCGACTACGGTCGCCAACTTTACTTACTAGTCGATATATATATATATATATATATATATATATATATATATATATATATATATATATATATATATATATATATATATATATATATATATATATATATATATATATATATAAGCAGACAATTATACACTAATACACTCACTTTTCCACTCAGAATAGGCTGACATTGTGATATAATGGTTACCGTCGCAAAAAAGAATGGGCCGGCTACCCGATTTCACGTACTGCTAAAACCCTGGGGAAAGGTATGAATTCACTCTTTTCCTATCAGCTATAGGGCTGACTGGAGTCTTGAATGTTCTTATGGCCTCTTGTCTTTGAAGAAGGAAAATTTCTGAATTTAAACCTGAAGAAACCAGCTTAAAAATTGATCTTGTATCGCATTCTACTCGTGTGGATGTGTTTATATATATATATATATATATATATATATATATATATATATATATATATATATATATATATAACACAGAGAAATAAATACATAAACACACACACACACACACACACACACACACACATATATATATATATATATATATATATATATATATATATATATATATATATATATATATAAAATTGAGTATGTGTGAGTAAGGTTTCCGTGTGCTTTTTGATCCGCCCACCTTATTCTTTGGTATGTGTATATATATTCGTCTGTGTCCATACATACATACATTTGTTTATATGTATGTGACTTTGTACACATACCAAAAAATAAGGTGGGTGGATCAAAAACACACGGAAACCTTACACACACACACACACACACACACACACACACACACACACACACACACACACACACACATATATATATATATATATATATATAATTGAGTATGTGGGAGTAAGGTTTCCGTGTATTTTTGATCCGTCCACCATATTCTTTGCTATGTGTACAAAGTCACAGACACATAAACACAAATGTATGTACGGACACAGACTAATATATATATATATATATATATATTGAATATACGCATCAAAATTATATAACTAATTTCTCCTTATCAACTCCTACAGGGAAAATATATCTTCTCAAACGATCTCATCTCGTAATTTTCTCAAAGTAATACAATCTTTTAGGAAACTCTCCATTTCCAATAAATTTCAACGAAATATAGATAATGGAGAAATATTATTTTTCCAGAAAATATTTTGGCGTATGTATGCATTTGTCGTAAAGTTTGTTTTTTCAAATGCGATGTCATTTATTTCGTCGTCAGCCGTAAGGAAATAATAATTCGGTAGAAAAAAATCTATATTGCCAATAAAGAAGGATTGAAGACAAGTACGGAAAAGTTCTGAGCCCAACAAATCACCGGATGAACATTTTTTAAAAAGATTACTATCATTTCATTCGTTTTAAGTGTTTATTTTTACAGCAATTATAACTGGTGGTTTTTCTTGGATTCTGAGAGATAGCAAGTCCCCTCGGATCTCCAGGACTTTTCTGAGTATTCAAACCAATCTGCTAACCAATGTTTTTGGCATTGAATCATCGACTAAAGTTGATATGGCATTAAACAAAGAAACAAAACAAGACCTTAGTTCTCCAGTCGGCTGCGGCGGTAGAATAAACCGACTGCACCTCTGCAGAGGGGTAAAACTCACCCCCAAGGAGTTTCCTGTATATGACACTAAACAATCTGATGGTGAGCTTTCAGTGATGCTCTAGCTTTGGGAAATACGGAGCACCCTTTAATGCCATCATTCCCAAGTTCACTCTGACCCGGAGTGGTAATCACCTGATAGGGTCCCATCTATGAGTCAAATAGAACTAAATTGTGTACTGAAACTAAACTGAATTGCTTGAAATAGAATTGTTTTGACATTAAATCTATACTATACTAAACTGAATTGCTTGAAATAGAATTGTTTTGGCATTAAATCTATACTATACTAAACTGGATTGTTCGAGATAGAACTGTTTTGACATTTAACTGTGTGTAAACAAAAAAAAAAAAAACTATACTTGTATTAAACTGAATTGTTTTAATTTGAACTGTTTGACTAAACTGAATTGCTTGAAATAGAAATGTGTTTGGCAATTAAACTGCGCTCTTATACTAAACTGAATTGTTTGAAATAGAAATGTTTATTTGTATAAAAAAAAAGGATTTGGCATTAAATAACCTACCAAGATTGATACCATAAAATCCAAACTCACAAACAAACAAACAAACCCTTAGAACATTATCTACAGCCCTGAACTAAATTTTGGGAGTAAACAGCTGTCTTCCTTCAGTCATGTACAAGGAACATATCAAATATAGAGACATGGAAGATTCTGATAAATAATTTCGGGAGAGAGATACAAATTGCTGTCTTCCAGATGAAGTCCTAAACACACACACACCCACACACACAAAGATACACACACATGCACAAATACACACACATACGCACATATACATGCGCTCGTGGTGTAATGGTTATCTTGTAAGAAAATGAACACTGTTCATATTCTGGACTAGTTTGGACTGTGTACTTATGCTAAACTGAATTGCTTGAAGTATAATTGTTTTGAAATTGAAACTATAGTTCGCTAAGCTGAATTGTTCGAAATAGAACTCTTTTGACATTTAACTGCGTGAAACAAAAAAACTTTACTTATACTAAACTGAATTTTTGGGATTTGAACTGTTTGACTAAACTGAATAGCTCGAAATAGAAATATTCTAGGCAATTAAACAACGCAATTATGCTAAACTGAATTGTTTGAAATAGAACTGTTTTGGGAAATGCGAACACCCTTTCATTGCCATCATTCCCTAGTCAACTCTAACCCGGAGTGGTAGCACCTGTTAGGGTCCCATCTATGAGTTTCATCCTCAAGACGTCCCCGTTTTTTTGGGGGGGTTTTTTGCATTTTTTGGAGGGGGGTTAGTTTCAACATCTGCTAACCTCGCCAACAGAGCTATTCTTGTGATGTGTGAAATATTTCCAGAACTAAGAAAAATTTCCTAAAAATTATATCTCCTGTTACGGAAATGCTTGAAAAAAGTGTGAATCCAAGTACTCCCACTCCTCTCATGCGCTAAATAGTTGTACAGACCGAGCTCTTTAGCCCGCAGATAGCAACTTTTCAATGAAAAGGAAAACTTTGAATGTTAAACTCCGCTTAAAAATTGATTGTGTGTCGTATCTTGCTTGTACAAACGGGTTGGATATATATATATATATATATATATATATATATTATATATATATATATATATATATACCTGTGCTTACCGTGTGTGTGTGTGTGTGTGTGTGTGTGTGTGACTCAAGATCAATTATTATAATAGCCGGTTTGAATAAAGGATTTTTCTTCATCAAGACCATTTAGACTTGGCAAGCCTAAAAGAACAATGAGCCGAACTATTTATCCATAACAGAAGAAAAGATGGGTTCATGCCTTTTCCAAGAACATTAATTATTTATTCATTTATTTATCTATGTAATGCTAATTTTATTCTTCTTTGCAAGTTTTTTAATTAATAAAATGTAGTTTGGTCCAACCCTCTTTTAGTCAGAAATATCCTGATTATCCGTTTAGATGAAACCAAGGTAGATTTTTTCTGACTCTGCAGGCATATATATATATATATATATATATATATATATATATATATGTGTGTGTGTGTGTGTGTGTGTGTGTGTGTGTGTATGTAATGGTTACCATTTTTGCAAATGGACATGCGACCAGAGTTCAGTTCCTGAACGAAGCTCTTTGCATTTCGCACAGTGCTTATATTTTTGTGTAATATATGCATCCAACTATGCCTTCTCCAGCTATGGGTAAATAGTAGGGCTGACGAGTCTATTCAACCTTACTTTGTCGATTGGTAAAGGAGAGAGAGAGAGTTGTTATTTCAAACCAGTTTAACTCTGTTAAAAATTGACCTTATGTCAAATTCTGTTTGTGCGCAGCTGTTGGGTAAACACACACACACACACACACACACACACACACACATATGTCGAACGGGTTGCGTAAATATAGACACGAGTGCTGTGTGTTCGATACACACTCAATACAATTGCTTTTATGTACTTGTGCTTGCCAAGGGTGGTTGAGCATTCACATTACGTGTGTCAGTTTTTCTACGCATCAGTTCATATGCTCGAGACAAACCTTACACTCCCACTAATTCTTGTTATAAGATTCGCATAGATATGTTTAGCTTTCTATATAATTTATTGATTTATCATAAAAACAAAATGAACGTTACTTCGTTGAATGTGACTTTTGAGTCTCTTTGATTAAGCCAAAATTTTCCTGTCTGGAATCACGAAGAGTAGCAGGGAATTCTGTAAATTTTGATCAGTCATCCGCGGTCTGGCTTTGTTTATAAATAATTTCCTAGCCGAAAATGCTTGTTTACATCTCAAAGTTCTTCGGTAACAGCAGATATAATTCTTGGGAAATTTTTCTTAGCTCTGGAAAGATTTCACACATCACGAGAATAGCTCTGTCGGTGAGATTAGCGTATGTTGAACCTATTCCACCCCCACAAAAAAAAAAAACCCAAAAGACAAAACAAAACAAATGGGGACCTCTTGAGGATGAAACTAATCTGATTGTGAAGCTTCAGGTCTGGAAAAATCTGGCAACCATGGAGTACCCTGTCGTTGTCATTACTCCCAAATCTACACTGAATCGAAGTAGGAGTACCTGTTAGGGTACTATTAATGGGTCAAATTGAGAAGTTTTAAAATTATTTGATAGTAATATTTGGTACTTTATAATTATGTGTAAATTTTTTAATGTAGTTTTTTTTAATGGCATATCAACTTTTGTGGATTATTTAATGCCAAAACTTCACGAGAATTATTTTATTTATTTATTGCGGACTTTTTTCCTCAGATGAGGACAAAAAGTCTGCAATAAATAAATTAATTAATTCTCAGATTAAGAAGCCTCATCTCAAAAAGATTCCCAATAAAGACAATTCCAAAACTTCACGTGTAGAAAAACAGTTGTGGTATTATTTAACCCATAGCTGTGGGAAGTTCATACCTTTCCCAAGGGTATTTATCCGAAAATGGACGTAATAGCGCGACTGGAGTTCGAACTCGCTTTATACGATGATGCAATCCTACACTTTAGCCACTACACCTCGGGGACTCGGCCTATATATCGAGAGGCTGCGAGAATGTTCATGGTAAATATTTATAGGGTTTCTTTGCTTGTGTACGGATATGTATGAGTTATTAGCAAAAAATTAAGGAATCCGTTTACATAAGCAATATTTTCATTAAGTTTTTTTGCATTTTTTTACACAATTAAGTTTTTTTGCAGTTCTTTACACAATTAAGTTTTTTTGCAGTTCTTTAATCAATCAGTTTTCAAGTTCGAATGGAGCATGGTATCAATGCAGGAAATATTGACTTTTCTTCGTAGAAACTGCCAATATATATTCTTCCTTTCTTCCTTTTTTTCTCTTCTTTTCTTTTCTACCTTTTTCAGGAAGCCTATATGACTAATATGGCAATCACGTATTTGCCTCCAATGCAGGTCATTTCATACGACAAGAAAATGAATAAAATTATCACTAAATAAAAAGAGCTTTTTTTTCTTTTTTTTATACCGGACATTGGCCTAGCGGTTAGAGTGTTCGCCAATAGCCCGGGAGACCTGGGTTCGATCCCAGATCGAGTCATACCAAAGACTCAAAAAATGGTACTTGATACCTCCTTGCTTAACACTCAGCATTATAAGGTACGGATCAAGGGTAAAGTGGAGCAATCCAGGGAAAGGAGTAGCGACCTCCCCTACACCTTGGTGTAGTAGCTATCGAAAAGGGAGCCTTTGGGTCACCCTCGACTATGGTCGCCTACTTTACTTTAATGTTTTTTTTACAGTAGAAAAACCTGAATTGGTTCTAAAACAAGTAAAGTGACAAGAAAATATTATGAAAAGTTTTGTACTTAAATCAATCAACTGAAGATCTTTATTTTATTTTATTCAATATTAAACACTGTTACAGAAGGTGCTGTTACAGAAGGTGCTGTTACAGAAGGTGCTGTCCAGCCTTCTTCGAACTGACAAAACTATTGAGAAAAGTTATGATAATAAATAAGTTTCAATTCTGTAGTTCAGTGTCCTCTTTTTATATACCCTACTCATAACACGATGGGAGCCCCCTGCGCATAGTTCGAGAGTTCGAAATCCAGCCCTGCTATTCACTTTCGGACTAATTACCCTGAGAAAGGCATGAAACCATATTATCCTTCCCGCTTAGGATTATACAGTATCACTGCTGTTCTTCTGCAGGGACAGATTTAGTATTCACTTGCCTACGAAGGTTTATGTGCCATTAAACTTAGAAACCAAACCAAACCAAGACAACCCAAGACTAGTAACACAATGATATATCAATACTCTTCTTTCATATTCAAATTATAAACAATCCTAATGTTAAATAGAATTACTTGAAGCCCTTTCACTGTGTACAAACTAATGAATTATAGTTAACAGAATTATTAGTGTTTGATAGGAGTAACGGAAACCATTTTAACTATGTGCTAACAGATGTGCTCTATCAACTCGTTTAAAGTTTCTACCAACTATTCGATTTCAGATTATATATATATATAAACAATATTTGGTATTAAATAACTCACATTGATTGATATGACCTAAAACCAACCAACCAACCAACCAACCAACCTATGTACAATTAATGTCCAATATCACTTTCTAGAAGAAATATGGATACCATATTTCGTCTAGAAAATGTTGATTTAATTTTTTTAAATGCTACATATTCATAGTTTTTGTTGCAGAATTTCAATGCAACAGAGATTGTTAACAAATAATAACCATTAATTTCCGTTTTTATTGGATAATGTATAAAAGTTTATTTCTAAGAAAAACAATCAAGCCAACAATGTGTGGCACTTGATTTGGCCAGAGTGAAAAAGAGAGAAAGAATCCCAGACAATACGGCACCAAAAAGCTACCCTGTCTTTTTGTCGAGAACTACTATTGAGACCCTCAGTAAGAATTAGGGGACCAAACTGAAGGCAAGAAAACTTAAGTCAGAAGAGAGGTTTTGTTACTTGCTTCTTGAATAGCCGATTTATATTTCAAACTGTGAAGACAAGAAGCTTTCCAAGAAATAAAAGTAAAATTAAACGAAAGTCGACTACTGAAATTCTACCAAATTAAACAACTGAAAGAAAATTCAACCGAGAATTCTGCTGAAGAAGCTTTATAGAAGACTCAAAATTAATTGAACTCTGAAACATTTCGACAAAACTAAAAAAAAAAAAAAAAAGAAATATATTCAAATTCAATGAACTTTGTTTCCTGGACACTCTCTTAGATAAGTTCCAGCAAATTGTACTAAAATTTGCAACACTTTATCTTTTCTATCCCGTTCTTACTTGTTTCTTTTGTATAAAATTCCTTTTTAAAAACTTTATTGTCTGTGTTATCTTTTCGAATTAGTGTCCGAACTGGAAAGCTGTGGAACTTGCCGTTTGGACTTTGCGTTTGAATTTACCGTTTAAAATTACACACTCAAGCCCCCTAAAAACATTACCCAGTTAAATACTAAATTTGGCTTTAGTGTCATTTCCTACATATTGAATTTTATTCCCTCAAAATTCCTTTGTATTGCAAATTTTATCTCTTTCAAAATTTCTTTTAAATGTTCCACTTGTATTTTTGGTTTAGAAAAAAATTAACATTTTATTTTAAAAAATTGTAAGTTATTTAGATGCAATACGTAATTCTTTGGCATTCTTTTTTCTATGACAAAAGATATAGTTAGTTATTCTGTTTGTATCTTAAAGTCCTCTTTTGGTATATCCGATTCGTATCATGACTTTATATTGATACTATTCTTTCGTATACAGATTACATAAAACCATTGTCCAATACCACGACAGTCACATAAATCCATTAATAAATATTTGTTCTAATTTCAAAGGAATAAACTTTTGGTTTGTTTTGGTTTGTTTTGGTTTCGGTTTGGTTTGTTTTGGTTTGGTTTGGGTTTTTTTGTTTAATGGCATATCAATCTTTGTAGGTTATTTAATGCCAAATCTATTCTCCTAGAAGAACAGCAGTGGTATTATTTAACCCATAGCTGGGAGGATAAGGAGGTTCATACTTTTCCCAAGGGTATTTGCCCGAAAGTGAACGTAATAGCGCGACTGGGGTACGAATTCGCTTACTACGATTCTGCAGTCCATCGTTTTAACCATTACACCACGAGAACACCCCCTTAAACTTTTGGCTATACTTAAATACACAAACAAATACTATAATCTTTGATAATATAGTCAAAACATTTCAACAAATGTACTCTCTCTCTTTCTCTCTCTCTCTCTCTCTCTCTCTCTCTCTCTCTCTCTATCTATCTATCTCCTTATTTAGATTTCTATTGTAGTTAGTAACCCTCTTGAAATTTATGGAGTCTATTTGTATATCTATTACACAACTTCATTTGATTTATCGATAGAGAAAATATGCACACATATTTCAAATCTGTTTCAATCGCTTTACATATGAATTTACGTTAAAAGTGATAGAAATTCGAAATCAAAGGTTAAAACGCAAATAGCTCTTATTCTATAGAAAGTTTCCTTTTGTTCCTGCTCACAATTTCTCTCATAACTAAGAGATCACTCTTCAAAATATTGAGGAAGCTCATTGTTGCTTAACTTCAGTAACCTAACAAAAACTCGTACGTTCAACGCAGCTTGACCGTAAGAAGTCCCTGTGGTGTAGCGGGTAACGTGTTGGACTGCGACATTGTAGTGAGCGAGTTCGAACTCGAGTTGCGCTATAACGTTCACTTTCCGGTTAATACTGTGGTTAAAGGTATTAACTTCCATAGGGTAAATAATATCATAACTGTCTTTCTACATGTAAGGCTTTAGCATTAAATAAACCACGGAAGTTGATACGCCATCAAACAAAGAAACGACACTAAATAATTTACACGCAGTTATAAGGTACTTGATATTATCAAATTATTTTCAAACATATCAATTTGATCATTGATGGAATGCTAACAGGTACTACCTCGACGATTTTTTCACGAGTGAGTTCGAGTCACATTGGGTGCTCCATTAGTAAGGCCTTGTGCCGTATCTAAGCAAAAAGCTTTGTAAATTACTACTACTACAACAATTTAGTGTTAATCTGTTCTTCTGGAAGTTTGGTTAATTGATGGATTTTAACGGCATGTCAACCCGTTCGGTTTTAACGGTATGTTAGTTCCATCGGGGATCGTATTAAGAGGTATGGTATTCAGTTTACGTTTACATATTTAGAATATCTCTGTTTCTTATAAAAAGAACAGAAACCTACGGCTGGTGTTGTGGAATTCGTCGACCGTATTTCTGTAAGGTGATAAGAACCCGCTCCAACGAGTGTCCTGCATATGACTCTAAACCATCTCGTGAGATACTCAAGTGCTGGAGGTTTGGGTACTATGGAGTATTCATTCGTTACTCCCAGGTCCACTCTGACCGAAAGTGGTAGTACCTGTTAGGTTCCTATCTAAGGGTTAAGTAGAACTGTTTAACCATTTAATTGTATGCAAAAAAATAACTGGTATTAAATTGAATTGATCGTCTTAAATAGCCATATTTAAAGCCATTTAACTGCGTCGAAATAAGACTATTTGTGTTAGCGTTACTAGAAACCATTTAATTATGTGCAAACCAATGATTGATGTTAAATTGAATTGATCGAGTTAAATCGCCATATTTAAAACCATTTTACTGCGTCGAAATAAGACTATTTGTGTTAGCATTACTACAAACTATTTAACTGTCTGCAAACAAATGACTGATATTAAATTGAATTGATCGTGTTAAATCGCCATATTTAAAGCCATTTAACTGCGTCGGAATAAGACTATTTGTGTTAGCGTTACTAGAAACCATTTAATTATGTCCGAACAAATAATTAATATCAGATAGAATTATTAGTGTTTGATGGCAATACTTAAAACTAACTGTTTGGTTTGGTTTGGTTTCATGCCGTTGTAAGTTATTTAATGCCAAATATTCTTTATAGATATATTTTAAATATATATATATATATATATATATATATATATATATATATATATATATATATATATATATATATGTGTGTGTGTGTGTGTGTGTGTATTTATAAACACATTTTGTAGATAACATTCTTAAACGTACCTCTATTTTCACGCATTTAAATGGTTTCAAGTATTGTTATGTAACAGTCACAATTCAATATCAGTCATTTGTTTGCACACTAAGTTAGTTCTATTTGACCCATAGATAGGACCCTATCAGGTACTACTATTCCGGAATAGGAAGTACCTGGGAGAAATAGCAATAAAGTGGCACTCCACCTTCCCCAAATCTCCAAGGCTGAAGTCCTGCCGTCAAATTGTTTACTACCATATCCAGAACACTCGGCGTGGTTGGGGCAGTCTTACTCCTCTACTAAGATGCAGTCGGTGTATTCTACAGCCCTAGCCGACAGGGCAAATGAATTGAAACGTAAATAGCCTCATCCTGAATTTGAACTCAGGACCCTGGTTTTGTTTCCTATGACGATATCTGTCGCGCCACGAGAGTTTCCACAAAAAAGTATTGCAGTATGATTGATTGATTCATTTATTGACCCGTAGATGAGACCCTAACAGCTCATACCAAACCTGATCAGAGTGAACCTGGAAGTAATGGCCATGAAGAATTACTCCACTTTCTCCAAAGCTCCTGGACTAAAGCCATATCATCAGATGCAGGTTAGTGTCATACTCAGGAATGGCCGAGGGATTTCGTTTCATGCCTTTGGGTTTCGTTCGTCTTAGAACCTTTCGGTTCAGTGCATGGGTTACTTAGGTGCAACATTAACACAGGTGTTCACACGGGTGTTCACACAGGTGTCCGTGGTGTAATGGTTATCGTCGTAGGAAATGGACACGGCGACACGAGTTCAAATCCTGGACGAGACTGATTGCATTTCACATAGCACTAATACCCTTGGGAAAGGTATGAATCAAATTATTCTCTCTCCAGCTATGGGTAAATAGTAGGACAGACTGATTTCTTCAGCCTTGGCGAGGCAACTAGTCTAGGAGAAGGAATACTCTGAATTCAAACCAGTTAAAATCCGATCTTGTGTCATATCCTTCCCGAGCGGAGGGGTTGGGTAAATATGATAAACACAGATGTTCACGCGCACGCGTGCAGAGCGGACGTGTCACTCAGAGATGTCACAATATCCCGAGATGGGAAACGGGAGCTAGCGAGTGCGAATGACGTCACGCACCGGAAGCACGCGGAGGATTTTGGGAATTTGAAGAAAGTTAGAGAGTTGAGAACTGGACACCGAACGAGACGGTTGACTTTCGGTTGCTCGCGGAGACCTTTGTGGCGGGTGCCACACGTGTTGGCAGGGGGGGGGCAGATGAAAAAGCCAGGATGGAAAGATTGTGCCTCTCTCTCCTTATGTCGAAAAACCTTTAAACTCAAAGGTAATAAAAAGTTTCGTACCTGAACAAAGAAGTCGTAAGTGTTTTTCGTGTTTCGAGATCCTATGTTCTATCTTTATGGACATTCGATGTACGTTTCACACATAGCCATATCATGGCTTTGGTACAATAATTGTTCTATTAAAGTCATAGATGGTACCCAACCAGGTACTACCAATCCAGGTCAGAGTGAACCTCGGAGTAATGGTAATTAAGAGATACTACAAACTCTCCAGATCTCTTGGATTGGATTATCATAACTATTTTTAAAATTTTCTATTATTTCTATTAAATAAAAATCATTTATTTGCACACAGTTATTTGTTATCAAGTCTTCCAATCAAATACAAATAATTTGTTCCCAGTTATATGGTATCAAGTCTTCCTATTGAATACAAATAATCTTTATACTGATATATGGTATCAAGTTTTCCTATCAAATACAGATACTTTGTACACAGTTATATGGTATCAAGTCTTCCTATCAAATACAGATACTTTGTACACAGTTATATGGTATCATGTATTCCAATCAAATACAGATAATTTGTACACAGTTATATGGTATCAAGTCTTCCTATCAAATATAGATAATTTGTACACAGTTATATGGTATCAAGTTCTCCTATCAAATACAGATAATTTGTACACTGTTATATGGTATCAAATCTTCCTATCAAATACAGATACTTTGTACACAGTAGTTAAGTTAGCGACCGTAGTTGAGGGCGACCAGAAGGCTCCCTTTTCTATAGCTACTACACCGAGGTGTTGGGGAGGGTGCTACTCCTTTCCCTGGATTGCTCCACTTTATCCTCGATACGTACCTTATATTGCTGAGTGTTAAGCAAGGAGGTATCTAGTACCATTTTAAAGTCTTTTGTATGACGCGACCTGGGATTGAACCCTGGTCTCCAGTACCATTGGCAAACACTCTACCCATACAGTAATACAGTATTAAGTAGTCCTATATAATACTAATGAATTGCATACAGTTATATAGTTTGAAGTATTAATATTTAACACAAATAATTTTCTTAACAACTCCGTTTTCCGATACATGTGACTATAAGAAGTACAAACACTCCTGCAAGAATAAACTTGTGAGCACTGACAATGAATTAGTT
The DNA here is from genome assembly GCA_963585895.1 of Sepioteuthis lessoniana. Lineage (NCBI taxonomy): Eukaryota > Metazoa > Mollusca > Cephalopoda > Myopsida > Loliginidae > Sepioteuthis > Sepioteuthis lessoniana. Next base: position 48,771,822 of record OY757929.1, on the reverse strand, counting down.
CTCGGCACCTCCTATATCTCCCGAAATGAGGCCTTACTAACCGATGCAGTTTTTACCATACCTATGGTATCTCATTTTGTGAGGCTGTTTTCCCTGCAGAGGATACAGTAAGTATATTGTTAGACCAACCAACTATGTAGATATTGCAGTATAGTCAGTTGTTCTTTTTCTCTGTGTTAGATTAAGATAAACTTGGCAAAAATACACGTATCGCTGAAAGACAAATGCCCGTGTCACGTTCAATTGCGAGTGAAAATAAATTGTTTCTTAAGGAAAATGTATTTGCCAAATAGAGAAAATATTATATTACTGCTCTTTCGGTGTTAATTTGCATATATTGTCCGTAAACAGTTTATCATTATTCAAAAGGTTCTTTTCTGTCTTCCAATTTACTTCAGGCTTTCAACAGTTTCATTTATTTGCTTCCGGGGCAAATGCCATTATGGATTTATCGCGCGTTTTTTTATTTATTTTTTATTTTTTGTTTTGTTTTCCTACATAAACTAAATAGCCTTGCCCGGCAAACAAAGGACATTTTGTGGTTTCTTTTTAAAGAGAACTCTTTCTCACCAGGGCCTGTTCATAGAGCCTATCACATTTGTCATGTTACTGATTTCAGCTGTGACAGCGTTAAAGTAAATCTACGGCAGACAAAAATTATTTGTGACAATCATTGCTTCTGATAACGAATGTCTCGCTTGGAGAATTGATTGCCTTCATATAAATATCTGGCAAGAGTTTGTTTCTCTGTCCTCTATAGACAGCCAATTGGTTTGAAGTAAAGATGACGAGTCCTGTATCTTTTCCAAAGAGATTTTCAAGAGATAAATTATTACTCATGAAAAAAGAAATCCCTGTTGGTGGGGCTGAGAATACCCTGACTGTATCGCCCGAAGAAAGGTAAATGTCCTAGATAAGGTAAAATATAAATTTACAATGTGAGTGATTCCCAAAAGCTGTTGGTATAAAAAATATGCAAGACGGGTTGAAGTACTATTGAAATCAATCAGTCTTTAATCAGTTCTTATGGATTTGTGACGCATGTTGCCGTTGCAATTATTCATCGAGTCTTTCAGATGACTTTCCTAATCTCATTTATAATAACGTTTCATCTGCTGTATCCTCTGTCCCCCATCCTCAGTTCTTATGGATTCATTGAGTCTTTCAAATGACTTTCCTAATTTATTTATAACTAAATTTCATCTGCCCTAACCACCACCGTTCTTTCTCTGTTCTTTTGTATTTTTTGACGAAACTCGCTGTCCCTCTTCATGAATTATTTTAGACTCGTCAGAACGTTTTGTCGACTCTATCCTCCATCTTTCTTTCTGTTGGAATTCTTGAGGTGAGATTAAAATATTATTTTAGAATGATTTTTTGAACCAGGTCTTCCAGCATTGTTTTATGCGTCACGATCTTTCAGCTTTTGTACCCTTTGTTAAGAATACAAACATGTTGAATCTAAACATTTGTTTCATTCAAGATGGTATATTTTCTTTTATCCTTTCTCTGTCGCTTTTGTAATAGGGTAACAGCCATTGAACATGATAACCGACAAGAAAATCTCAACCACGAGAACTCTCACGGTAAGTGTAGGAATCCGTCACACGAGATATTGAGATTTTGAAAAGGTATGAAACAATACCCCAAATGCCGGGTTTTGTTGATTTTGGCCATTCGTCTAATTGTCAAGTGGTCAGGACACTGTTGTTAAATCTCACACCAGGCCCTCTGGGCATTTCATAGGTTGTAAAAAAAAATAACAATCAACAAACGGTGTGGAAGGAAGAAATAGACAAACACGGATTCAGAACTGCAAAACATAGGAAGGTGAACTTGGCATTTTTTTTTCTGCATTTTGTGTCGTTATGTGTGGCTATCGCGAGGACCCAGCGAAAATCCCACTCTGCTACCAAAGATGCTGACTCATCTGGTCATCGTCTTCACTGCTCCGTGTCTTCGTTCTTGACTCCATACCGCCCTCCCACTGTTCTGGACCCACGTCTTATAGCCGACTGACCAGCCCCGTGTCTTGGGGTTGAATTTCTAAATCTCTGCTTCAGAGGCTCACTCCTGATTGATTGACATCCTTCGTCCTTTACTCCTGGTTTCGCAGGTTTTCGCGGATACAGCTATTTGTGGGATCTTCGTGCCAAAATAGACAAAATGGTCCTTCTAAACATTCTGACGCCAGTCAAAAATGTCCAAGATTGGATCTTTTCTTTAGCCACCCATTCACGAACACACACGTTAACCTACTCACACACACACATATATATATATATATATATATATATATAGTCACATTGATGCCCATTATTGTGTCACAAAGGGACAATCCGTCAGTCTGTTAGTGACCGGCAGAAGACAAGTAAAGGAGGCTAAATCTAGCAAACCCCATCCCAATGGAGAGGCTCACATTTATGGAACAATAGGAACTTTCCCTCATCAGCTCAAATATACCACTGCCCGTTTCCTAAATTTTAGATCATTTAGAAGGGAGGTTAAAATATCAATAAAAGGAGTTTGTTTTGGTTTAGTTTTATGTCATATCAACTATTGTAGATTATTAATGCCAAATACATTTATGTACATGGTGTAATGGTTATCGTCGTGGGAAATGGACACGGCGACACGAGTTCAAATCCTGGACGAGACTGATTGCATTTCACATTGCACTAATACCCTAATTATCAATTTATTCTCCCTCCAGCTATAGGTAAAATAGTTGGGCAGACTAGGTTCTTCAGCCTTGGTGAGGCAACTAGTCTAGGCGAAGGAAAACTGAAAATTCAAACCTGTTAAACTCCGCTTAAAAAATTGACCTTGTGTCATATCCTGCCCAAGCGGAGGGGTTTGTAAATATGTATACATATAAACATTGGCCGTGTGGGTAAAGTGTAACGGTTCATTGGTCTAGTGGGTAGAATGTTCACCGATGGTCTTGCAAACCGAGGTTCAATCCCAGGTCGAGTCTTACCAAAGACTTAAAAAATGTCACTTGATACTCCCTTGCTTAACACTCAGCATTATAAGGTACGTATCAAGGGTAGAGTGGAGCAATCCAGGGAAAGAAGTCGCGCCCTCCCCTACACATCGGTGTAGTAGCTATTGAAAAGGGAGCCTTCGGGTCTCCCTCCAGACGCTAACTTTACTTTTTACTTATTTCAAACAATTCAGTTGAGTATAAGTATAATTTTTGTTTACACACAGTTATATATCAAATATGTTTTATTTCAAACAATTCAGTTAGTACAAAGTTTCAATGTCAAAAAACATTTCTTTTTCCAAAAATTCGGTTTAGCATAAGTACAGTTTAGTTCTATTCAACCCGTAGATATGACCCTATGAGGTGCTACTACTCCCAGCCAGAACGGACCTGGGAGCGATAGCAATGAATGGATACTCACGATTGCCCAAAGCTTCAGCATTACTGTTACCTCCCCGTCATATTGTTTAGTGTCATATCCAGGACACTGGTTGGGTGTTCTTACCCCTCTGCAGAGAAACAGTCGGTGTATTCTACAACCCCAGCCGACTGGGCATCAATAAAGTGAGAGGTCTTTTTCCTTTGGCAAAGTTTCTGACTTTTTCCTTTTTTTCTCTCTCTGAAAATACAATGTATATTTCTGTACTATCTCAGGTAAATATTGAAATGGTGGCATTGAGGGAATCAAAATGGTTTTACACCAATTTTAATAACAACTCTTTGTCCTGAATAAAATTACTCTTATTTCTAATAATTCGGTGTTATCTTTGGTATAGTTTCTTTGTTGAACGTCAAATTAACATTTGTTCGGTTTTGTGGTAAGACAACCAATTATCTCCCCTGTCATTCTTTTCTATATAATTGCACTGATTTCACGACTACAGACATAACCTCATATCATGTTCAATAATGTCTCAAATAAGCTTTACTAATCACCGAATTCTTAGTACAATTTATTGAATATAATAATGGATAAATACTTGAAATCAGATCGACAGGGGAGGTAATCGGTTTCCCTACAAGAGTTATCTAGTGGCAAAACTATTCTTGTAGAAGGATAGAAGTGGTATGTATTTACCCAACCCCCAACCTGCATGGTCAGGATGTGACGCAAATTCAATTTTTAAAGTTGCGTTTGTGACGCGAAATTGACTAAAATCCCAAAACGGGATTTTATTTTCGCACTTGTGAAGACGGGGCAGGTTGGCACTTGATCCCCTACAGAATAAGTCCTGTTCAGAGTTTTTCTCTCAGGCATATAAGAACTGGCATATTACGTGAGGGAATAATTTAGGGCCAGACTGACCACCGCTGGCAAAGGGGTTCCAAATTTCACACTATCACACACCCACCAGGCCGCTAAACTTCTTTCCGTTAGATAACAGAAGAATACGGGGCTATAGGTCTTAGTCGTAATAATATTAATATTGTAATAGTCGGCAACTCCGGTTTCCCGTGTGATACTTTAGGAATTAATAGGACAATTCTAAGCAAGATAACATAAGGCGAATAGAAGCTGGAAAGAAAGCATGAAGCAACAACATAGACCACATGGTAAAAGGAAAATACATAGGTTCTTTACTACGGTTATATATACACGTTCAGAGTGTCAAAAACATGTAATTAGACAGTCCACGAATATAAACGTCTTTTCTGACTTTTGTCCTTCTTCAAATTGAGAGAGAGAGTGGTAAACAAAATTTGGGTGTAAAGGAAAAATGTCCCCAAAGTCACTTATCTTTTTCTCGACGGGGTTCCACTGGAGAATTTTTTTCTTTCACGAGCTACTAGACTTGGTTCTGTTTTTAGTACTGGCTTGAGGGACTCGGGTCTCTCATGTCTCAGTTAATCTTTTTGTCTTCAGCCCGGAGTAAAATGGCTATGGTCCGTCTGCCACGAGCCTTGCTCAAAAACTGGCTTCTTACTATTTACTTCTGCTGAGGGGAAGGGAACCCCACTTCCGTTTGGGGTCCCCGCCAATCATTTGGCTTCTCTCTCTTTCCCCTTCCGATGTCCGGCGACCTGAGGTCACTAAGTGCGAACATCTGGTCTATCTCCTCTGTGACCCACATTCTCTCTTAACGGTCACTTTTTGACTGCTAGATAGTGCTAATAGCAACACGGGAGGATAGTAACATTCTTACCTCTTCGTCTCCGTGAGCTATCACGTGACACGTCCAACAGATTTGAATTTAGAGTTTTCCTTCTCCTAGACTGGTTGCCGAACCAAGACGAGAGAACTCAGTTTTCTCTACTGTTTAGCCATGGCTGGAGCGAAAATAATTGGATTCATACCTTTCCCAAGGGTATTAATGCTACGTGAAATGAATTCAACCTCGTCCAGGATTTGAACTTGCGTCACCGTGTCCATTTCCTACGATGGTAATGATTAAACCACGAGTACCTCCATACTATCCTTTTACCAGTGGCAGGAGTTCATACCTTTCCCAAGAGTATTTGCCCGAAAATGAACATAACAGCGTGACTGGAGATCAAACTCGCTTACCACAGTGACAGAGTCCAACACGTTAACAACTTCGCTACAGGGACTACTTTTAAATTAGTTTCAACATATTTAATTTTATAAAAATATAAGAAATCTCGATCCGGTTTCCTCTTGATGAAGAAAGGAGAGGTGAAGCCAATATGGCTGCTTTGTTTACGACGTTGAAACTTTATAATGTTAACTACGACGACGTTAAATGAACCGGAAAAGGAAATGGAACTACGTCGCTGACTCTTAGCGAATCAAATTCAGAAAAGCCCAGCGACAAATAAAGAGTACAGAGTATATATTATTCGGTAACTGAGGTGGATAAAATCGGAAAGAGTTTAAAAAAGAAAAAAAAAAAAGAAGAAGAAAAAAATATTAGCCTAGATTTAAACTTGAGTTACTTTAATGAAAAGAATATTCTGAAAAGCCTTTAAGAATATAACCGAGCTTCACGTACTGCATCTATATTCGACTTTAACTAACGTATATATAGTCGAAAACACAGCTGTCGTCATTAAAAAAATAATACATTTGAAGTTATTTATATATATATATAAGTTTATATATGTTTGTGTGTGTGTTTTTGTGTCTATGAAATATGTAGAAGGGACATTGTCTTCGTGAATGAAAGCAGATGAAATCGATTGGTATATTTAAGAAAACAACTTCGTCGGACTAGAAACAAAAATTTACAATTCCTAATCTTGACAGAATTAACTGCTTACATATAAACTTTTATGTTAAAAATATATATTTGAAATCGTTTAATATATTCAGATATAAGAAAATACATATACGATAAACCAATTTATATATATATATATATATATATATATATATATATATATATATATATATATATATATTGACGAGAGACAGTTATTTTTGCGTGCAAGTGTACGTAAGTCTCGGGTCATTGCAGGATTGTGTGTGTGTAAGTGTGTGTACGTATATATATATATATATAGTTAATGAAAAAAGATATAATATTTCAGAATTGATTTTGCGTTCAAGCGAACGTACGTCAGGAATTATTGCAGCATTGTAAAAACCTGAATAGAGACAAGTGCTTCCGAAAATAATCTCTTTCTTATCAAGATCTGAGGCCTTAAGATCTTCGATCAACTAGAAAGAATGTTAGCTCAGCCGGTGGGGCTAACTAAAAGCTGACCATGTCCCCTTCAGAGAGGTAAAATCTTCCTTCCTTCTAAAATGGAGTGTCCTGTGTATGACAATTACCTCTATCTGATCATGAGTCTCCGCTTCTGGAGATCTGAGGACTGTGAAGTACCTCTTTATTACCATTCCTCCAGAGGCTACTCTCAGTCGTATTAGTCATAATTTTTAGAGTTCTATCGATGAGTCAAATAGGTCTATTCATAAAATATCCGGATTCGATTGGGTTGTGAGCGAAAAGAAAAACCTCTTAAAAACAACTATCACAAAAAAATGTAAATATGCGATTCTATATGTTCTATACGGTGTCTCAGTATACATGGGACCCATGTGACTGCTAATAACTCGACTACTAATCAGTATTATTGGGCTTGTTTTTGTTTCAGATTTGAAAATAGTATACTATAACAACTATATTTAGCTCCCCGTCGGGGAACCGAACCCCGGTCTGTCGCGTGACAGGCGTGGCCCAGCGGTTAGAGTGTTCGCCAATGGCCCGGGAGACCTGGGTTCAATCCCAGGTCGAGTCATACCAAAGACTTTAAAAATGGTACTTGATACCACCTTGCTTAACACTCAGCATTATAAGGTACGGTTCAAGGGTAAAGTGGAGCAATCCTGGGAATGGAGTAGCGCCCTCCCCTGGTGTAGTAGCTATCGAAAAGGGAGCCTTCGGGTCACCCTCGACTATGGTCGCTAACTTTACTTTTACTTTATAACAACTATTCATTCTAGTTGTCTTTCTTGTGAATCCTTTTTGAGATGAGGCTTCTTGATCTGAGAATTAATTTTTTTTTTATTGTGAACTTTTTGTCCTCGTATTCTTTTTTTCTTTTTTTTTCTTTTCACTACGTTTCGGCCAAATTTCGCCTCTGGCCTTCTTCAGGTGATTAACCGCGACCTCGGATAGGAATGCTGAGTCTTGTAACCGTGTCCCCAGTCATTACTGCCTTCCATAGTTGTTGTCTATCGCACCACGTTTTTGACCAAGTAAACCTCTGGTCGGCTTGGGTAGGATTTCAAACCGCTATCTTCTGACAATGCTCACCTGGAACCGTAGAGACGCAATGCCTCTACCCGCTGCTCTACTAGGCCCTGAAGGGCGGTCAAGGTTGGATTTTTTGGTCTTATAAAACCAATAATTTGTTATCCTTATCTGGTCTTCCATAGTCGGGTCCGTACCGAGTTTGTAATTGTCTTTATTGTGAATCCTTTTTTAGATGAGGCTTCTTAATCTGAGAATTAATTTTTTAGTAAGGCAATAATTAATTTTTTAGAAGGCAGTAAATACAGGGGATATGGTTACAAGACTCAACATTTCTATCCGAGGTCGCGGTTAATCACCTGAAGAAGGCCAGAAGTGAAATTTGGCCGAAACGTAGTGAAAAGAAAAAAAAACAAAAAAAAACCTACCAAGATGAGGACAAAAAGTCCGCAATAAATAAAAAAATTAATTCTCATATTCATTCTAGATCACAATGCCTTGGACAAGGGATGAAAAATATTTTGCGTCACTACTTATTTGGAGACAAAACCATTCAAAACTGTCATAAATTAGATGCTAGCCAATAATATGATAATGATTTGTTACAGAGACAAGAAACTCAAAAAAAGATGGCATATCATGGAAGCTGTTATAAAACAATTAAAAAACATTGATTTGATATCTCTTGCTCAAAGAATGCATTTTTTACTGGACGTGTTCCAAATGACCGCCACTGGGCTTGTCTCAGTAATAAATTATTATCATATTAATGAGTTGCATCTATTTTGAGACACCCTTTATATCAGGAGACAATAAAACTACTTCATAAAGATATTATCTCTCTTTTTATTTACGAAAGGTCGAAATGGTTTCGCCAGAGAAAGAGAGAGAGAGAGAGAGAGAAAGAATCAGGACTGCTTAGGAAACGCTAGTTTTCGACACGTCTTCAAATTCATGCCAGGTGGAGATACATCTCCAGAGACCCCTGATTCTTTGTGCTTCTTTCATGGCGGACTGATACAGGGTCATGTCTTCTCGGGGCTAACGCCCCAAAACGGCAACACGCCTCACTGCTTATTGCTTACCCAGCTGACTTCTGACTGCCTGCCCTCTCCTTGGGGTTGAGTTGAAATCTTTCGACTTTATATATTTTTCAGATGCCTACGCAATTCTTCCAACGCAATTCATGTGATATTTTCGCTGCCCCTTGTTTACCTTAAGACACAGCTGCACGTCCTGTTTTTGAAATCCACCGTCAAACCAGCTCGTCAAAGCCGACTGGGAAAGGTTTCAAGTATTGGTATTTAACTCTAGTATTTTTATTTTCCTACAGTTAAATAGTTTCAACTCTTTCTATGTAACACTAACAGATACATTTGCTCACAGTTAAATGATTTCTAGTAATTCCAGCACTTGTAAGTCTATTCAACATTATTCATTCGTTTGTATACAGGTAAATGGTTTCAAGAAGAGAAATTGATTGGATAGTTCTATTTAACCCATAGATGCGATCCTGAAAGGTACAACCGATCCGCGTCAGAATGTACCTAAGATTAATGATAATGAAAAGGGATAACATTCCCCGAAGCTCCAAAACTGGAACCTCCCCATCAGATAATTCAGTAGTATATCCAGGGGACCCGTTGTGAATGATGTCTTACTCTATTGCAGAGATACACTCTGTGTATTCAACATTCTACAGTCCCTGCTAATAGCCAACATATTGAATTCAGAACTATATTTTTTATTACCAAACAAGATAAAAAAATGAATAAACATTTTTTTCTTAAATCATTTTAATAGAATATTCATTAATATGGAAACTTTTTCACCCCATGAGAAAAAATACTTTTAATAGATTCTCACAAAATGAAATGATGCGGAGATTTATGCTGTGACAAAACGTAGATATCCTAAGAAAAATCAACATATAAAAACTATAAAATATTCAAAGATTATTTCCCAATAATAATAGTAAGGAGTAAAATATTAATTGAGAAGACTTAAACATGGCCAATAAATGTAAACCTTAAGAGGGAAACTGAATCGCTTCTAAAAGCAGGACAAAACAATGCCATAAGGACCAACTATGTTAAAACAAAAGTAGATAAGATGCAACAAAATAGAAAATGTAGTTTATGTGGTAATAGAGACGAAACAATCAATCATATAAGCGAATACAAGCGGTATTGGCACAAACCAATATGCGGGCTTGAATGATCTCTAAGATTTTAAGATAAAACCAGGTTATCTAATCCTGGCCAAATCGCCAGATCGAGCCATAATTTAAAAAAAAAAAAAAAAAAAAAAAAAAAAAGGAACACCTCCCGAATAGTAGACTACCGTCCCAGAGAATCAGAAAGTAAAATTAAAAGAAAGCAAAGAGATAGATTAGTATCAAGAACTTTGCAAGAGAACTAAAAAATCTATGGAACAGGAAAGTGACGGTGATACCAATTATAATTAGCACACTCGGATCAATCCCCAAAGGATTGGTGAAGGGTCTGGAAGACTTGGAAATCAGAGGACAAGTGGAGACCATCCAGGCTACAGCATTGTTAATACCAGCCAGAATACTAAGATGAGTCCGAGAGGCCTGAAGAAACTTGCTGTCACTGAAAAGCCTGAGGAGTTTTGTTCGGGAGAATCTGCGGTACATTGTAGGGTTACGGTTATCGATGTCAGAAATGAACCCAGTGACCACAGTTCAAATCCTGGACGAGACTGTTTGTATTTCACATTTTTGCTAATTCCTTTGGAAAATTCATTAATCTATCTATTTCCCTTCCTGTTATAGGTAAAGTAGGGCAGATTGTGCTCTTTGAACTTTTTACAGTAACGGGTTGAAGAGAATTCCAATCTGTTAAACTCAGCTTTAAAAAAATTGACCTTATCGTATCCTTCTCGTGTCGAAGCTTTGGGTAAATACATCCGTTGATGCATCATTCTTTTGTTATCATCGGATCCGAAAAGGTACGGCGGGGCCTACCCAAGGCTTCATCACTGTAAACAAATTACCTGTATCGATTGTCTTCCTGTTCACATCTTAAACTGAACCGTCACGGCCACACACACACACACACACACATATATATATATATATATATACATTATGGAGAGCGTTGGTTTATTCATATATAAAAAGTTCCCACATAATCCAACCATATAAATTGTACTTTAAGATTCAGCTAATGGCTTCAGACTTATTGATCTACCCTCTTATTTCAAAAAGTGCACCGTGGAATTACTGCAAATGCTAGTTTCATAAATCAAAAAAGGAAATTGCAAATCCGAGCGAAAATATTCATCGTTTATTCAATGAGGATTTCTTCACCTTTAAACCAGACTGGCACATAATTCCCGCCAAGGCGCAAAATACTCAAGCATGCAAATATGCAAATCTCGTGCGATAGTTAACAAAGAAAGAATAGAAGATGAAAAATAGTAAAATGTAAATAACACAATAAACAAAACAAAAAAAGCAAAGAGAAAAACGTATTATTAAGTCTCATTGTGCATGCAAGGAAGAATTCAATATTCAGTCGATGAGTTCCGAGTTGAAAATTTGCGACTTTCTTGTAGATTTCTTTGAGAAGGTCATGTGGCACCAGGCAGAGTAAAATCGAAGTTTCAACAACAATTGTGTGTATACGCGCAATTATTTTCGAAGAAATGCATTAATGTTAAGAGATACGATTCCATGACTCATATATATATATATATATATATATATATATATATATATATATATATGAGACCCTTGTGGTTTAATGATGATCGTTGTAGGAAATGAACACAGCGACTCGAGTTCAAATCCTTGACAAGGCTATTTACATTTCACACTGCTCTAATACTCTTGGTAAAGGCATGAATCTAACAATTCTACCCCCCCCCAACTATGGGTAAATAGCCAAGCAGACTGTAGTCATTGACCTTGGTATAGCACGTGGTCGAGAAGGAAAACTCTTAATACAAACCTAAATTCAACGCTCCACTTAAAATGTTGACCCTGTGTCATATTCTCCTCGTGGGAAGGGGTTGTTAAACACGCACACAGATTCACACACGCGCACATATTTTACATTTGAATTGTATTATGTTAATTTAATGACGATGACTTGAAAATCTTGCAAGCAGTTCTATGCGACTTACAGAACAGTGGACATCTGTTTGGACCTTATTAGGTTTCATCAGCAGTACATACTGTGATCTTCACCACTAAAGATCGAACCAACAACCACAGAATGCAGAGCCGAAATTCTACCACTGGGACACCGCTCTATATCGCACACAAGCGATGCCAAATAAACTAGTCATAGTAAATGCACGACCACTTAACATGATGTGTCTTGAAGGCACGTTTTATATATATATATATATATATATATATATATATAGCGTAACGGCTAAGTTTGAAGGATATTATGTTATTCTGTTGTTGCCATTCTGTAGACGTAAAGTTTTCAGAAGTGTCATCTATTTTAATTCACAAGCAAATAATATATTATGTTCTCTGGAACAAAAATCTAAGAAAGGGATTGTTTGGGAGTATTCTGAAAATCGTCATGGTTTTGTACCTGGAAGGTGCAAGCGCGACAAAGGTACTCGGCCTAGTAAATGGCCACTACGAGCTAACTTCAAATTTGAAAAGGGGAAGTACACGAAGCTTGATATGTTGCTAAACAAAGAAACCAAACAAATCTGATACGACGTTGTCTGTGTTTAATGAAATTGGTAAACGCATGAATTAAACTTCCCCCCTCCATCAGATTTTAGTAAATTCTACGGCAGACTGAGCTCTTTCATCTTGGACGAGGAGAAGGAAAAACTCTGAATTCAAACATCGAAAGTGTGTAACATATTGACCCTCGACTGAGCCGTCAATCAAGAGATGTACCTGTGTAAATAAGCGGAAGAACAGCGGAAGCAGGTGGATGTCAGACGATTATATAACCAGGTGCCCGAGGCGGTTCACTTTAGTTGGAGTCAGTTGGGGAGAAGATGCCAAAGTGAGAGCCAGCGGCAGACAGAGGGCTTTGGGCCCTCAGTGACCCACGGTTGAGCAACCCCAGCCAAGATGAGAAAGAAGTGCTGCTATGGTCAGTATGTAGCAGTCTGTCCCGTCTCCAAATCACCTCTCATACACTACCAACATCAATCCTTTCGAGAATAAAGTGTGAGAGATATATCTTTATAAAAAAGTGAGTTCGTTCGTTCATTAAAGGTCATATGTTATGTTTTATTATGTTTCTGATTATATGTATATATGTATGCGGCTATAAAACAATTGTGATTTGTTCTACACAAACCTTCACTGTTTTAAACAAACCTGTATTAACACCTTATATATATATATATATGTGTGTGTGTGTGTGCGTGTGTGTGTGTGTGTGAGGGTCTTACAGTTCAATTAAAAATGTGAACTAGGTTACCAATCCAGATGATTTTTAGTAATTTTAAGGGCTTTTGCCGGACCAGCCACACTTTTTGGATGTTCTTAAAACGGAATAATGGCGCACCAGTGGGCCACAAATTCTCCTGAAAAACGCATCTCAGCTTTTGAGAAGTTTTTAAAAGAGTGTCCTTCTTCAAGACCGTCTGCTTTATCAAACTATATATATATATATATATATATATATATATATATATAATGTTAGACATGCATTGAATATATCACGTCATATCACGAATTAGTGTTATATAGTCATACATGCACATATATATGTAGAATAATTCACAGCGACACAACGATAAAGACGCAGGAAGGAAGACGCAAGAAGACTTCTTTAGAAAAATATATACCTCTCACTTTATTGCAAGGGTTCGAAAGGGTTATTCAAGGTTTGCATGTGAGAGGGTGCTGGAGACTGAACATAAACTTCATATTTTGACCCCACTGTTATGACCGTCACGTTGTGTCTTTCTTGTTCTCTTAGATGCTCAACCAAAGGTCTTGGGGTCCACTCCATCAGGGCTTTTCCGAGCGCCCCCTCGGTCGGGTGTGGCCTTCCCTACCACATCTGGTCTCTACTGTCTGGAAGTCTGCTGGCAACTCCTCTGGGACCCAAACTCAACTGAGTTAAATAATAACTCAACGCCCACACGATCGCCTAGTCGATCTTTGAAATCGAATGTTTAATCGTCATCAAGCGGAAATAACTGTCATGCAGTTCAGAGGTTACTCTCTTCCGGTGCATGACTGTAATGGCACAATGGGACCTTCACCTTGTCCCATATCATAAGCCTTAATCCGCCCACGCGATCTCTTTCGATTACTGGCCGTTGGTATGTGTCACTTCCTTCCGGTGAATTACCTTGGAATAGTATTTTTGGGCCGGGTCGAAAGTCAAAATATAACATTAGATGATGGATGTTTCCAATAATTCGTCGAGTTACAATAGTAAATTTTTCATTCCAAACATCATTTGGGTTTATAAAGGTTACCTAGTAGTTTCCATCTCCTTCACAAATATCATGAGACAGAATTAAATCGTCATAACAGCAATAACTGATTCCTGATCGAATCTATTCATCACTGATTTGAGGCCTTAATCAAACCAGCCGTACCCACCTCTATTATACCAGCTTTGTAAGATGGTCATGATGTAAAATAATCTAGAATCCCTTTTATTAAAATTGGTTTAGTTTGGTTGGGTTGGGTTTTATGGCATATCAACCATTGCATGTTATTTTTTTTGTTGGGTTTTATGGCATATCAACCTTTGTAGGTTATTTAACGCCAAATCCATTTTTATGTAAATAACCTGTTCTATTTCAAACAATTCAGTTTAGCATAAGTACACAGTTTAATTGTCAAAAATATTTCCATTTCAAACTATTCAAGCAGTTATATCTAACAATTCAGTTAAGTGTAAATATAGTTTTAATGTCGAAAAACAGTTCTATTTCAAATAATTCAGTTAAGCATAAGCACGCAGTTTAAATTTAAGTACGGTTTAATTGTCAAAAACGTTTCTATTTCAAGCTATTCAGTTTACTCAAACAATTCAGTTTAGCATAAGTATGCTGTTAGTTCTATTTAACCCATAGATAGGGCCCTATCAGGTGCTACCACTCCGGGCCAGAGTGGACCAGGGAACAATGGCAATGAAGGGGTACCCCGCATTCCCCAAAGCTCCAGCATTCACTGGAACCTCACCATCAGAATGTTTAGTGTCATATCCAGGACACTCGTTAGGTGGGGTGTCTTACCCCTATGCAAAGAAGCAGTCAGTGTATTCTACAGCCCCAGCCGACTGGACAAGCAGATTATTTGATGTCAAATCCTCTTTTTATATACATGATTTAGACGATAAGATTTTAAAACGAGCCTGAGTTCACTTTTTTTTCCACATTAATGATTTCAAGTATAGCTATATGACAGTGAATAGTTTGAAATAGAAATGCTTTTGACAATTAAACTGTGTACCCATGCTAAACTGAATTGTTTCACATAGAACTATTTGCTTAAAAATGGATTTGGCGTTAGATAAGCTACAAAGGTCGATATGCCATAACCCCCTCCCCCCCAAAAAAAAAACAATATGACAGAATTTAGGATCAGGCATTTGTTTGCACACATAGTTTGTTGGTATTTTTTATTTTTAAATGAATTAGAACTAATTTGGTCACCAACTTGTATTGCTATTGTTTCTCCAGTTAAATGGTTTCAATTACGGCTATCTAACACTAATAACCTAAATAGCTTCCTGGCTGAAATAGGGTGTCCATCAAACAGCTCTAACCCACTCTCTTGGTAATCCTTTTGAGAAGCAGGTTTCTCTTTCTCTTCCTGTATGTTCTTAGACCCTCTCTATCACGGTAGAGTGTCGAAGTGATGAGTGAGAATGGGTTTTTCTCAACGACCATCCAGCCAAATAGAAGGCTTAAAAACCAAATATTTTATAGGTTAACACCATCTTTACCCATAATATAATAATAAAATTAAATATTTACTCTTTTTAGCATTTTTTGATGATATCTGAAATCGCTAAACAAACTTGAATCAGTTTTCCACACCATGTTTGGTGTAACCAAAGCAGTATTAAAGAAATGATAAAAAAAAAAAAATGATAAGTCGTGTAAATACAAATTCATTATCCCGAACTTTTATAAACGCATCTCTACATTCTTCGTTGTTTATATTAACTATCTTCCAACCTCTCACAATAATCACCTATTACAACAATATGTGATTACTGATTGTTTGGCTCTTTAAATACAAATGATTATCCCATGTTAACTCTGGACCGTATCAGTAGCACCTGATAGCGTCCTATCTATAGGTCAAATAGGACTGTTTGACATTAGAGCTGTGTGCAAACAAAAGACTTATTTATACTGAATTGTTTGAAAGAGAACTCCTTGACCATTTAATTATGTGTAAACAAATAACTGTTTAATTGAATCGTTAGTGATATATAGAAATCATCATCATCATCGTGTCATGCCGCCAGCACAGATATCCTTGACTCTCTCTCTCTCTCTCGCCACTTCTCCCTATCGTTCATCGCTTCTGGCAGGTTCTCAGGGCTAAATCCCGTATCCTCACATATCTGCTGTATGTAGGTTCGAGCTGGTTATCCTGCTTTTGCTCGGCCATATGTGGGGGTCCATAGGAGTACATCACTTATGAGCTCGTCCCTGCTTCTCCAGCAGTGTCCTGCATGTCTGGTTCGTCTAACTTTGATAGTTTTTGTGATGGGAGGTACGTGGCCGTACGTTTGGTGATTTGTGGGATGTTACTTCCAGGACTTGTTGAAAATTGCTCGTAGCATTCTTGTGTAGTTGCCGTCTAGCTTTTTCTCCAGCCGTTTAGTGTGTCTAAATTGAATTATTGTTATTATATAGCAATACTTGGAACCATTTAACTGTGGACCAGTAGATTAATAGTGTTGAATAGAATAATTAGTGTCAAATAGCAATGCTTGTAATCACTTCACTGTGTGCAAGCAAATTATCAATATTGAATAATTAGTGTTAGTTAGCTATAATTGAAACTATTTGGCTGTGTAAAAATGATAATACAAATACTTGTGTGCAAACAAATTAGTTTTAACTCATTTAAAAACGAAATTAACTACAAAATATTCACTTAAAAATCATTTATGTATATTCATTTAAATGTTTGTAAATAAATGACTGACGTTAAATTGTTACTATTACTTAGCAATACTTGAAACATTTAACCATGTGCAAACAAATGATTAATTGTAAAGAGATTTCCTGTTAAATATAAATACTTGAAATCATTTAATTGTGAAATAAAAATGAGCTTTGTGTCATTTTAAAATGTTAGCTACAAAATGTGTTTACAAATCATAAAAAGTTAATAAATATGCATAATGTTGATTTGGTATTAAATAACCTACAATGTTTGATATGCCATAAAACCAAACCAAAACAAATCTACTGTTATGCCAGCAGCACCACTTTCACTTCTGGAGATTTCTCTTTCGATGGTAATATGGGGCGTGCTCCACTCTACTCGAAGCTACAAAATACCGTTTTACAATAAGAATATTTTAAAATATTATAAAGATTATGAAATAGAACAAAAGCTTAGGAATTCAAATATCAATTGTGTAGATAAAAGGAAACCTATTATTTAATTTATGCTCTGTTTGGTATTGACTAAAGGCTCTTTTATTCATTAGTATATCTATGACATATTATCACCTTAGCAAAACGGAAAGGAAAAGTAAAACAACACAGATATATAGGAAATGCTCGCAAAATATTTCACCTACGATACATACAAATGGACAAGTATCAATATATCCCAGGAGACGGCATTAGACGTACATATGTCTACTCAGACAAACAGTATGTATAAGGGGACGATAGAGAAATACTTGTTACGTCCCAAGGAGGTGAGAGGTTGATGAAGGGCCAGAACTGTCCATAGCATTCCTTAGTGGAAACTAGAGACGAATATTTCATCTTGTGGGAGGCTCGACAACAATTGGCTTGACAATCCCCAAAGGAGATGTCACATAACTCTAACGACCTAACAAACTCCTTATGGGATATAAAATCTCCTTCAAAGGGAAATTATAATCTTTGGTCTTCCAGCATTCAGAACAATCATCTCATGTATCTTGTTTTAATTTCTAAAATGAGATTACAATTCTTTTCGTTGATTAGGTTCACTTGTGGTCGGGAATTGTACTAACCCGGGACATAATCAAACAAATTGCTGTGTTTATGATATGCAATTCTAAGATGAAAAGTTAAAAACTATTACTAATCTTTTTTTTAATTGAATTCATAACATATAAAAACATGTATCACTCAGCTTGCAATTGTAATGGTTAGCAAGCTTGACTAGCAAACCTGCAAGAGTGAATTCGAGTCTCATTGGGTGCCCCATTCAATCGGTCTTGTGCCACATCAATGCAAAGAGCTTCGTAAATTATTGTATATTAAAATGAAAGAAATTCAAATGAAAATTTAATTATAGTGTTTTGCTGAAAAACATTTATCTTCTTTTTTTTTCATACGAACTAAAACAATTGTATAATTGAAATTAGTATATAACTGAATGCAAACTTATCACAGTCAGATCATATCTATCTATCTATCTATCTATCTATCTATCTATCTATCTATCTATCTTTTCTTAACTAAGTATCTATCTATCTATCTATTCGTAACTAAGTCTGTTTCTATCTATCTATCTATCTATCTATCTATCTCTCTATATATCTATCTATCTATCTATCTATTCTTAACTAAGTATCTATCTATCTATCTATCTATTCGTAACTAAGTCTGTTTCTATCTATCTATCTATCTATCTATCTATCTGTTCTTAACTAAGTATCTATCTATCTATCTATCTATCTATCTATCTATCTATCTATCTATTCGTAACTAAGTCTGTTTCTCTCTCTCTCTCTCTCTCTCTCTCTCTCTCTCTCTATCTATCTATCTCTCTCTATCTATCTATCTGTTCGTAACTAAGTCTGTTTCTATCTATCTATCTATCTATCTATCTATCTATCTATGTCATTTACTTGTTTATTGTTTTTTTGGTTTCGTTTCTTTCTGATTTTGCTTCTCTATATCGTATGATGTCTTCACTGAAAGGAATTATCTATTCATTTCCATTGGATCCTCTATATGTATGTATGCATAACTTTATGAATATGTAAATTGTTAACCAACCAGCATTCACAAATTATATATATATATGTCAATACTTTAATTTCAACGTTCGTCGCATGTATTTATATCCATTGTGATCAATATAAAAAAATATATGTATATAAAAACCTTTGGTTGATATTGTCATCTATCTATCTATCTATCTATGTTCATTAGTTCTGCATATTTGTTTTCGCTCTTGTTTGTTTGTTTTTTGTTTGTTTGTTTCTTTCTTTCTTTCTTTCTTTTTGAGTATGTTTTAGTTCGCCTTCCTTTAAAGAAGCAGTGTAACTGCAGATCATATCTATCTATCTATCTATCTATCTATCTATCTATCTATCTATCTATCTCAGTCTGTTTCTGTCTACATATCTACATCTTTCTTTCTTTCTTTCTTTCTTTCTTTCTACAACTTTCTGTGTAACTGCAAATCTATCTATCTATCTATCTATCTATCTATGTTCTTTTGTTCTTCATGTTTTTCGTTTTCGTTTTTGTTTTCGTTAGTTTGTTTGTTTGTTTCTTTCTTTCTTTCTTTTTGGGTATGTTTTAATACACCTTCCCTTTAAGAAACTGTGTAAATATAGATCTATCGATCAATCTATCTATCAATATTCTGTTGTTCTTCATGTGTTTTCGTTTTTGTTTGTTTGTTTCTAATATTTTTTGGGTATGTGTTAATACTCCTTCCCTGTAAGAAATTGTTTAACTACACATCTATCTATCTATCTATTGTTCATAAGCATCTGAATATATTCTATTCTTTAGTGAAAGCTGATTTTCGCCTGGCAGGAAAAGCAACGCTAAAAATAAAATAGCACCGACTTGATATCCTCACCAACAATGACATATAACAGAATCCGAAGAAAGAAGTGGCATTTTATGGACAGCGCTTGTCAGCTCTCAAAAAGAATGGAAAAAAACACATATGGGTTTATCTTAGGTTTTGACACCTTTCTCGTCAGATTAGTGAAAACAAAATGAAAAAAAAAAAAAGAAAAAGAAAAGAAAAACTGTTCGTAAGTTGCGATCGGATGAAAATACCAACTATAGTTTCTTGATTCGGTTCGAGTAATTTCGACCAGGAAACTCCAATCGATTCGTGTTTTCCTCAACATCTCGAGGCTTATTTTCTTTTCTTTTTTTTTTTTTTTGATTATTTTTTTTTTTAGCATATACCTAACTATTCATTTTTCTAAGGCATGACACGGCCGTTGGTTAGCATCTTAATCCCTGTGGGTTAATTATGCCAACTCCTGTTTTCATGCATACATGATTTATAAGCTAATAGTTTTTAGGTATCTTGACTTTTGAACGTGTCACTTAAAATGCTTTAATGTATTCCAATCTCACACTGAAAGTTCTTTTTAATATCAATCATTTGTTTTCACCTTTTTAAATGATTTCATATATTAGTATTTATCATTCGTTATTCTATCTGTCAAGTATTCCGATGTAAAATGATTCATTGGTATACAGCCGTGCAGTTTCAATTAACTAATAATAATAATCCTAAGCAAATGATTATATAGTTCTCTTAGACCCATTGAGGGAACTTTATAAATGGACTACCTATCCGGGTAGAGGGAGACTAGAAGTAATTTCTATGATGAAGTATTCCACTCTCCGAAAGATCCAGGAACCCCAGAATAAGATGCAGTTTTTGAGTCATAACTGAGACACTCGTTAGTGGTGGGGTCTTAACCTTATGCTGAGGTGCAGCCTCCTGCCGCCAGGGAGGGTGAAACAAGATATGGTTGGTCCAAGTTATAAAGAGAACGAGAGACTAATTTCTGGGGAAGGAGACAGAGAAGAAAGAATAACAATAAGAAAAAGTAGAGTGACTTGGGTTGGGGCATTGGTTATGAATCGACCCGTCACGAGTGAATGACAACGGTTATTAAAAAATGACAATAAAACACGGAAGATCCCAAATCTTCTGCGCAGGAGTGGAACCACCGGAAAGGGATATAGTCTTCCCTCAGATATCAGGCGGACGACTCGGGTTTGAAAATAAATTAGCAGTCGGATATGATGAGGTAATGACAGTTAGTTGAAGCCTAGATACTCAAACGTATCGACAGACGCAAATTGCAGCCCTCATTCTGGGGCTTAAACCAGGCGCGAACCTGGGAATACGAAACCACCAAACAAGTACGTTGAAACAACAACAAAAAATGCAGAAAGAAAATTCAAGGTCTGAGTCTATTCCCACTTTCTTCTCATGACATTTTGTTTCTCCTTGTCCAGCTAACGCGGGAGGTGGAGGGGGCTCATTTTTATACGTTTTTCTTTCTCCCGGCGACTACTTAAAACTATAGTATTTGATAGAATTTTGTGTTAGTGAACAAAGAGAGTGTTTCATGTGTTCGCCAACTTTTCCCACGGTGAGGGTACAACAGGGTTCGACTACTACTTAAGACGTAGTGATATATGAATAAACCCATTCTTGCACGAGGTGGTACAACCGTACATTTGGTGTGTTACGGTACAACGTACTATTTGCTATGCAGCTTTACAATGTCTATTTCGTACCGTAATGGTACAAGGGTCATGATAGTGTTTAAATCGTTCAGATTTTAATTTTTCAGTTCAAATCAATGAATTGATCTCAATTTTAAATGTGCACATAATAAGATGATGAAATGTTTGATGTTTCTAAGTATCAATGTCTTTACGTAACTATGAAATCCGTAAAATTCATATATATATGTATATATAAAAGATGAAGATGTATTTTTCTCTTATTTACGAAGACTCAGGGAAGATAATGAACATCTCTACAAATATTTTAGGGTAAATCGTCTTATATATCTGGAGGCGTTAGATACAAAAAATCATTCAGTGGGCGAAAGATAAAGAAAATTTTCTATCTTTCCCTCGCTTTTTCCTTCACACATACATATGTAAACACTCACACACACACACACAACCACACACACACACACACACACTCTCTCTCTCCCTCTTTTTCTCTCTTTTTCTGTCGTTACCGATGTCTGTTTCTCTCTCTCTCCCCACCCTTATATATATATATATATATATATATAAGTTGAGATGCAGATCTGTTAAGTGTTGAATGGATGCGTGTTAGATCATAGATAATTATATCAATCTATTTACACACACACACGCATATATATATATATATATATAAGTTGTGGGTGTGGATTTGTGTGGGTGTTGTAGTTTGATGAGTTCAGGGAATGCATGCTAGATCATAGCAGCATATATGTATTTATTTACACAGACACCCACCCACACACGCGCGCACACACACACACACACCACATATGAATACGTATATATATATATATATATATATATATATATACAAAAATCCAATTACATAAATTAGTGTTTGTTCATTTGATTGCTTCCAAACAAGAGAATGCTTATTCGAATTATTTTGTTATTTTTTTTCACTCGACATCTTGCTCCATATTTGAAATCACAACAAGAGGGAAAAAGAGCGCATTCTTTTCAGGAAACACTTGATATAATTCTTTCAATTTACCCTTTTATTCTTTTGTAACAAAATTATACTGCGAAATCCCGCTTAGTTTCCTATGTGTGTCTCTGTATGAGTGTGTGGGGGGGGGGGCGTTCGCGTGAGTGTATTCACACACAATTATATATATATATATATATATATATATATATATATATATATATATATATATATATATACGTCTGTTTATATATGGTTTTATTTGCTTTTCAAAGAGAATGGGAAATGCGAAGAAACATATAAATTAATTTGCTCAAGATGAATTTATTATTAAGAATCTTTTATCATTCTCGTGGAATATTGATTTATTGTATGTAAATTTGCGGCATCTTTTCTTAATGTTATTTTACGTGTTGTTCATTTATTTACTCGTCACTTTTGTTAAGGGCAAAATAGTTGCTTTTAATTGAATGCTACGTTCAAATGTTTGTTTGATTCATTGTTCGGCATACTAAAGATAGATGTGTGACTATCACTTGCAGATACAAAGATGATCCTATTCTATCTATCTATCTATCTACCTATATATCTATCTATCAATCTATCTATCTATCTATCTATCTATCTATCAAGTTAGATAGATAGATAGATAGATAGATAGACAAAAAAGAGAGAGAAAGAGAAAGAGAGAGAGAGCAATTATATATATATATATATAATCACTCTCTGTCTCTTGCTCTCTCTCTTATATATATATATATATATATATATATATATATATATATATATATAAACTTATTTGCCTCTTTCTCTTTCTTTATCTTCCCAATTATCCATGAACGTAGGCACTCAGAAACATATACACACGCACACACACAACCATATATATATATATATATATATATAAATATATATATATATATATATATATATATATATATATATATATATATATAAGTAAAGTTGCCGACCGTAGTCGAGGGTGACCAGAAGGCTTCCTTTTCAATAGCTACTACACCGAGGAGTGGGGAAGGGTGCTACTCCATTTCCTGGATTGCTTCACTTTACCCTTGATGTATACCTTATAATGCTGAGTGTTTAGCAAGGATATATCAAGAACCATTTTTCAGTCTTTGGTCTGACTCGACGTGGGATTGAACCCCAGTCTCCCGGACCATTGGCGAACACTCTACCCACTAGGCCAATGAGCCGGTTGCGAATGTGTGTGTGTGTGTGTGTGTGTGTGTGTGTGAGTGTGTGTGTAGTTTAGCAGCAGTATTTTATTTAGGCATATTTGATTAAATAATAAAAGACATATTTTGTCGATATAATTTAATTAAGATCCTTTCAAGTTTCCAGATAAGTATCAGACTGGTATTGGTAGATGAATTTGTCCCGAGTGCTTTCGAACCTTTCATAGGCCTTCATCAGGAGTTTCAAGCATGTGTATATAGAGTTTTTAAAAGAGTTTTGAAAGTTTTTTTGGTTTTTATGACATTACAAAACTACGCAAACGCAGAGTTAGATAAAACCGAGTTGTAGATGAGTTTAACAAACAGAACGCTATCAATGGAAATAGAATATTATCAAGAAATACGGAATACGAAAAAAACAAAAAATCTAAAGGAATTTCAAAACATCGCTATTATAAAAAATTATTCGATTGATCTTAGGCTTATTTGTTTTTATATGTAGGGCTTCTAGGATTCGTAGTCGTAGCTTATCAATTTCATGTTCTATTATATATATATATATATATATATATATATATATATATATATATATATATATTAGGATTGCGTGAATACAAATTCAGTGGTGCTTGGTAACCGTCAATATCTAACCTATGTGCTCAACACGCTTGATACACACGCACAGACACACATACACACATACACACACACACACACACACACACACATTTACCCCCCCCACACACACACACGGAGATGCACTGTCAAATATGATTTTGGATACTTTTATCTATTAATATCCATGTGTATTTCATTCTCCCTGTCTCTCTCTCTCTCTCTCTCTCTCTCTCAATATATGTATATATATATATATATAAATTTTACAGAGATTAAAAAGAGAAATAGACGGAAAATTGTACATACATCCAAGTCTCTAATGTTCATTACGATTATATATATATATATATATATATATATATATATATATATGATAATTGAGAAAGAGAAATAAAGAGTGATTACTCTCTTTTATTGAAATTAGGTTTTTATATTAATTGTTCATTAAAAAATACACGTGTAATAATTTTTTTTGATTAACAAGGATAAGTTTCTGAAAATTTTACTTAACTCTCTCTCTCTCTCTCTCTCTCTCTCTCTCTCTCACTCCTCCTTTTTATTCTCTGTGGGTACACACACATACACACGGACATATATATATATATATATATATACATGTATATATATATATATTTTTCATCATACAACGTGTGAAAGCACGTGCGATCCCCTAGCCTCATCAGCCGCCAACCAGCGTGATAACACAGTTTCGGTAGCTCAAGGCGGTACTGCCACTCCTGGCGCTACCGAGCAGCTTTTGCCACCGGATATATATATATATATATATATATATATATATATATATATATATATATATATATATATATATACAGGTATATATATATATATATATATATATATATATATATATATATATATATATAGGAGAAAATTTATGAATAAATGTCCGATTTACAAATTTTAAAATTTCATTTCTCTCAATTAAGTGAAAATTTTACCGAAAAACAAAGCTACAAAATAAGGAAATTACTGGATTTCTCCACTTTACCCATGTTCCGTACCTTATAATGCTGACTGTTAAGCAAGGAGGCATCACGTACCATTTTTAAAGTCTTTGGTATGACTCGACTTGAACCCACGTCTCCCGGGCCATTGGCGAACACTCTAACCATTATGCCAATGTCCGGTAAATAAGAGAGTGCGATAAATTAATTGCTTTCAGTTATTATCCTTGACGTTTGGTGCCATGAAACTCTCGAGTTGTTTGTCAGTAATATTTTATATTATATATTAAGGTGGCATCAAGTACCATATTTTGAGTCTTTGGTTTGACTCGACCAGGGATTGAACCCTAGTCTCCCGGGCCATTGGCAAACAACTCTCTACTCATTCGGTCAATAAAACCTCCCGAAGGTACACAAATGGTACACTTTTTATAAAATTTTTGTCGTCGGTAATTATTCATTAACAGCTGAAAATGAACTGAACACTTCATCTAAACAGGTTTAATTACTTTTATTTATTTATTTATTTATTTAGGTTTGCTTATAAGCAAGAAAGTGAGTAATTAATCTTAATAAATAACGATTATTTATAAAATAATTTACAAAAACGTTAGGCCACATTCTTGTTTGTATATTGTAGACAAATGTTCAAAAATATTTTAAACGTAAGCATATTTGTAGTAGCAGAATGAAACCGAATAATTAATAATGGGAGCAACGTTTTTGTTTTTCTTGCATACTATTCCTTTTTAATTAATTAGTTTACAGAACTTCCTCTGGGGCTGCTAGTATAAATTTCACAGAAATAATCATCATGTCGCACCGTCAGCACGGATCTCCCTGAATTTCTCTCGCCGCCCTTCTCTATCGTTCATTGCTTCCGGCAGGTCTTCAAGGCTACATCCTGTATCGGCACATACCTGTTGTATATAGGTTCTACCTGGTCGTCCTGCCTTTGTGAAGGGGTCCACAGGAGTATATTGCTTATGAGTTCGTCTTTACTTCTCCAGCAATCTCCTGCATGTCTGGTTCGTCTAATTTTTGTGATGAGTGGTAAGTGGCCGTACAGCAGCTGCTCTCTGGGGTACTGTCTCCAGGATTTGTTCCATATTGCTCGCAGCATTCTTGTGTAATTGCCGTCAAGGTTTTTCTCCATGCGTTTTGTTAGCGTCCATGTAGTGCATCCATATAGCGGTATTGACACAACTGCTGCTTGAAAAACTTCATTTCATCTGATCGGTCAGGTCTGACTTCCATATGGCCGATAGATTATTGATAGCTGCCCACGCCTTTGCTAGTTGCGTGTTGATGTCTTTATCGGTTGATGAACTTGTCTACTAGTTTCAGAGAACTACCATTTAGTGTTGAGATATCGCCTCTTTGATTAAAGCACGTTTATTCCGTCTTGTCTGCGTTGACATGGAGGCCTATGCTAGCAGCTGATCATTCCAGACTTTGTAGCAGGGTTTCGGCTTGGACGAGTGTATTTGCCAGAAGCACCATGTCATCGGCGTAGTCCGCGTTCGTATTTGTTTGTAAGGTGTATCTTCTGCTTCTTTCCTTTGCCAGCTTGAAACCGTTATCCTACATAATATCAATAGACGTTCTAAGCACGTAGTCTAGGCAGATGATAAACAGGTATCGAGCTAATGTGTCTCCTTGCAGTACATCTGCTACAAACTTTGCAGTAAATATTCGTAAATATTGGAATTACTTAGCTAATTTGTTGCCTCTATCTGATCATGTTGTATGTATGTATGTATCTATCTATCTATCTGGTGAATCTATTCATGTACCTCCCTCCCTATCTACCAATGGAAGTAAATAAGTAAATAAATCCGATGGTATGAAGAAAAATTGAAAAAACAAAATAATCCAAATCCAAAATTGGATGAATTTATTATCAAAGTCGATGTTGGATGTTTCGGTTGTAATAACCTTCTTCCGAACTTTAAATTGACGAAATATTTTGTTTAAACATCTATAGATACTTGATGAAGAAAAAAAGCATCTATCGCAATTTAAAAACATTTTTCATGAATTTAAAGTCATGAAGAAGGTTATTTCAACCAAAACGTTTAACGTCGACTTTCATGATAAATTAATCAAATTTTAGATTATTCTGTTTTTCAACTTTCTTTATACTTACATCTATCTATCTATCTATCTATTTGACACTGTCTATTCATATTCACTTATTGATACTATCTATCTATCTAATTGTTTTTCTAATTCTACAAGTTTATTATTGTTTTCCGTCTTTTGTTTTTGTGTTTTGTTTTTTTTCCCCCGTCATCAGTTTTGAACGATTTATTCTGGTGTCACTTTCAAACGTACACCAGGTTAGCAAATTTGATGAATTTTTTTTATCGGTAGGCTCTAATAATATGACTAGTATTGTTGGGTCGTGTGGAGGTTGTAGGTGGATATGCTTACCGAGTTCGTATTGGAAGGTAGCGAAGGAAATTTTCAAGTGAAACGAAGC
This sequence comes from Sepioteuthis lessoniana, assembly GCA_963585895.1. Lineage (NCBI taxonomy): Eukaryota > Metazoa > Mollusca > Cephalopoda > Myopsida > Loliginidae > Sepioteuthis > Sepioteuthis lessoniana. Next base: position 48,744,318 of record OY757929.1, on the reverse strand, counting down.
GTCAATAAAAGAAACAAACAGTAAATGTAACAAACAAAAAGTTTAAGTTGCAGCAAAATTGTCTGATATATATATATATATATATATATATATATATATATATATATATATAATTATTAGCGTGCAATAAGCAAAAGGTTACAATAAATGTGGTATTGTTATGAATTTTGGAATTCAAAATATTGATAGTATTCTCAAAATTTTTTGTCTATTAGTCCTAAGGTTCTTCGATGACAAGCCTCCTAGACTGATCCAATTTACCCAACCCCTCCGCTCGGGCAGGATATGACACAAGGTCATTTTTTAAGCGGAGTTTAACAGGTTTCAATTCAGAGTTTTCCTTCTCCTAGACTAGTTGCCTCACCAAGGCTGAAGAACCTAGTCTGTCCTACTATTTACCCATAGGTGGAGGGAGAATAATTGGATTCATACCTTTCCCAAGGGTATTAGTGCTATGTGAAATGCAGTCAGTCTTGTCCAGGAATTGAACTCGTATCGCCTCTTAGACTGATACCTTTAGGTTCTTGTGCCCCTAAAGCTGTCGTCTCTGCTTCTCACTACTTTCCTTGTCCACAGGATCTTTTTCTAAGACTTCACTTCCCTATTCCCTTTAACTCTTTTCCCTCTTTTTCTTATCTAATTCTCTCTCGTTACTTCCAGTTCCTGAAAATGTTTGTTACTCTAACGGTTTTTGGAACTGGGAATTGGCGTTGGTCAGACTGGTTTGGTCTATTTTTAGAATACAAATCTTTTCTTTGTTTCCCAAATCTGTCCTTGGTAAAAAAAAATATACTACCTGTGAACCATTAACACTAGAAAACAAATTAAAAAAAAACCCTGACAACTACGGTCTTAACCTCAGACGATTCTTTAGGTTGTATACGAAGATCCGCTCTCAAGCACTTTTCTTCCTTTAGAAAAAAAGTTACATGTACAAATTCAAAGTTTGAAATAAATTGATAAGCAAGACTAGTGTACGCAGCTTCTTTCAAGTTTCTAATTCTGACGCAATGTCCTCTCTTCTTTATTTGGATCGTATTCTAGAAATATCAGATTGGTTTGGTTTCTTTGTTTGTTTAATGGCATATCAACCTTTGTAGGTTATTTAATGCCAATGCCAATGCCGTTCACCTAGAAGAATAGTAGTGGTAATATTTAACCCATAGCTGGGAAGATAAGGGGGTTCATACCTTTCCCAAGGGTATTTGCCCGAAATTGAACGTAATAGCGCGGCTGGAGTACGAACTCACATACTACGTTCCCGCAGTCATCGCTTTAACCATTACACAACGTGGACACCCCCCAGAAATATCAGAATGCTATCTTTTTTTATTAACAAACTTCAGAACTACATCGTAAATTTAATTTAAGAAATACTTTTAATCTGAATTCTTTTAAAATATAATCCTTTGTCACAGTAATGATATCATAAATGAAAATTTTATTCGCTTATTCCTAACTCATCCCAAATTATGCCTAATGAAATACAGTTTGACGTGTGCATTTTTATTTTGTTTATGATTTCTATTAATTTTCATGGGGTAATCTTATCCCTAATCATTTTAAACCAATAACGCGGTGTTCTATTCATTCTGTTTTTTGATTGCTTCTTTATTGTGTCACTGAGATTGTGAAGTGAAGAATTATTGAGTGTCTTGCAAGAACGTCAATTTGGTTGCTTTTGTTTATTTTCAAATATTAATTTAAAACGTATTAAATCGTAAAGGATGGGAATGGCTTATTTCAAATGTGTTTTTCGTCTTGTGTTCTTCTGAATGATTGTTCAGGGGTTGATTTAATGAGATAACACGATGGGAAGGAATCGAGCAAATGCGTTGAGAAATTGTCATTGGCTTGAAGACACATTTCTTCTTAGATTATGAATTGTTCGGCAATGAGAGTTGGAAAGAAGTCAAACGAAGAAGAAGAAGAAGAAGAAGAAGAAGAAGAAGAAGAAGAAGAAGAAGAAGAAGAAGAAGAAGAAGAAGAAACTGGAGGATGAGGAAGGATCAAAAAAGAAAATAAAAATATTGTCATAGAATAAGGGGGAGGAAAAGGATGAGGAAAAGAAAGAAAAAGCGAACGAAAGAAAGAAAGAAAGAAAGAAAAGAAGAAGAAATAGGAGAAGGAATAGAAGGAGAAGAGGAATGAGGGAGTGGAAATGGAGGAAGAAGAGATATGAATAGAAGAAAGGAAAAGAGGAGAAGGAAAAGAAGAAAAAGAAATTATCGTCATAGAATGAGGAGGAAAATGAAGAAAGATGGGAAAGAAAGGAAGAAGGAGGGGGAAGAGAAGGAGGAGGAGGGAGGAAATGGAGAAAGAAGTAGTGATATAAATAAAAGAAAATAAAAAAGCAGAAGAGGAAGTAGCCAAGAAGAAAAAGAAAATATTGTCATAGAAGGAGGAGGAGGAGGAAAAATAGGAAGGATGGGAAAGAAAGAAAGAAGAAGAAGAAGAAGATTTAGGTGGAAAAAAAGGAGAGGGGGTGATGAAATAGAGGAAGAAAAAGAGTGAAAGAAGAGGGGGGAGAAAGAAGAAAAAGAAAATATAGTTATAGAAGAAGTAGCAGGAGGAGGAGGAAAAAGAAGGATAGGCAAGAAGAAGAAGAATGACTTTAAAAGAAGAAAAAAAGAAAAAGTCGAAGAAAATGATTGGTAGATACAAAAGAATAAAAATAAGTCACACACACACACACACACGTGCGTGTGTGTACACACACACACACACACACAAATATACACATGCACACACACACACACAAATATAAACATGCACACACACATTAAAAAATTGGTTATGTAACATATTGACCTTCGACCCGGCCGAGCTGTTAAATAAAAAATGCACCTGTATAAATATCAGTGCATCCGGTCGAAGATATCAGGGGATAACCTTGACTGTAGACGGGTTGAGTTAGGTGCAGATGTGACGCCCACAAGAAGCAGGTGATATAACCCGGTGCGACAGGAAGTTCAGTTAGTTGGAGTCAGAGTTTTGGAGATAAGATGCCAGCGTGAGAACCATCTCCAGACTGAGGGCTTGCGGGCCTCAGGGCCCCATGTTGAGTAGCCCAGGAGAACGAGAAAGAAGTGCTGCAATAGCCAGAAGAGCTGGGGGTCAATATGTTGCAGTTTTTGTTCAGTCTCTAACTCACCTCTCACACATAACCCTTTCGCAACCATTTCGAATAAAGTGTGAGAGGTATATTTTTCTAAAGAACTGTGCCCTTTATTTGTCGCTGCCTCCCACCAGACACGACTTGACACAAGGTCAAAAGCCCGAAGGCCGATTAAAGTGGGGATAAAGGGGAGGGGATGTCGGGAACGAGTCGAGACTCAAACCCTGCTGTTCTATGCAGCTGATCATCTCACTTGGTGCAATGTGAGCCTGATGAGGCAAGCAGGGTCCGGGCACGTATGCCAGTTTACGGCTTAAACTAGACGCGAGGTCTAGTGTCATACGAGGGTTACAAAGGAGACAAAAGTGCAGTTCGCCCACCTGAGGGTTGCCTAGTCGAAACTAGGAGCCTAAAGGCCTCAAGTCTGCCATTGTTCCTTTTGCAGAGCCACGCTTCGAACCGAAGTCCAGAACAGGCTCCGGGGTGTTCTCCGCAAAGAACTGTGCCCGTTCATCATTATTGTGTTGACTATGTTTCTGTATGCATATGAGTATTTTACAGTTGCAGTATGCAATAAACGAGTCTCTATACCATAGATAAATCGCTTGTGATTTAGTTCCAGTGATACGTTCTTCTGTTATACGATATTCATTCAGTGACTAACATTTGTGACCTTTTTTGTCAGACTATCCGATAAAATGAAACGCAGTTTCTGCCAGGCAGCGGTCGCATCGATACTGCTATATGGATGCACTACATGGACTCTAACAAAACGGCTGGAGAAGATAGACGGCAATTACACAAGAATGTTGCAAGCAATCTTGCGGCAACACCTCACAAGACACCAACTGTACGGCCACCTGCCTCCTCTCACGAAAACTATTCAAGTTAGACGAACCAGACATGCAGGACACTGCTGGAGAAGCAGGGACGAACTCATAAGTGCTGTACTCTTGTGGACCCCCACACATGGCCGTGCAAAAGCAGGACGACCAGCACGAACATACATTCAGCAACTATGTGAGGATACGGGATGTTGTCCAGAAGACCTGCCTGAGGCGATGAATGATAGGGAAAAGTGGCAAGAGATGGTCAGGGATATCTGTGCTACCAGCACGACATGATGATGATGATGAACTCATATCTATGAATAGTCAAGCTGGCAATAGTTAGTAAGCTGGTTATCCCGATTATGATATCAGTTTGATAATATTTACCACTTACTGCGCCCTCGTGCCAAACTAACCTCAGTCGCCGCGTAGTGTATAAAGAGAGTTTCATAGCTTCAGCCTTGCCCCAGAATAATCTAAGCTCCGAGAAAACCACTAATATTGGGTTCTAACAAAAAGGAGATATCGTATTTGTTTTGTATTATATAAAAATTTTATAACACTCCACCGTAGAGAAGGGTTGTAAATGTTGTATTCGAGGTTCATTTAGTGCCAAACATTTTAAAACAGAACTTCTGAAAATTTTGACCATCAAGCCAAATTTAATTTTCATTCACCTCAAATAAATTAACTGAATATTATATTAAAAACAACTTATTTACTGGCGTTTAATAAAATTGAACCGAAAAAAGAATCAATAAACTCTAAAAGTAAACCCATCTTTAATTCTTGAATTATTTTTTTAATGGCAAGGATTTGTTCGATGAGTACTGATATACTTTATATTTACTTGCTGGTTTGTATGTTCGAACCAAAAATCACCACTTTCTATGTTCAAATTGTGACTCGGTTTGCTTGGTAAATAATGCACATGGCTAAACCCAGATTCCGCCAAAGAAGACTCATCTCACAATCTGATAGGGTCGTAGGAGGGCTACTCATTTAGTGTGTCTCGTGTGGGTAGTAATAGCCTGACGTACCCCATCCTTCTCCAGGTTTGGTTTGAATTAAGTTATCATTTTCCTCCATAGGTTGTCACACCAAGGTTGAAGAGTTCAGTCTACCCTACTATTTACCAGCCGGAGAGAGAATCGATAGATTCATACCTTTCCAAGGTATATAAAATGTAAGCAACCTTGTTCAGGATGTGACAATACCCACTCGGCCCCCCGAATACGTTAACCTCTTCGAACCATTTCGATAATCTTGGCCGGTGATCAACTAGTGGTCCCGATGGGGGGCATCGCACATTTCTTTACGGCTACAAGAAATACAATCGAGGGAGTGGGAGTGGGAGAAAAAGAACAAACGAACAAACCGAACAATACGAGCCTGGGGTTAACTCAAAGTGCGAGACAAGGAGTTATGTAATTCTTTGCATTCCTGTGAGCATATATAGACTAACGCTAGCGTGGATTTCTAGCGAAAATTCTACAACCCATGAGGAGTGCTGACTCATCTTGACTCGTCTTCCCTCACTGCTCTGGACCTCATCTCATCCGACTGGTCTGCTGTCCGGTGTCGACTGCCCTGTCCGTCGTCCGTCGCCAACTCCCTTCTTCTCAGTCCCTTTGTCTCACTCTCTGACTGGCGTTCCCTTCCTACTTCCGGTCACGTCGAGATGTCGAGTCCAAACCCTTTGTCTGGTTTCGTGCCAAAACAGACAAAGGGATCGTCTGCTTGGCGGACCATCTACGTAGTGTTACAAGGATTCGAACGCGGGTAGCGTCTCAAGCAAATACGAACTCGTACAAAGTTTAGAATATTTTACTGCAGTTTTCGCGTTCATTAAATTATATGTATGCCAGCATTTATGAATGCCAGCGAGTATATCCATATTTTGTAGACATCTATGTTTTTATTCACCCAGCTAAATATTTTTTCACTCTCTGAGGTCTACTTTGAGAACTCCTGATTTTAAAATTTTGGTATTTGGTTCCAATATTTCTATCCTAGTGCAAGGAGGTTTACTGAGTACTCTGTTAATTCATTGGTCTTTTGTCAGACTAAGCAAAATATTGAAACTCTCTGGTCACCATGATGTTTGGTGATAGGATCCAAGGTAAAAGATACGATTTTGAAAGCTGATTTACAAGACAGACAAGCGTACCTACTTGTTCAACAAAATCTTCCTACGTCCATTTTCACCATATTGTGCAATCATATGTTTGATAATCCTCAATGAGGAAGTAAAAAGTGAAAATGAAAATCAAAATCAAAACAAACAAAAACAATTACATTTCAAGTAACGGGTTTAAGAGATTTTGATTGTTTTTGCCTAATACCAGTACAGTAAATTCAAAATATTTAGATGTACAATATTTTGTTTGAAATATCAAAGATCAAAGAAAGGTTAGAAAGATTTATTCCGTAGAGTCTGACTGCTCGGACAGGAAGTGGTGGAAATATTCAGAAGCAAATGTTAAAGTTCGATGACTTACATTTAGTAATAGAACAAGCTATTCAAGAAGCATATAAAACTATAACTTTGGGAGAAAGTTAGCAAATGATCACACACACACACACACACACATATATATATATATATATATATATTTGGGAGGAGAGAGAAAGCGAAAGAGAGGGTGGAAAATGAGGGGTTATGTATATGTGTGTTTGTGTATGTGTGCATATGTAACATGTACACAGTATAATGAACGTTAGGTATATGCCTATGTGATGTACATAATAGAAAAATAATGAAGTATATGATATATAATGGGCAGAATGAATAAACAATATATATATATATATATATATATATATATATATATATATATATATATATATATGTATGTATATATATATATGTGTGTGTGTGTGTGTGTGTGTGTGTGTGTGTGTGTGTGTGTGTGTGTGTGTGTGTGTTATTAAATAAGTATCTAAAATTATCAATATAATCCAGATGTTTATAAATTGTCAATTAGAACCTTTCATTTATTTCTAAATAGTTACATCGGTATCATCATGGGCTCTTGTTATAATAGGGGATGTTAAGAATTATCTTGTAAATATTCAAAATTATGCTTATAATAAAAATAACTATGAAATAATACTTAGAATCCTTCACTGTCTCCAAAATAGAAGCATCAATATCATCATAGACAGTTGGTAACTCTGAAATGCTAATTAGAACGCTACACTCCTTCCAATATCACCTTGACAGTTGCTTGTATGAGAACCCGGTGGATTTCAGTGTAATCTATCTATCTATCTATCGATCAACACTCACACGCATACACACATATACATGAGTGCGTACAAATATGAACAATGTGTACATTATTGGCTTAATGGTTAGAGTGTTCGCCAATGGTTCGGGAAACGTGGTTTCAATTCCAGGTCGAGTCATACCAAAGACTAAAAAATGGTACTTGATGCTACCTTGCTTAACACTCAGCATAATAAGGTAAGGATCAATGGTAAATTGGAGCAATCCGGGGAAAGGGGTTGTGCCCTCCCCTACACATTCGTGTAGTAGCTATCGAAAAGAGAGCCTTCGGATCACCCTTGACAACGGTGGCCAACTTTACTTTACTATAATGTATTTATATAAACATATATGTATACACATTATACCACACACACACCACACACACACTTACACACACACACACACATATATATATGTGTGTGTATGTGTGTGTGTGTGTGTGGTATAAGATTTTGAGACTCATAATATATATATATATATATATATTGTTGATATAAGGTCAATATATATTATGAGTCTCAAAATCTTGAAGTTATTCTGGCGAGTTTAGTAGATGTCTATAATTACCACCAACTAATTCACATTTGCTAAAGAAAATAAATGAGACAGATTAAGATTTATTAAGTGTGCTTTTTACTTTTTGCGAATCCGGTTTATGCAAATGAGTAATGACCTAACGGTCCCCAGTTTCTCATGAGAAACAGTAATATTTTTGTTTTCTTCTCGAGACGTCAAACTTCTTGCACAACGTACAATGATATGATAGTCTATAACACTTGTAAGAAAAGACGTTAATAACATTTTGACAAATGTCGGATATCCGTTCCTCAAAACAAAAAGGATACAGAAAAAGAAAGGAAATTTGATAAAGAAAACCACATGCAGTCTTGCCTTAGAGTAATGGTTAGCAAGGAATAATTGTGGGTATGTGTGTGTGTGAGATAGATAGATAGATAGATAGATAGATAGATAAAGAGAGTTTTATGGATAAATATAGAGAGAATGATTGATAGAGCGAGAGAGATTGATAGATAGATAGAGAGAGAGAGAGGGGGTGGAGAGAGAGATGAAAAATAAAGAAGAGACAAACAAGATTTGAAAAGCAGCTGCCGTTTGCGTCGAGTGATACATTCAAAGAATAAGTCTACCGGGATTATTGATAGGAAAAGGGTGTAAATAGAAATTCCATGGTGGGTGATGTGTTATCTACTTAGAGTACAGGATAAGGATTAAAAAGATAACAAATGAGAAGAGGAAACAACAGAGTAATAGAAATTTAACCCTTGGTAATCTAATAAAACTTAACACTCTTACTGGAGCGCCTTAATGATATAACTTTAATTATGTTAACCACCCAGTTAAACACAAATTTTGGGATCTTAAAATAAATATTTCTCTCGGAGTATCTTTATCAGAAAAGCAGATCTGATATTACAGAAAGATTCGAATAATAGTAGAGACTGTAAGATCATAATATCATAAAGAAACTCCTATATAAAAGTAAATATTTTTAAACGCCCTGAATCTGTTAACATCTGCGTCACGATGTTGATATAAGGGCCATGTTTTAAGCAGAATTTAACATCTCTAAATTCAGAGTTTTTTTTTTCTACTAGACAGGGTGCTCACTATTAAAAGCTGAAATTTTTTATATCTTAAGCAATTAAGGAAAAACAAAGTAACACGGGAAAAAAACATCCTTACTGAATGAAAAACCCCAATAAACTTTAAAATAGAAAAAAAAAAACAAGAGAGAACTAAGAAAAACAGAAAAAATTACAAGAATACATTCAAGACTAAATCACTCAAACTAGAAATTCGGTAGGTGATCAGAATTAGCACAGCAAAGAGTAAATGAAGTACAGAGAAGGAAGGGCACCACTAGAGCTAAATAAAAGCTAGACGCCATGAAGAAAAACCTCAAAAGTGGAAAGAACGTTTCAAGAACGTCCCGGAAACCCTCTTGAAATCACGAATAAATTTACCAAAGAAATTGATTATGACAAACTAAACCTCAAATTTAGATAGTTTACGAAAGACGAACCTGACGCAGTAGTGAAAAAGAAAAGAAAAGAAAACCAAAAACAAATAACGAACAAACAAAACAAAACAGAAAAGCTTCAGGCCTCAATGAAATACTTTTTGAAGCATGGAAAACAAATAAATTTCTTCGATAATACTTCTTCGATTAAGTAACGCTGTGTATAAGCAAAACACACGAGAGGAATGACCGAAATGCTGCATCCTCGTCTTCCTCCAAAAAGGTGACCTCGGAATAACTAACAACTATAAACGCATAACTCTTACTGCTATAGCTGCTAAGGATTATAAGTCCCCACTTCACAATATTATCCAACTCGGAATTTAGAAAATACTTAAGAAAAATCAGAACAACCTTCCGTAAAATCGACTCACAACGTGACTGATTTTAACTCACCGTCGCAATCTGAAAGGAGTATGAGCAAAAAATTTGGAGGTAACACTTTTTTGTAGATATTTCCATGGCATTTGATTCAATTCACAGAGGGAAGATTGGGAAATTACTACAAGCATATAATTTTCCCAAGGAAACTGTTACCGCAATAATGATGCTTTACAAAAAAGGCGAAAGCAATGGTTCCCTCACATGATGATGACACAGACTTCTTTGACAATGTCGCTGGAGTCTTGTAACGGGGTAGATTAACACCATATCTATTTATAATCATTCTGGATTCCTGTTGTGGATCATTCCTATTTCGGTACACATTGGACTCTTCCAATAAATATATGACGTTTGACTGTAATTCACTCTGGGAGTATATAGCAGGACCTAATGAAGGTGCCCGTGGTGTAATGGTTATCGTCGTAGGAAATGGACACGGCGTCACAAGTTCAAATCCTGGACGTGACTGATAGCATTTCACATAGCACTAATACCCTTGGGAAAGGTATGAAACCAATTATTCTCCCTCTAGCTATGGGTAAATAGTAGGACAGACTAGGTTTGTTCAGCATTGGTGAGACAACTAGTCTAAGAGAAGGAAAACTCTGAATTCAAACCTGTTGAAACCCGCATAAAAATTGAGCTTGTGTCACATCCTGCCCGAGCGGAGGGGTTGGTAAATATATATATAACTTTTATTTTTCTATCTAAACACGTGTTTGTCTAATTGATTTTATGCCCTTTTCCGAGGACATAATTACTTGACGCCATGGTGGGGATTCGAACCCTGGTCTCCCGCGTGAGTGGTGGGGATACTTACCCAAGGTGTTATGTCCTCGGAAAAGGGCATGAAATAAATACGATAAACGCGTGTTTAGAGGGGAGAATAAAGTTATATATTGCAGAAGACAAGTAATACAATGTCGCCTGTATCGTTCCTGCCATTTACTTCAAGAGTGGATTTTTGTTCAATGTTATTTATTGGAAGAGTCCATTGTGTATCGAAATAGGGATGATACCACAATAATTACATACAACGAACCACTATAGAAAATAAAAGAAAATAGTTGCACATTAAAAAAGACAAGAAGCAGACAATATTCTGTTGAAACAGTCACAGATGCAGACTATGCACAAGGTCTTGCACTTCTCGGAAATACACGTGACAAAACTGAATCTTTGCTGCATATCATAAAGCAAGCATCAAGAAGCATTGGCATCTAAGTGAATACAAATAAAGCAGAACTATTGTGTTTTAAACAAGGAGTCATCTCTGCTTTAGGTAGCCAGCCTCTGAAATTAGTAGATACGTTCATATGATTCGGGAGCACTGAAAGTAATTTCAATATACATCAAACGAAGGCCTAGACTGCTATTAACAAGCTGTCGAATTCTGATCTTTGATAAAATGAAATTTCTTCCAAGCTGTAGCCTTGTCAGTACTAATGTAAGTATGCACCAGCTGGACTCTAACAAAACACATAGAAAAAAAGCTAGATGAGAACTAGACAAAAATGCTAAATGCTCTGGAGAAATCATGGAGGCAGCATCCCACAAAACAGTTGCTGTACGGCCTCTCACCTCCCATCTCTCAAACGATCCGAGTAAGACGATTAAAACGTGCTGGCATTGCTTGATATGTAAAGAGGAACTCATAAGATACGTTCTGTTATAGACCCAGAAACACACCAGGGTTGGTGAACCAACATAAGGTTACATACAGTAACTCTGAGTGGACACCGGATGTTGGCTAGAAAACCTGGCAGGAGCTATGAATGATGGGGACGGATTGTGTCTGTGTGTCTGTGTGTCAGAGAAAGAGAGAGAGAGAGAGAGAGAGTCAAGGGACACTATGTTATCAGCCCGACCTACTTCTGCAGCTGCTGCTGATGATGACGACATATATATATATATATATATATATATATATATATGATGAATCCCGCGTGCTCAACTAGTTTCTTGAATTCGGTATTTTAAAAATATAGTTTTCTAAACTTGTATTTAAAGATAAGTCTGTATCTGTGATGAAGCATATTCATTTTATGATAGCGTAGACACAGAGTTAACAGTGGTTCGTGGCTCTCTCTTTCTTGCCTCTGCAATTTGGATATGATGATTTATTCTCTCTCTCTCTCTCTCTCTCTCTCTATATATATATATATATATATATATATAGGAAAGAACACTTCCAAAAGTACATATTCACTATCCAATGCAGGTGTTTACACAATATGCTGCCTACATCGCAATAAATTTTACAGTGAAGAAACAGACAGAAATGTTGATAAAAGAATCTATGAACATTAAAAAACAAAACAAACTTTAAAGCTGTTTACACAACAAACTCTTAAGTTTCTCATGATATTTTAACCAATTCCAATTTTCAAAATTCTGCGATAAATGCTTTAATCCATGACAAAAATAAACGAAGAATAATTGAAGCATGTTCCATTGCATATCACAGAACAATACCACAATGACAAGGTTTTTTTCTTAAAATATCACCATCTCTAGGGAAAGTAATACTAAAAGAATTCAACATTCACACTAAAGATATGCCCCTCACCCTTTTTTCGAAGAATTTAAGCTAATAAAATGTCACGAATCCGTTTCTGAAACAACAAAACGCCATCTACTTTTCAAAAAGATTCCATAACATAACTTAATTTGAACATATCAGCCAGTATTATTCCGTTTTTTCACATCTACAAGACTTCCAATTGAATTTTTTTAAAATTATCTACGATAATTATTTCTCTTAGAAAAATGATTTTGATGAAATATTTTTGTATTCAGACAAAACATTGAAATCGAAACACGTTGGAAAATAGACAAACCATCAAACATATATCTTTATTCCGTTTTACTTATATATATATATATATATTGTTTTGGTAAAAGTCACACTTCTTTATCTAATCGATCGATAAATATTACTCACTGTCTAGTCTGCGTGTGGATATATATATATATATATATATATATATATATATATATATATATATGATTCGGGTGCATGTGGTATAATGGAGTTCAAAATCCAGAACTAGGCTGTTTGTTTTTCATTTAGATTTAATACTGTCGGAAAATGTATTAATCCATCTATTCTAATTCTAGGTATGGGTATGTTGTGGAGCAGACTGGGCTCTTTAACCCTGGTATGACAACCAGTCTAGGAGAAGGAAAACTCAAGTTAAAATTGACCTTGTGTCACAACCTAGTCGTGTATGAAATCTAAATAAAGGTGTTTACACACACACACACACACACACACATATATATATATATATATATAAAGAGAGAGAATTGTGAGATAGATAGATAGATAGATAGATAGATAAGTGTGACTAGTATAAAAAGAGAGAAATGAACATGACAAATGGTATGCAATAGAGAATAAGAAGCTGATAGACAGGTGGAAGTACTGAAAGATTAAGAAGTCTATTGTCACATACGTATGCATTTGATTCGAGCAAATAATGGTCGAATTTATAAACGAAATGTTCCTAATAAAATGAAATAAGCAAATCCGATAAAAGAAAAAATGAAGATAAAATGAATTAAAATAAAATAAACCGAAAAATATTCGTTAAATCTGATAAAGCAATCGTTTTAAAAATAGGAACGCCTAAATTCAATGTGGATGTACAAAAGCCAGCTTTGCTATTCATAGCTTCGTAAATTACAATGCACCAACAATACGCGGGTGTTGAATGCAATCAAATGAATGAAATATTCTTGTACTGGATTGTATGGCACAAGGCTGAGTTCTTTGAGTACGCAGCAGACATGAAACTATCACTATTTCTGGTTTGTTTTGTAGATTTTTCAATTTTTTTCTTCTCTCTCTCTCTCTCTCTCTCTCTCTCTCTCTCTCTCTCTCTCTCTCTCTCTCTCTAAACAAAGCTTTATTTTTCCTTATCTATGCACAGGGTGTTTCAGAATGATTTTATCATGGTTTGGTTTGGTTTTTTTTCTTTGTTTATTGACATATCAACCTTCCTGGGTTATCTAATGTCAAAGTCATCCTTGTAGAATGACAGCTGTGGTACTGTTTAATACATATCTGGAGGAATAATGATCTTTTCATATAGTATTAGTCCAAAAGTGAACGTTTCTTTTTTTTTTTTTGTCTTTTATTGCATATCAACCTTTGTAGGTTATTTCATGCCAAATCCACTTTCATACAAATAAAGAGTCCTATTTCAAACAATTCCGTTTAGCATAAGTACTCAGTAATGTCAAAAACATTTCTATTTCAAGCTATTCAGATTAGTCAAACAGTTCTAATTCAAACAATTTAGTTTAGTATGATTATAGTTTTTGTTTACACACAGTTAAATATCAAAGCAGTTTTATTTCGAACAATTCAGTTTAGCGAAAGTAGAGTTTCAATGTCAAAAACAGTTCTATTTTAAACAATTCTGTTAAGCATAAGTATGCATTTTCAATACACAGAGTTAAATGTAAAAACAGTTTTATTTCAGAGAATTCAGTTTAGCATAAGTACGCATAAGTACGCAGTTTAGATGTCAAAACAGTTCTATTTCGAACAACTCAGATTAGCATAAATACGTAGTTTAAATGATAAAACAGTAAACTCTCGAAATCACAGTTTAGTATGTGGATATACAGCACAGGGATTAAAAAGCAATTCTTGAAACTCTTTAAAAGTCTGCCTAAATTGAATTATTGGTATTAAATAGCAATGCTTGGAATCATTTGTCCATGAGCAAATGAATGAATAGTGTTAAATAAAATGAATATTGTTAAATAATCCGACTTTTAACCATTTCAGAGTCTACAAACAAATAATTGATATTAAATGGGATTGTTAGTGCTTGATATCATGAAATAATAGTATCGATATTATAAAAATAATATCGATACTAATGTGCAATTATATATATATATATATATATATATATATATATATATATATATATATATATTATAGAAATAAATATATATATATACATATATATATATATATATATATATATATATATAATGTGCAATCATATATATATATATATATTATAGAAATATAATGTGCAATTATATATGTATATATATATTATTGAAATACTATCGATACTAATGTGCAATTATTGATATTAAATGGGATTGTAAGTGCTTGATATCCTGAAATAATAGTATCGATATTATAGAAATAATATCAATACTAATGTGCAATTATATTTATATTTATAATGGGCAATTATATATATATATTATAGAAATAAATATATATATATATATACATAATGTGCAATTATATATATATATAACCGGGACATTGGCCCAGCGGTTAGAGTGTTCGCCAATGGCCCGGGAGACCTGGGTTCAATCCCAGGTCGAGTCATACCAAAGACTTTAAAAATGGTACTTGATACCACCTTGCTTAACACTCAGCATTATAAGGTACGGTTCAAGGGTAAAGTGGAGCAATCCTGGGAATGGAGTAGCGCCCTCCCCTACACCTTGGTGTAGTAGCTATCGAAAAGGGAGCCTTCGGGTCACCCTCGACTATGGTCGCTAACTTTACTTACTTATATATATATATATTATAGAAATAAATATATATATATAATGTGCAATTATATATATATATATATTAAAGAACTAAATATATATATATATATAATGTGCAATTATATATATATATTATAGAAATAAATATATATATATAATGTGCAATTATATATATATATTATAGAAATATAATGTGCAATTATATATATATATATTATAGAAACATATATATATATATATATATATATATATATATATATATATATAATGTGCAATTATATATATATATTATAGAAATAAATATATATATATAATGTGCAATTATATATATATATTATATATATATATAATGTGCAATTATATATATATATTATACAAATATATATATATATATATATATATATATATATATAATGTGCAATTATATATATATATTATAGAAATACATATATATATATATAATGTGCAATTATATATATATATTATAGAAATATAATGTGCAATTATATATATATATATTATTGAAATAATATCGATACTAATGTGCAATTATTGGTATTAAATGGGATTGTTAGTGCTTGAGATTCTGAAATAATAGTATCGATATTATAGAAATAATATCTATAATAATGTGCAAAGAAATTTGTTCTAACTCATTTGAAAATAAAATTACCAACAAAGTATTATAAATGACTTGTATATCCATTTAACTGTTTGCAAACAAATGATTAATAGTGTTGGACTGTTTAGGAGGGGGCTTCCGGGGATGTCGGCCGTCTATAAATTGTCAGCAAATATTTATGGACTTTCCCATCAGTAGATTAACCAATGAAAGACGACTAAAATGGAAGCAGTAGATTATCCAATCAGAGGCCGCTAATTCACATATAGTCAAGTAAACTTGGCAACCTTAGTCGGTGGCGACCCGAAGGCTCCCTTTTCAATTGCTCCTACACCAAGGAGTAGGAAAGGGTGATACTCCTTTCCTAGATTGCTCCACTTTACCCTTGATACTTACCTTATAATGCTGAGTGTTAAGCAAGGCGGCATCAAGTATCATCTTTTGAGTTTTTGACATGACACAACTTAGGATTGAACCCCGATCTCCCGGAACATTGGCGAATACTTTATTCATTAGGCCAATGGTCCGGTAACTCACATATAAACAATGACTAATTAGCTGAAAACCAACTTAATGCAACCTTGATTCTGAGAAGGAGTATCTTGTATCGTTCAATCAGAAACAAGATAGCTACCAGAATTCCAATAAATAGCAAATAGAATTATATGCGTTGGATTGAAATACTTGAAATTAATTAACTGTTTGTCTAAAACTAATCTCAACCTCGTCTAAAAATGTTATAAAAAAATGTCTTTACAAATCATATATATCTAAGCAGGATTTGGCGTTGGTTTGCCGACATTCAAATTTTTTCCAAGTATTGATATGTATCACAAACTAATCAATTAAAAATCAGTGATTTTTTACACAGATAAATGATCAAACAGTTCTATTTCCAACAATTCAATTTAGCATAAGTGATTTGTTTATGGAGCGATGCAGGTTTTGGTTATTTTTGGTTTTATGGCATATCAACTGTTGTCGGTTATTTAATGACAAATCCTGTTTTTACATATTTATCAAATAAATGATTTGTAAACACATTTTATTGATTCACACTGTAAAATGATCAAACAGTTCTATTTCCAACAATCTAATTTAGCATAAGTCAACAAAGCTAAATGGTTTTAAGCATTGCAACGAATCATTAAAAATTCAATTTAACATCAGTCATTTGTTTACTCACATTTAAATATAAAAACAGTTCTATTTCAAGAAATTCACTTTAGCGTAAGTCATTGGTTTATAAACAGGATTTGGCATTAAATAACCAACAATGGTTGATATGCCATAAAACGAAACGAAACGAAACCAAATTCCTCACCATTTCTACATACCAACGATAGTTAGTTATCCACCATTTCGGAAAAGCTTTGAATACGTCGACTGTATCACCGTCAGTGATATAAGCCCCCCCCCCTCACAAAAATATATCTGCTGGTCAAACTTCAGTTCTAGAGTTCTGGTAAGTATGGAGTACACATTCATTTCCATAACTCCGAGATCCACACTGACTGGGTATTGTTATATAGTCATCTACAGCATCACAACGACACAATAATTAAACAGACGCAAGGACAAAGACGTAAGAAGAAAGGACGCAGGAATGAAGGACGCACGCAAGGAAGACGCAGGAAGACTTCTTTATAAAATATTTTACCTCTCACTTTTTTTGTAAGGTTTCGAAAAGGGTTACTCAAAGTTTGCGTGTGAGAGGTAGCTGGGGACCGAACATTACTGAAATATTTTGACCCCGAGGTTGTGGCCGTCAGCGTTGTGTCTTTCTCGTTCTCCATGACTGCTCAACCGGACCCTGGAGTAAACTCTTCTGTGTGCTGGCTTTCCCTGCTACATCGCGTCTACTTCCGTCTTCCACTGTACTGCTTGCCCTCCTTCTCGCCTATCTCCCACTGTCCTCAATTCGTCGGCCTTATATTACCTTCAAACTCCCACGCAAGTAATATAGACACGCCTCAACGCCTACGCAACCTCTTCCGATTTCCAGCGACCGGGATGTGTCCCTTCCTTCCGGTGCACCACCTTGAATGGCATTTTTGGCCGGGTCAAAAGGTCAAAACATAACAGTATGATAGTACCTGTTAAGTCCCACCAACGGTTAAATAGATCTGTTTAAAAATTATTTGTATTAGATAGGAATTGTTGATGATTTATAACTGTACATTATTTGTAATAAGAATAGTTACTTGAAGTTAAAATTGTATACAAACGAAATTATATTATTTCTTAGGAGTTTTTCCCACCAGCATTAGCTAATCGTCTTTCATTTGGAGTCTGAGTGACAGCAAATGTCTTTAGGTCTCCCGGACTCTTCCCAGTATTCTGTCCGATCTTAATAATGTTGTTTGAATGAACTCGTTCTCCAATTTCCAGCTTTTCCAGCCCCTTTAACAAGTCTTTTGGGACCGTTCCATCAAATATTCTCTTCATGTTTCATAGAGTTTTTCGTTTTCTTCAATTTTCACTTTGTGGTCCGCTTGAACAGCAAAGTTCACAAAATGGTAATTGTTCTTTTTCTTTTTTTTTTTTTTTTTTTGTTTTGTTAATCATCACAAGGTCTGGTCTTCTAGCCTGGGCTTAGGGGATCTGCTTGTATCTCGTTATTATTATTTTACTCCTTTGGGAGTTTTTCACACCAGAGTTAGTTGATGGTTATCACTGGGGTTTGAGTGACGGCTAGTCACCTCAAATCTCCAGGACTCTTCTCAGTATTCTGGCCGATCTTAATAATGCCGTAGTCTGGATGGTCTCTACTTATCCTCTTATTTCCAAGTCTTACAGCTTATTTACTAATCCTTGGGAGATTATTCCAAGTGCATCAAATAAAATTGGTATCACTGTCACCTTCATGTTCTATAGATTCTTTTAGTTCTCTAGCAAGGTCTAAGTACTTTTCTCTCTTTTCACATTGGATGGGTAATGTCAAGTTTATTACCTGATCCCAGGCTACCTTCTTTCAGGTAATACCTACTTAACAGGGGTATGTTTATCGTTTTGCGCATGAAGAGACCCTGCTGGAAAAAGCCACGGAGATCAAGCACTTTTGCAACTGCCACACAAGTGTCTAAATTTGTGTATGCTCTTTCTTTATCATCATTAAAATTATCTTGTTTCAAATCTAACATGGTTGGAGGTCAGATAAACCATGCATAGAACTATGAGCAAATAAAAATGTATATATAAACGTATAATGAATTATGTTAATTCACCAACAGCATAAGGTTTTCCCAAAAGTTTGGCATGCCGTTAAAATCAATCAATGAATTATTCAATCAATCATTTATCTCAACCTTAATTTTCGTTTTTGAGGGCATTGACCCGAAGTGGAGGTGCCAGTGGTGTAATGGTTATCGTCGCAGAAATTGGACACGGCGACATCAGTTCAAATCCTGGACTGATTGCATTTCACATAGCACTAATACCCTTGGGAAAGGTATGAATCCAATTATTCTCCCTACAGCTATGGGTAAATAGAAAGGCAGACTAGGTTCTTCAGCCTTGGTGAGGCAACTAGTGTAGGAGCAGGAAAACTCTGAATTGAAACCTGTTAAACTCCGCTTAAAAATTGACCTTGTGTCATATCTTGCCCGAGCGGGGGTGGTAAATATGATAGACCCGAAGTTACATCTCGACAGTGAAATTATGCTGTTTCGCGGGGTTTTTTTTATTAGTCAAAAAATATAATTCCATTTCCCTCTGATTTTAATTTCAGAGATCTTTCCTTCTTCCAGACAGGTTACCATATCAAGAATCAAGAAGCAAGACAGCTGTATTAGTGATTCATACCTTTTCCTCGCACGAAAGGAAAACACAGAAAACCTTATCTAGGATTTGAGCTTGTTCCGCCGTCCTTTTCTTCAGATGCTCCTCCACCTCAGCTCAATCTAGTTATATAGAAATATCAAGTACAACGAAAATCTTTGGTGTAGCGGCTTACGTACTGGATTGCAGAATTGTAGTAACCGAGTTCGAACTTTAGTCGCGCTATTACGTTCGCTTTCCAACTAATAATCTTGAGAAAGGTAAAAAAAAAAAAAAAATTTAATTTAAAAAAAAAACAGCTATAAGTTAGACAGTACCACTACTGCTTTATAAAGATGGCTTTGGCATTGAATAAGACACGAAAATTGACATGCCTTTAAAGAAAGCAAACCAATATACCAAAAATCTAATTGGCCAGTGAAAATCAGACCTTATTTTTAACATATTCTCTATCTATTTATTAATCTGTGGTTGTGTGTGTGAGAAGAGAGAGAGAGAGAGAGAGAGAGAGAGAGAGAGAGAGAGAGAGAGAGAGAGAGAGAGTTTCGGTCTTTTTATTTAATGGGTAGAGTGTTCGCCAATGATCCGGGTGACCTGGGTTCAATCCCAGGTCGCGTCATACCAAAGACTTTAAAAATTGTACTTGATACATCTTTGTTTAACACTCAGCAATATAAGATACGTATCAAGAGTAAAGTGGAGCAATCCAGGGAAAGGAGTAGCGCCCTCCCTTACACTTTGGTGTTGTAGCTATTGAAAAGGGAGCCTTCTGGTCGCCTTCGATTACGGTCGCCAACCAACCACCAACTTCCCTATATTCATATATTTATCAGTGTAACTTTATCCATATTAGTCTGTCAGTATCTCTATGTGACTGTCTCTCAGCCTACCTATGTATTTTATTTTATTCATATCTATATGACTATATATATAGGGTGTCCCAATATACATAGGGACCGATGTAATTGCTAATAACTCTACTAATAAAAAATATTGACTTCGTTTTTATTTCAGATTTGAAAATAGGATACTTTAAAAACTATTAATCCTCGATCACAATGCCTTGGACAAGACTGGAGAAATATTTTGCTTCACTACTTATTTGGAGACAAAATCTTTCAAAACTATCTCAAAATAGATGCAACCCTATTAATATGATAATAGGGAGTAATTGTTGTTGGGAGGTGCCCGTGGAGTAATGGTTATCGTCGTAGGAAATAGACACGGCGACACGAGTTCAAATTCTGGACGAGACTGATTGCATTTCACATAGCACTAATATCCTTGGGAAAGGTATGAATCCAATTATTCTCCCTCCAGCTATGGGTAAATAGTAGGACAGACTAGGTTCTTCCACCTTGTTGAGGCAACTAGTCTAGGAGAAGGAAAACTCTGAATTGAAACCTGTTAAACTCCGCTTAAAAATTGACCTTGTGTCATATCCTGCCCGAGCGGAGGGGTTGGTAAATAGGATTAATATGATAAGATTTATTAATGAGACAAGAAAATCAAAAAAGATTTCATGTCCTGGAAGCTGATAAAATTACAATTGAAAAAAAACCCATTGATTTGATGCCTCTTGCTAAAAGCATGCATTTTTACTGGACGAGTTCCAAATGACCACCATTGTGCTTGTCTCAGTAAAAAATCATTATCATATTAATGGGTTGCATCTATTTAGAGACATCCTGTATTTCAAGCTGTACATTTCGATGTATGTATGTATGTATATATGTATTTAATGTCATGTATATCAATCAATCTATCTTAGACTGCTCATTTCTATCTGTATATATAAGTATATGTGTGTGTGTGTATGTGTGTGTGTGTTTTCCTCTATTCGATTTTGTTTCTATCTATCGTTGCAATCTCTGTCTCCACTCTCTCCCTGTCTTTCTGTATATGTTCCCCCTGGGGGATTGAGCACTCTCGTGAAGGAAATGCAGGTTGCCAATAAATCGAACACTCGGTAGCCTTTAAGCGTATATGTAAACAAAAGAAAAATAATACCTATGTGTTAAAATCCCTTCTCTTACGTTGAGGTTTCTGAAGGGTGTGCGGTAAGATAACCGATTTGCGTAAAGTCAGCTAGGTTTCGATCCCAGCTTGAATCATCTCGCGTCTCTAGCCACACTGATGAGTTGCGATACAGCGTCACAGTCTGTGGATGACACTATATATATATATATATATATATATGTGTGTGTGTGTGTGTGTATGTGTGTGCTTCTTTCTTTCGATTAGTTTCTGTTCAGATTTATGACATTGTGTTCGTCATCTGTCATCATCTCCCTCTGCCTATCTATCCATATTTACCATATTTACCAACCCCTCCGCTCGGACAGGATATGATACAAGGTCAATTTTTAAGCGGAGTTTAACAGGTTTGAATTCAGAGTTTTCCTTCTCCTTGACTAGTTGTCTCACCAAGGCTGAAGAACCCAGTCTGTCCTACTATTTACCCATTGCTGGAAGGATGATAATTGGATGCATACATTTTATTAGTATTAGTGCTATGTGAAATGCAATCAGCCTGGTCTAGGATTTGAACTCATGTCGCCGTGTCCATTTCTTACGACGATAACCATTACCTATCTACCTATCTATCTATTTCTTTTTTTTAAACTTATTCTCTTACATGATAAAATATCGTCACTTTTGTCGCAGTTTGTGAATTAGCAGTTCAATCAGAAACGTGTCCGCCTTCCCTCGGACATAAAAATGCCTTGCAGCAAATGAATACTCATATCCAGTAAAGAAACTGATAACCAAAAGCCTGTGTTAACTTATTAAACATTTCTATCACATAGTTCAAAGGTTCCCTGCATAATTTAATCTCGAGTCCATTTTCTAGAACAAACTTAACTGAACACACTTGACATTATCTAAGATCACAAACAAGAACAGACAGTTTTCACATGTGTTTAAAGTAAATATTGATTGGCTGATTTTCCAGTTTGGGTTGCCAACCTGAAAAATATATGAAATCGGTTTCAAGTCCAATTTCGTATTTTGAATGTCGATTCGTTAAATTCCTGAATAAAGTTCGGAAGATGCGTTGTAACAATGAAAAGAAAGATGAAATTTCCTCGATTTTCTCTCTTTTCAGAATCGTTATAAATATCAATGGTTTCTTTGTCCAGAAGATTCTAAGTATATATATATATATATATATATATATATGTGTGTGTGTGTGTGTGTGTGTGTGTGTGTGTTCTTTACAATACTTTTCGTTTATTATCAGTGTTAGTTTCTTCATATATTCATTTTATCAATGAATCTAAACGATACCCAAGACGATATG
Source organism: Sepioteuthis lessoniana (assembly GCA_963585895.1). NCBI lineage: Eukaryota > Metazoa > Mollusca > Cephalopoda > Myopsida > Loliginidae > Sepioteuthis > Sepioteuthis lessoniana. The sequence goes on along the minus strand of OY757929.1, from coordinate 48,721,427 downwards.
AAAATTCTGACGTCCCTTCCTTGTGGTTAAAAAAATCGTATTTAATTCCCTTATGCGTTCTCCGGCTTCTTTTTGCAATTTTGAAAATGCTCTGCAGTTCTGTACTTCTTAAGAAAGTAAACGTCGCCCCACCTCTCTCTCTCTCTCTCTCTCTCTCTCTCTCTCTCTCTCTCTCTCTCTCTCTAAGTAAAGGACACATGTGTACTTAAATCTCCTTTTGATAATTTATGACATGAAAAGTCGAAAACAAAAATTAGATACTATTTTTAGAATATTGTGTTTACAAAGAACTAAAACGTTATTTGTATGAGAGTAAAATAAACAACATTAGTTCTATCGAATGACCAGAAGAATGGTTCAAGAAATAGACGCTAATAAGTTTTGCTTTTAGTTTGTGTCAATAGGTTCAAATCAATTTATACTTATCTATCTATCTCTCTGTCTATGACGTACTTTTGATATAATCATATCTGGTAGATTCGAACTACTTGTGTTTGTAAATTTCATTCAATCTACCACTCTTTCACATACTGTAAATCAATTTCTATTTATCTATCTCATTCTGAAAATCAGTTTCTATCTATCTATCTATCTATCTATCTATCTATCTATCTATCTATCTATCTCATACTGTTGATCAATATCTATCTATCTATCCATCTCATACTGCTAACAAAATTATTTCTTGTAGATTAAATCTATTTGTATTATTAAATTTCTTTCTTTCTTTCTATCTATCTATCTATCTATCTATCTATTTTTACGTCTAATATAGATAATCGATCAATTACTGAATGATATATTGGATAACTTTTTTTGTAGAATGACTAAAAAAAGATATGTTTGGTGAGGAAGACAGTTAAGTAGCTCCTACAAAACACAAAAAGACAAGCACACAAATACACGTACGCGAACACACGCACACATAGATATATGAAGAGAGAGAAAGAGAGAGAGAGAGAGAGAGAGAGAGACAGGGGGGCAGAGAGAAAGAGAGAAATTACATGGAATATACCTCTATATATTTTTGTCAGCGTAAATATCTATTTAATATTCTTCACGTTTGGCCAGGGAATTGTGTCTTATACAGGGATACGCACGCAGTCTTTTCTTCTTCGGCCATAGCACACGTTAAAACTCATGGAAACCGGCTCATTGGATTAGTGGGTAGAGTGTTCGCCAACGGTCCGGTAGACCTGGGTTCAATCCCAGGTCGTTTCATACCAAAGACTTTAAAAATGGTACTTGATACCTCCTTGCTTAACACTCAGCAATATAAGGTATGTATTAAGGGTAAAGTGGAGAAATCCAGGGAAAGGAGTAGCGCCCTCCCCGACACCTCGGTGTACTCGCTATTGAAAAGGGAGACTTCTGGTCGCCCTCGACTACGGTCACCAACTTTATGTTATAAGAAACAATGTTATAGGAAAAAAACACAAGTTAAGGGGAATTAAAATTTTACTGCCTTATCAAATGTACATACACATATTCGACCGGAAATATCTTTCAAATCTCCATTTTAGGTTTGCTTTGGTTTTATGGCATATCAACTATTGTAAGATATTTAATACCAAGTCCATTTTATACATATAAACAGTTCTATTTTAAACAATTCAATTAAACACAGATACACAGTTTAAATATCAAAGCAGTTCTCTCACAAACGATTCAGTTTAACAAATGTTCCAAGATTAAATATCAATATCAGTTCTATTTCAAACAATCCAGTTTATCATAAGTACGCAGTTAAATTGTCAAAGCAGTTCTATTTTAAACAATTCGATTTAACATTAGTACACAATTTAGATGTGATAAACAGTTCTATTTTAAACAATTCAGTTTAGCATCAGTACACTGTTTAGGTCTTTTTGGCTCATAGATAGGACCCTCTCAGGTGCTACCACTCCTGGCCAGCGTGGACCTGGGAGCAATGGCAATAAACGAGTACTCCGCATTCCCCAAAGAACCAGCATTTCTTGAGCCTCACCATCGGATTGCTTAGTGTCAAATACAGGACATTCGTTGTGAGAATCTTACTCATCTGAAGAAATACAGTCGGAGTATTCTGCAGCACCAGCCGAATGGGCCATCAAATCTCCATTGCCTTTGCTGAGATAAGACAAGAAGTCAATTAAAAGAACCATAAGCTAATTATATTTTTGTCTTAATTTCTGTGCAGGTGAGGTTTTACAAAGGTGAGAGGTATGTGACACGTCTAAAATGTTGGTAAGGCTTTGAACTTTTTGAACCCCTCTCATGTATACGCACCCGCATACACACACACATATATACAGAGACAGTTGACAAATATGATCAAGCACATAAGACGATTGCCCAGTCGGTTGGGGCTGTCGAATACACCGATTGTACCTCTGCAGAGCAGTAAGGATCCCCCCCCCAAAAAAATAAATGAATGTCTTGGATATGATACTAAACAATCTGATGGTGAGGTTCCAGTAATACTGGAGCTTTAGGGAATACAGAGTAGCCCTTTATTGCCATCGCTCCTAGGTCCACTCTTGCTCGGAGTGGTAACACTTGACTATGGGTCAAATAGAACTAACCTGTGGTTTCGAGAGTTTACTGTTTTATCATTTAAACTACCTATTTACGCTAATCTGTGTTGCTTGAAATATAACTGTTTTGACATCTAAACTGCGTACTTATGCTAAACTGAATTATCTAAAATAAAACTGTTTTTACATTTAACTCTGTGTATTGCCCAGTTGGCTGAGGCTGTAGAATCTACACATCTACAGTGCAGTAAGACCCCACAACGAATATCCGGAATATGGGACAAAACAATCTGATGGTAAGATTCCAGTGTTGCTGGAGCTTTGAGGAATACAGAGCATCCCTTCTTTGCCATCGCTCCCCGGTTCAGTCAGGCCTGTAGTGGTAGCACCTCATAGAGCCCTATCTATAGTTTAAGTAGGACTAATCTGCATACTTATGCTAAACTAAATTACTTGAAATAGAAATATTTTGATATTTAAACTGCCTACTAATGCTTAACTTAATTGTTTAAAATAGAACTGTTTTGACATTGAAACTGTACTTACGAGAACTGTTTTTAACATAGAAACTGTACTTACGCTAAACTAAATTGTTTGAAATAGAACTGTTTTGATATTTAACCGAGACCAAAATCTATATTTATGTTAAAATTAAATTGTTGAAGTAGAACTGTTTGAGTAACCTGAATAGCTTGAAATAGAAATGTTTAGGACAATTAAACTGTGTACTCATGCTAAACTGAATTGTTTGAAATAGAACTAATTGTTCGTATGAAAATGGATTTGGTATTAAATAACCTACAAAGGTTGATTTTGTCTTAAAATCCAAGCAAGCAACCAACAAGCATAAGATGAATCTGAATGCCTTAAAAAAAGTTGGTGACCAAAGTCGAGGGTGATTCGAAGGCTCCCTTTTCAATAGCTACAACACCAAATAGTAGCGAAGGGCGCTACTCTTCTCCTTGGATTGCACCACTTTACCCTTGATCCTTACCTTATCATACAGAGTGATAAGCAAGGCAGCATCAATTACCATTTTCGATTCTTTAGTAAGACTCGACCTTGGATTGAAACCTGGGCTGCGGGGCTTTTGGCGAACACTCAAACTGCTCCGCTAATGGACCGGTCCACTGGCTAACATACTTGAAGACATTTGAATATCAAACAAGATCAGCTGGAGAGAGAATTGTGGAAGGCATACTTTTTCCAAGGGTATTAGTGCAATGTCAAATTCAAAAAGCTTCGGCCATGATATGATCTCGGGTCCAGGCGTCAATTTTCAACGACAATAACAATAACGTCACTTCTTTAACCTTTCTCTAACGTGTTGCTTGATATCATCGATGTCAGGAAATCTTCACCGTTTTCAATTTTGAAAATAGACAAAATTCACAGGTGTTTAAGTCCGGTAAATCAGATCGATAAGCTGTATTTTCGTTTGAATCGTGATTGTCGCGTAACGTCAGTTGAGCGCATAAATTGCAGAAAACTTTTTCATTTGAATTGTGACTGTTGTGTTTTGTTATGGATTTCTTTGTCAGGAAATCGCATATTCCTAAAGCTTGATCGCAGTGGGGGGGGACGCATTGTTTGAATTCAGAATCTATCTGGCCAGAGTTCTTGAAAAACTTTCAGCAGTTCCAATCACACATTTTGATTGATACATTGTCTTGTGCTAAGAATTTGTCGTAAACTATCTTCTTAAAATCAATGACACGTACACGTAAATTGTTTGTTTGGTGTTCCTTTTATGATCGTGTGGAAAGCGTCACGTTTCATCACCGGTAATGATACTGACAAACGTAACGTTATACACCAAACGTACAGTAGTAACCTTACACGGCACAAATAGCCGTTTGCAACGTTACGGTGTTCGAATGGAAATTCGTGCTGGTGTGGTCTTAATAGACATTTGTACTACCACATGGACGCTTCCACCACCACGTATCTGACGTGTTGACGAGTGTAGTATTACCTTGGACCTCGCGATAACCTGGACATTAGAAAACTGACAGACACGCAAAAACCCCGATTGGTTTCGCAAATCATCATCATCATCATATCGCACTGGTAGCAGGGATATCCCTGACCCTCTCTCGCCACTTCTCCCTATCGTTCATCGCCCTAGGTAGGTCTTCAGGACAACATCCCGTATCCTCACATAGCTGCTGAATGTATGTTCGTGCTGGTCGTCCTGCTTTTGCACGGCCATGTGTGGGGGTCCATAAGAGTACATCTCTTATGAGTTCGTCCCTGCTTCTCCAGCAGTGTCCTGCATGTCTGGTTCGTCTAACTTGAATAGTTTTCGTGATAGGGGGCAGGTGGCCGTACAGTTGGTGTATGTGGGGTGTTGCCGCCAGGACTTGTTCAAGATTGCACGTAGCATTCTTGTGTAATTGCCGTCTAGCTTCTTCTCCAGTCGTTTTGTTAGCGTCCATGTAGTGCAGCCATATAGCAGTATCGATGTGACTGCTGCCGGGAAGAAACTGCGTTTCAGACATGATACTAAACAATTTGATTTAGAAGCTTCAGTCCAGATTTAAGGAGTATGGAGTGCCTCTTCATTGCCAATACTCCCAGATTCACTAGGACTCGGAGTGGTAATACCTGTTAGGGTCTCATCTATGACTCAAATTGAACTCGGGTCCGGGAAATGACACTATATCGCATTTCATGGTGAGCCTCCAGTCCTTTGGCTTTGAGGGATGTAGAATACCTCTTAATTGCCATCATTCCCAGTTTCACTCTTAACTGGAGATGTAGTTACCTGTTGGTTTCCAACAAAATGAAATATGGTCTAATGAGTAGAGTGTTTACCAATGGTCTGGGAGACTGGGTTTCAATCCCAGGTCAAGTCATACCAAAGACTCAAAAATAGTACTTGATGCATCCTTGCTTAACACTCAGCATGATAAAGTGTAGCAATCCAGGTAAAGGAGGAGCAATCCAGGGAAAGGAGGAGCACCCTCTTCTACACCTCGGTGTAATAGCTATTGAAAAGGGAGCCTTCGGGTCACCCTCGACTAAGGTTACCAACTTTACTTTTATACTTAACCGGCTATTGACCTAATGAGTAGAGTGTTCGCCAACGATCTGTGAGATCGGGGTTCAATCCCAGGTCGAGTCATACCAAAGACTCAAAACATAGTACTGATACCTCCTTGCTTAACACTCAGCATGATAAGGTAAGGATCAAGGGTAAAGTGTAGCAATCCAGGGAAAGGAGGTGCGTCCTCCCCAACACCTCGGTGTAGTAGCTATTGAAAAGGGAGCCTTCGAGTAACCCATCGACTAAATCCGACAACTTTACTTTATTTCCAATCTACAGAGATGCATTTGGCGTATTCTGCTGCCCCAACCGACTGGACCACAAACCTATCCTTAAAATGAAATGGCTAACTGAAACATACTCGAGAACAATATAAATGTTTGTGAAAATAAAGTTAGCATAAAACTAACTCACAGACAAGATCATGATGAAAACGATCATGATTACAATTATGAAAAACTTGAGAGTAGCAGTTCGTAGGTAGATCATATTTACCCAACCCCTCCGCTCAGGCAGAATATGACACAAGGTCAATCTTTTTAAGTGGAGTTTAACAGGTTTGAATTCAGAGTTTTCCTTCTCCTAGACTAGTTGCCTCACCAAGGCTGAAGAACCTAGTCTGTCCTACTATTTACGCCTAGCTGGAGGGAGAATAATTGAATTCATACCTTTCCCAAGGGTATTAGTACTATGTGAAATGCAATCAGTCTCGTCCAAGGTTTGAACTCGTGTCTGCGTGTCCATTTCCTACGACGATAACCATTACACCACGGGCACCTCCAATTCGTAGGTAGATGTTGATTAGCAGTGACTCTCATCCGATGATTGAGGTTAAGCAACGTCGTAGATGGTCAGTACTTACATGGGTAACCACTTAAAAACATTAGATACTGCAAGCAGCTTGTGGAAACTTATAAATAAAGTACACTTAGAAAATAACGTATTGCAAGTCATGGGTAGTCATTTCATTTGTTGGTTCTGGAGCTGTAAAATATACCGATTTCATCTCTACGGAGGGGTAAATCCCCCCAGCACCGAGTATCCTGATTATGACGCTTAGCTATCTGATGGTTAGGCTCCATTTTTGGAGCTCTGGGGAATTTGGAGTATCTCTTCATATCCATTATTCCCAGGTCCACTTTGACCCGCAGAAGTAGTTCTTAATAGGGTCCCATTCATGGTTCAAATAAGATTGTTTAGAAATTCAACTGAGTACAAAAAAAAAATGAATGATCAAATTGTTTATGTTAAATTACAAAACTTGATCTAAGATACCAATACTTGAAACCATTTAACGATGTAAAAAGAAATGAACTTTGGCTTGTTTTTAAAATGTTGACTACAAACTATTTGTTTATTCTCATTGGGTGCCCCATTCATTTGGCCTTGTGCTAAATCGAAGTAAAGACCTTCGTAAATTACTACAAACTATTTGTTTATAAATCATATATTAAATGTGAATATTTTGTGGTACGTGCAAGATTGGAATAGAGCTTTTAAAAGTGTGCTCATATTTAAAGCGAATAAAATATCTTAAAACTGATTGGATGGGGAGTCTACGTGATGAAATGGTTAAATCAATGGAGTGCGGAATCGTAGTAAGCGAGTTCAAACTCCAGTCGCGCTATTACGTTCACTTTCAGGCAAATTACCTTCGGAAAGGTATGAACCCTCTTATCCTCCTAGCTATGGGTAAAATAATACCACTACTGATCTTCTCAGAGAATGGCTTTGGCATTAAATAACCTACAAAGGTTGGTATGCTATTAAACAAACTTAAAACCGATTGAAATATTTCAAAACAATTCTAAATAAGGGACCATTTGTTTCCTCTGCATCTCACCAGAGAATTTTTTCCTTCTCTCCTCTCTGAATTTTTCCAGGCCACAACCCTCGTTAAGTACCAGTTCTATGGTAAAAAAGTGTTCTGATGAGTCGAAGACAAAACAAAGCCCCCCCCTTCTTTTAGAATTGTTTCAAAATAATTTAATCATTTTTAAAATATTGTCTTCATTTTAAATATGAGCACGCTTTTAGAAGTCTTATTCCAATATATTTAATATATAATCAGGACTTGTTCATTAGACGGGTTCATATGTTATAAAACCCAACCAATTAACCATATGTATTTATTATGTGTAAACGGGATTTGAATTAAATAACCTAAAAGAGTTCATATGACATAAACCCAGCCAACTGACCAACTGACCAAACATATTTGATATATACCTGGGATCCATGTGATTGCTAATAACGTTACTACTAATAATGCTGTGTTCTTTTTTGTTTAATATTTGAAAATAGTCTACTATACTAACTATTAATCCTCGATCACAATGCCTTGGACAAGAGAGGAAAGATATTTCGCAACAATACTTATTTGGAAACAAAACTGTGAGAACAAAATTTCACCGGAAGTTTGATTTTAACAATTATCCCCAGAAAAGTTAAATTTATTGTTAGGTACACAAATTTCAAGCCACAGGGTCAGTAAAAAAACCACAAGAAGGCAGAAAATCTTACATCTGGCAGGAAGGTGACTGCAAGATGTACTGACAATGTGGATGCGGTGAGAGATTCTGTCGGAAGGAGTCCGAAAATGTCCCTCCGAAGACATTCCCAAAATCTGGGTCTTTTACGTGTACTGTAGGATGAAGTCAATCAATTTCTGCCCTTGTTATCTAGTTTGATATTTTTGAAGTGATATAATTGCTTTTTAAGACTAAGATGAAAGATGACTTTATGCAATATAAATTATAATATTAATAGGTTGCATCTATTTTGAGACACCCTGTATATATCAATAGAATTTGGCATTAAATTACAAGGGCTGATATGCCATAAAACACAACCTACAAACCAGTCTACTTTCTAGATTGCTGTAAAACAAGCAGGGGTCTAAGAAGTATTACACGTCTTTCTCGGTGATATCCTTTCACAAAATTAGGCTGTAAGTAATTCAATCGACTACTCCGACATAAGCAAGATGTGGCACGATGTCAATT
>OY757929.1:48670357-48707857 GCA_963585895.1 Sepioteuthis lessoniana | reverse complement strand
GCCCACAATTCTGCAAGTTCTCTTTTTTCGTTGTTATTGTTGTTGATTAATATTAAATCTGGTCGTCTGGTCGAGATTTAGTGATCCGTTTGTATCTGAAATTGGATTACTAAATCTCGTCCAGACGATTATTATTATTATTAATAAAAATGTTTATATATATATATATATATATATATGGGAATGATAAACGAAAGAATAAAAGCATAAAGCTCTGTAATTTTTCAGATAAATTTGTCTATCATCCGAAAATATTCTTCAAATCACTTGATATTTGAAGACGGAAAAACCTATGAAAGCCAAGTGATTAGCTTCATATATGAATATATTTCTCAAAGATTTTTTATATAAATATATATGTGTGTGTGTGTGTATGTTTCTGTATGTAAGTGATATATATATATATAGTACTGAATTAATATAGGGGGCTATTGCAATGCCAAATAATAATCATAATATAAATAATTTCAAAATAAAACTTAATCATCAGAGATTTCTCATAATAAATGAACATGATGCTGGAGGTTCAATTATAAAAAAAAATCTCTGACGATGAAGATTTTATTTTGAAATTAATTAGACTCAAATAATTATTATTTTGCATTGCAATATCCCTCTAAATTATTTCAATACTATAAATGAAATAATTTATCCAATGCTTCAAGCAAATTACAAAATGCTTTTATATATATATATATATATATATATATATATATACCTAAATTATCCAGTCAGTGTCCAAGGACAGTAGGTGTGGATTATTCTTTACGTAGAATATATGAGGGTAATCATATAAATCTATGAGAGTGCTCAATGTATGGCAATTGTTAGTTCCCTATTTATTCTCTAGGGTATAACAAAATTCACATTCAGAGCGTATATAGTACAATTAAGTGGAGAGTCAAACTCGGTTAAGCCGTCATAATAAATTTATTTCGTCGGAGAATATCGTTGGTATATTCTCCGTCTCATCAGATGACTCTTTTACATGCTCTGTATTGTCCCAGAGATGCGAATATATATTTCAATGTAAGAATGTTAGTATAAAAATTACATCACATACTGACGTTGACTCGAATATGGTTAGAAAAGCGAACGTTGAACATTGGCATATCTTACATATATAAATATATGCATTGTTTAAATATTTTGCTTTTCAAATTTTATGTATACATATCGTCGGATTTATTTTGAATTTTCTTTAATACACACACACACATACACGTATATATATATATGTATGGCATATAAATGGCATATGTATATTATAGAAAACAATTATCGGGCACCTCGGGTGGTGTAATGGTTAGCAAGGTAGACTAGTAAACCTACACGAGTGAGTTCGATTCTCATTAGGTGCCCAATTCATGCGGCCTTGTGCTACATCTAAGCAAAAAGCTTAGTAAATTACCACCTTTGGTGGTGTAATGGTTACCAAACTAGATTCGCAAACCAAGCACGAGTAAGTTCAAGTCTCACAGGACGCCTTATTCATCCGATCTTGTACCACATCTGAGCAAAACATTCCGTAAATTACTACAGTGAAAATAATTTTCAAACTGCACGGGGGTGTCCTCCTGGTGCAATAGTTAAAGCCATGGACTCCTGCATCGTTGTAAGCCAGTTCGTACACCAATCGCGCTATTACGTTCACAAATACCCTTGGGAAAGGTATGAACCCTCTTATCCTCCCAGCTATGGGTTAAATAGTACCACTACTGTTCTTCTAAGAGAATGGCTTTGGCATTATAAAACCTACAAAGGTTGATATGCCATTAAAAAAAGAAACCAATTAAACTGTATCAGTTCTTGAAACCCCTGAAGAGAGTTGGATATTACGTTTTTGAAACACTTCGTCAAAATATACGCAGAACAAATTAAACTTCCTTAAAAGCATAATATCCTAACCCTAAAATACTTTTTAAAAAATTATTTAAGAATTCATGACCTTTTATAAAGTGTCTTTCCAACTAAACGAAATATTGGAGAAGGCATTTATAATTGAAACCAATCAGTAGGCATGCGTAAGCTGTTTAGTACTGAAATATTTAGTGATTAGATAAATATCTTCCGATAAGAACCGAAGGCAGAATCTGCTCGTGATGTTAGTATGAAAAAACTGCGTCACATTCTAACATCGCCCGAAAGATGATTTAATAAAGATTTCATATTACACATAAAGATATACTCAACCTCTGAATTTTTTGCCTCCTTCATATCTTTATATATATATATATATATATATATATATATATATATCGCACGGGCAGACTGTAACATAAGGACAATTTTTTGAGGAGTTTAACAGGGTTGAAATCAGACTTTTTTCATCTCCTTGATGGATAGTCTGTCTCACTATTTTACCCAAAGCTGGAGGGAGAATAGCTGGATTCATGCCTTTCCCATTGGTGTGAGTGCAATGTAAAAAGCAAGCAGCCTTCTTAGGGATTTGAACTCGTGTCAAAGTGTCAATTTCCTATGACGTTAACCGTGGCATCACAGCCTTTTCTCACACACACACACACACACACACACACACACATATATATATATATATATATATATATATGTATGTATGTATATATATATTATGAGCGTGAGAGGGAGGTCGGAAAGTTGTTGCTCCCAAGAAGAACCATGAAATGTGCATATTATTGTTCATATTCATCTCAAAAGACAACCCATTTGGCATCACCAATTTTCTTCAAGCAAACGTCAATCAAGTTTTATAGAGTTGGGAAAGTTGACAACAAAAACGAAGATGAGGTTAATAGGGTGGTGAAAATAAAAGACAAGTAAGGGAATCCAGAGAAAGCGAGAGACACAAGGGAAGAAGTTTGGTGAAAGAGGAAGAGAAGTGGCAAGGGACGAAGAAAAAATGGCGGGAATTGAAGTGGAGAAAAGGATAAAAATTGGACTGGAATAAAATATTTGGGGTTTGGTTAATTTCTTCTTCTGAGTTATTTAATGCAGAAATTTCATTCAAATATTAATGTTTTTTTAAATCATTATCATATTTTAAACTTTTCATTGCAATAAGCTTTTATATCACATTTTCTTATTTGCTTGTGCAGTTAAATGGTTTTAAGTATTCCAATCTAACAAAAACAGATGTACGTGTATGGCCCAAGGCCGAGATTTATGTCGGTCCAGGTTCAGGGCCGTAGCTCAGACACGCCTGGTGAGCCCCAAAATGTCTCAACTCCGTCGGCATTTCCCCAAAATAGGGGCGTCTTAGATGCTTGGCGATAAACCTGGTCTTTCCAAGGAGGGTTAGAGCTTTGGGGGACAGCACCCTGAGGTTCCAGGATTGTGTCAGTCTCCCTGCAAGATGCAGCTGCTGAACTCAGCCGGCAATCGCGTCAAGCAGTCTTTAAGAATTAAAAAAATTAAATTCCACCATACTACCGAATGGTATATATGCACTAACAAGAATCCGTCCTGGAAAATGAGACGTCCCTCTCTTGCTTTTTCTCCATACATTTTGTTAGAGTTCAGATGGTGCATCCATAGTGTAGTACTGATACAGTCACAACTTTTGAAGATATCCCGCTAATGGATACACACCCACAAATAAGCACACACACACACACACACACACACACACACACACACACACATGTATATATGTCTGTGTTTGTGTGTGTTTTATGTCTTATATGTATCATCATGATCATCATCAAGTTGCGGTGACAGAACGGAGTTCCCTTACTCTCTGATCATCTATACCTATCATCCATCGCTCTAGGCAGATCTTTAAAATTGCGTCCCGTATCCGTACTGGATCCGGTAGCATTGCTGTCATCCAAGAACTTTGAGCGGTGAGCGGATTGGACATATGACTTTAAGAGGTAGCATTCATTCAGTCTTACTTGGGATTCTAGCATAGCATGCTGAAGATTTTGTATGCACTTATTACGGAAACTTGTTTTTCAAAAATGGTCCATCATTTCAATAGTATCTCAGCGAAGTTTGACTGTAATATAATGGCCGAGGGATTTCGTTTTATATATCTTGCCTTTCGCTTTAGTTTGGCTGAGAACCTTTCGGCTCAGTGCATGGGTTAGTTAAGTGCAAACATGAGCGCAGGTGTTCACGCGCTCACGCAGAGCGGATGTGTCATTCAGAGATGTCACAATAAAAATCCCAGATAGAGGGTGTGACCAGGGATGTGAGTGACGTCACGCACCGGAAGCGTGGGCTGGGATTTGAGAAAAGTCAGTTAGTTGAGTTTTGCGGTCGGAAGAAGAAGGTTGACTTTCGCTTGCTCACCAAGGCCTTGGGCAGGTGTCGCACGTGATGGGGGGGGGGCAGATGGAAAAGTCAGCACAGAAAGATGGTATCTCCCTCCTTATGTCGAAAAACCTTTTAACTCAAAGGTAATTAAAAAGTTTCGTGCCTGAACTAAGAAGTTGTAAGTGTTTTTTTGTGTTTCGGGATTCCTATGGACATTATGAACGTTTTGCGTACCGGTATGAATATGTCTATTGCACGTATTCATATCTGGCTATGTAACATGACATCAGATTTGTCCTCTTGTGATTTAGTCCAATGAAGACACCTAAAGACTAAATTCTTTAAATGTAGGCCGCAGAAAACTAATCAACTGAAAGATGGCATTCGTTATGAATCTCAACAATGCCAAAAACAATGACTAAATGGTTTGGTTTGTTTTGTTTTGATTTGGTTTGGTTTGGTTTTATGGCATAACAACCATTTTAGGTTATTTAATGTCAAGCCCATTTTTATACATATGAACGGTTTTATTTCAAACAATTCAGTATTGCATAAGTACAGTTTTTGTTTACACACGGTTAAATGATCAAACAGTTCTATTTCAAACAATTTAAATTAACTTAAGTTCGCAGTTTAAATGTAAAAAACAATCCTATTTCAAACAATTCAGTTAAGCATAAGTGCACAGTTTAGTTTTGTTTGACCCATAGATAAGACTATATCAGGTGCTACCACACCAGGCTAGAGCAGACCTGGGAGCAATTGCAATAAAGGGGTACTTCGCATCCCTCAACGCTCCAGCATTACTGGAACCTCACCATCAGATTGTTTAGTGGCATATATAGGAAACTCGTTGGGGGTTCTTACCTCTCTGTAGAGATACTGTCGGTTTATTCAGCAGCGCCAACCGACTGGACCAAATGACTTAATGAGCACTGCAGACTTTCTGTGTGAAGATTCACAAATGTATAACTAGAAACGGCAGGTATTTGGACGATATAATCTTAAAAACAATGAAATGACAATTTCAAAATAAAATTGTGAATATTGTTTTATTATTATTTTTATTATTATTATTATTATTATTATTATTATTATTATTATTATCATCAAAGAGAGAAACAGAGACTGAAGGACATAACGTTCCCTTTTATTTTGTGATGTAGATCTTCAGTGTGCGCATTGGGGAAGAATAAATGTTAGTGGCTGCAGAAATAACCCAATTAATAACAAGTTAAATGGGAATAAATATTCTTTTGATTGAAAAAAAGAATTCTAACTTCTGAGAAATCATAACAGAAGCCCCAAAACCAAAAGATATTTTAAAAATCAGCAAGCAAATAATACGACAATGCCTCAAGTTTTGTTAAAAGTAATTAAAAATTTATAAACAGAATTAAATTTAGACTCCAAATCGAATCCAGAATTAAGGAGGAAATAAATAAATGAATAAATAAATAAATTGAACAATAATAATAATAATAATAATAATAATAAGAAGAAGAAGAAGAAGAAGAAGAAGACCAAGAAGAAAAAGAAACGGGTGATTTAATAAGAACTATTTTGATTTCTTTGTTTAATGGCATATCAACCTTTGTGAGTTATTTAATGCCAAAGCTATTCTCCTAGAAGAACAGAAGTGGTACTATTTAACCCATAGCTGGGAGGATAAGGGGGTTAATAAGAAGAATGCAGAAAAGGGTTAGTTGGTTGGTTGGTTGGTTGTATTTTACGGAATACCAACTCTTGTTGGTTATCTAATGCCAAATGCTGTCTTTACATATATCTTAAATGGATCTGATTTGTAAACGAATTGTTTGTCGGTAACCTTATTTTTAATCAGGCCAGAGCTTATTTGCTTGCACATAGTTAAATAATTCCTAGATTTGCTATATTGATAATCCAGTGTAACATCAGTTATTTGTTTGCACACTGTTAAATGGTTTAAAGTTTAGAAAATGATTACGTATTTCTATAAGACAAATAGATGACACCCTTACTAGTACACTCCCTTTGAAACAAGGAATAATGAAATAAATACTTTAGCAAGTCCTCAAGACCACACCCAGTGTCCCCACAGAACTGATGAGTGTATATTTTTGCTACTCAGTCAACACTAGATTTTGCATGTGCAACAGCTTTTGGATAAACGTCACTTATGTGTTAGTGATTACTTTTCAGCAGTACTCCGCAAGTCTTGTTCGTCTTACTTGCATGGTTTTTGTGATGGGAGGTAAGTGGCTGTACAACTGCTTTTTTGTTGGGTGTATTTTTCTTCGAGTTTTTTCCCCAGACATTTCTTTAAAATCCAATTAGTGCCACCATACAATAGTACTGATACAGCTACATCTGGGAAGAATTCCTGTTTTATTTTTGTCATATGAATCAGATTTCCATCTGGTCGTTAAACTGTTAAAAAGCAGTCCTTAGTATACCCAAGTGTATGACCTCATCGCTTTCAGTAGATGAGATATTGCTAACTATGTCTTGCCATTCAATGATGATCATAAGTTTTCAGTAATTTACTATTCATTTATTTTTTTTAGAGTTAATTTGATTTTCTGAAAAGTTTGCACTTGCTCAACCGCACCGAACAACAAGATAGCCCACTTGATTCTACGGTAGGCTAGTCGGGGTAAAAAAAAGTGAAAGTAATTTCTATAATGTCCATGTTTTGTCTGATGGTTGCAGTCAGAGGAAGAAAGAATAATATGTTGATACTATGTTTATTCCTTTGACAGTTTATCTGATGGAGAGAGATTGTTGGGTACAGACTAAAATAGGAGCATTGTTAATTTTGTTAGTGACGGTCCAAAAAGCCTGCGGTTTTTCGCGAGCCCTTTGATTAACATCATCTTGATAATCCCTATAATAGAAAAGATCAATAAGTTGATAATGATTTGTATAGCATTCTTTTACATTCTCTCACTATTTCTCTTTCTCTCTCTCTCTCTCTCTATATATATATATATATATATATATATGAATTTTTTCTTCACCTTCTTATTTCAGCAAAGTCGACTGTAGCTGTAGAATACACTGGCTATATCTCTGCAGAAGGGTAAAAATCACCCTAAAGTGTATTCCAGACATGAAACGAAACTGGATCTGATGGTGAGGCTCCAGTTCTGGTGTTTTGGGTAATGTGAAGTACCCCTTCATTGCTATTACTCTCAAGTCCACTCTGAGTCGGTGATGTAGCACCTGTTAGGGTCTCATCTATGGCTAAAAAACTGTTTAAGCCTTCAACCGTGTACAAAAATAACCGATGTTAAATTTAATTGTCATTGATGAATGACAATACTTGATACAATTCAACTATGTTAAAAAAAAATTAATATTGGTTGGTTGGTTAATTGGTTGGTTGTTTGGGTTTCATGGCATATCAACCTTTGTAGGTTATCTAATGCCATGTCCATTTTTATACAAATAATCAGTTTCATTTCAAACAATTCAGTTTAGCATAAATACGCAGTTTAAATGTAAATACACAGTTTGATTGTAAAAAACATTTCTATTTCAAGTTATTCAGTTTAGTTAAACAGTTCAAATTAAAACAATTCAGTTTAGTATAAGTATAGTTTTTGTCCACATCTTGTTAAATGTCAGAATATTTCTGTTTCAAACAATTCAGTTTAGCATAAATACGCAGTTTAAATATCAAAACAGTTCTATTTCAAGTATTTTAGTTTAGCATAAGTACGCAGTTTAGTTGTATTTGACTCATACATGGGATCCTATCAGGCGCTTCCGCTCCGGGTCAGAGTGGACCTGGGAGTGACATTCTACTCGTTCGCAAATCACACAGGTACAAACACATATATAAACCAACACATATGCACACACATACACATATCTACATAACAGAATAAAAAATTAGATAATCCAGAAAGTTTTGATATGCCATAAAACAACTGACCAACCATCAAAAATATTTTATGCACAAGATGCAACACAATGAGTACAGCCATTTTTTTTAATAAAGTATTTTGACCATCTTAAAAATGCTTAAGACCTATTCTGAAAATAAAATTACTCAGATTTGTTGGAAAGCTCCTAGTCAGACCAAAAAGCTATGAACTATTGTGTGGGTATTTCTTTTAACTCTTACAAAAAAGGGATTATTCTCTTCTTGTTTGTGTTTAGACCGAGAACCTTTCAGTCAGTTCTTGTGTATTTTTTTACCAAATTAAATTCATCGTCACATATCTTATTTTCTGAGTTTAATATCTTTCTTTTTTTTCAGCGACTAACGTCTATTTTTACTAGCAAGATTTTCCCCACACAACGTATTACTTCATTTCAGTAAATAATACAGGCGTTTAATTACATACGATGAACCAACAGCAAAATGTCTTTTTTTTTTCATTTTGGATCTTCCTTACCTTTTTAATCCTTCTTTTTTTCTTACTCAAGTGAATCTACTTAAAGATTAGTCCCCATTTTTCAGGGTGCGATATCGCTTGCTGCAAATAATTACTTGGACATTGGAGATTTATCCATTAGACTAAATCTTTCTGCAGTAACGAAGCTTTGAAGTCGGTGATAATTACGTACGATGAGCAAAATACCTAAAGGACAAATGGTATTAGAGAGAGAGAGAGAGAGAGAGAGAGAGAGAGAGAGAGAGAGAGAGAGAGAGAAGAGATAGACGTACATGTAGGAGAGAGAGAAAGTTAGAAAGGGGCGAAAGAAAGAAAGAGAGAGAAGAAGAGATAGACGTGCAAGCAAAATTAGAGAGAGAGAGAGAGAAAGAAAGATCAGGAAAGAGAGAGAAAGAGAGAATAAGAAATACACATAAAAGCAGAAGGAGCGAGAGAGAGCATGAGAGAGAGAGAGAGAGAGAGAGAGAAAGCTAGAGAGGGAGAGAAAAAGGGAAAGAGAAAAAGAGAGAGAATAATGGATTGAAATATAAGCAAAAGGAGCGAGAGAAATGTTGAGAAAGACCGGGAAAAAGAGAGAAGAGATGAATGTACAAGCAAAAGAGGAGAGAGAAGAGAAGAGAGAGAGAGAGAGAGAGAGAGAGAGAAAGAGAGAGCGAAAGAGAGAGAGAGTTATAGAGAGAAGAAATTGACGTACAATCGGAAGGAGAGAGAGAGAGAAAAAGATGAATGTACAAGCAAAAGAAGAGAGAGATGAGAGAGAAAGAGAGATAGAGAGAGAGAAGAAATTGACGTACAAACGGAAGGAGAGATAAAGAGAGAGAAAGGGATAAAGAGAGTGAATGAATGAGCTAGCAAGTTTTCATTCTTTTCAATTATGTGTCTCGTATCTCTTAACTCCTATATTTTCTTTCTTAAAAAGGATGTTTTTTTTTGCCCATCAAACATTTGAGCATCCTAAGCTGTGACTTCAATAATACCACTACTTTCTTTCAACAAACTGGATTCTGGAATTAAATAATACACGAGAGTTGATCTGCCATTAAACAAACAAAAAAAAAACAACAACTAAAAAACAAACAAACAATTTGATCAATGAAAACTCTAATGAAAATGTCACTTTCACCAATTAAACTTTTTTTTCAAATCGTCATAACAACAATACAACAACAACTATTACTACAATTACTTAGATAGAGAATGCAGCTAACTGGCATAAAAAGAATACAAGAGTGGACATGACTGGTTAGGAAAGGAGATCCACTGGGAACTGTGCAACCAGAACCTATATTAGAAAATGAAACGCTTGAGATACAAACGGAGTGTTCTGAATATGACACTAAACAATCTGATGTTGAGGTGCCAGTGATGCTGGAGCTTTGTGGAATGCAGAGTACCCCTTCATTGCCATTGCTCCCACGTCCACTCTGGCCCGGAGTGATAGCACCTGATAGGGCCCTATCTATGGGTTAAATCGAACTAACTGCATATTTATGCTAAACTGAATTGTTTGAATTAGAACTCTTTCACTAAACTGAATAGCTTTAAATAGAAATGTTTTTGACATTTAAACACTACTTAGATTTAAACTGCGTGCTTACGCTAAACTGAATTGTTTGAAATGGAACTGTTTTTGATATTGAAACTGTACTTGCACTAAACTGAATATAATTGATATAGAACTGTTTTTGATATTTAACTATATGTTAACAAAATCTGTACTCATACTAAACTGAATTAGCTGAATTAGAACTGTTTGGATAAACTGAATAACTTGAAATAGAAAAGTTTTTGACATATAAACTGTGTACTCATACTAGACTTAATTTCTTTAAATAGAACTAACTATTTGCATAAAAATGGATTTGGCGTTAAATAACCTACAAAGGTTGATATGCCATAAAACCCAACCAACCAAAGACTTAAAAAATGATACTTGAAGCTTCCTAACTATACACGCAGCATTATAAGATACAGATCAAAGGTAGAGGGACCAATCCAGGGAAAGGTGTAGCGCCCTCCCCTACACCTTTGTGTTGGAACTATTAAAAAGAGAGTCTTCGGGTCGCCCTCGAATACGGTTTTCAATTATACTTTTATATATATATTAATGATGAGGAAAAGTTCGTCTGTCTCTGTAAAAGATTAAATTTCCTTATTCATATGCATATCAACCTTCGTGGTTTATTAAATGCCAAAGACATGAACAGGAGATGTACTATCTAAACTAATGTGGAGTACCGCTCTTGCCTAAACTTTTGTGAAAGCTATTAAAAAAGGGAGCCTTCGGGACCTCATCGACTAAATTTACTAACTTATATATTAGAAAGTAATGCTAAACAAGACGATGCAAACAATTTTACTCCCAAGGATCAAATAAAACCTTAAATCTTTCCAATATTGAGGAAGGTATGAATATTAAAACTTATGACAAAGCCTCAATCAAGTAGATATAGATACAAAAATTATTAAATCCATCTACGAAATAAAACCATCAAGAAAACATGCTATGTACTGAGGCTCCAGTTTTGGAGATCTGGGAATGTTTGTTTGTTTGTTTGTTTGTTTAGGTTTTAAGGCATATCAACCTTTTTAGGTTATTTAACACCAAATCCATTTTATACAAATAAACTGTTCTATTTCAATTAGCATAAGTATACGGTTTAATTGTAAAAATTATCTTTATTTTAGGCTATTCAGTTTAGTATTAGTATAGTTTTTGTTTACACACAGTTAAATGTCAAAACAGTTCTATTTCAAACAATTCAGTTTAGCGTAAGTACAGTTTCAACGTCAAAGATAGTTCTATTTCAAACAAATTTGTTTGACATTCAAAAACAGTTCCATTTCAAATAACTCAGTTTTGCATAAGTACACAGTTTCAATCACAAAAGAATCCTATTTCAAGCAATTTAGTTTAGAATATGTTTGCAGTTTAGTTCTATTTGACCCATAGATAGGACCCTATCAGTGGACCTGGGAGCGATGGCAATGAAGGGGTAATCTGCATTTCCAAAAG
Organism: Sepioteuthis lessoniana; assembly: GCA_963585895.1. Taxonomy (NCBI): domain Eukaryota; kingdom Metazoa; phylum Mollusca; class Cephalopoda; order Myopsida; family Loliginidae; genus Sepioteuthis; species Sepioteuthis lessoniana. The sequence continues at coordinate 48,696,220 of OY757929.1, read as the reverse complement.
ATCCAGCATAACTGGAACTTCACCATCAGATTGTTTAGTGACATATCCCGGACACTTGTCGGTGGGGTCTTACCCCTCTGCAGACGTAGTCGGTGTATTCTACAGCCCCAGCCGACTGAACAACTGGGAAGCCCTTAATTGCTTTTACTTCCAGATCCGCTTAGATCAGAATTGGTAGAACCTTTTAGAGTCCCAACAGTAGGTCAGTAAGATCTGTTTAAAAATTGGTAGTATTTGATTGTAGTGTATGAAAAATAAAATTCTTCAAAAGGCAACTACACAAAAATTGCAAGTATGAAGATGCAATGAATGAGATTCCTTAACCTCTAGGTATAAAATAACCCTTGACAATTTGATCTGCCGTTAAGATCAATCAATTAATCAAGAAGAAAGATGCATTAAGACTTTTCTTCACAGCTAAGAAAAATCTACAAAAGACAGTGGTATCTATGTGGAAAAATGATTATAAGTAAGTTAACCGCGGTAAAATTAACGGGTGGTAAATTTATCGCAAGTAAACTTATCATGGTTAAATTCATCGTATCAGATTAATTTCCCTTATAATATGAGATTTCCCTAACAGAAATCCTTTCGTTCTTTTTATTAAATTCTTAGAAGCAACGATTACATTCCGAATTTGTCCGCGAATAATTTACCATGCAATAAATTTACGACACGGTGACTTTACTTGTGATAAAATTACCGGACGATGAATTTACCACACGAGGAATTTCCCGAACCCGTAGAAAAATAGTGATCTCTAGCTGAAAACTTGCTGTATCCAAAGCTTTCATCAGGCTTCGTGTATCTGTTGTTGTTGTCTTTGAAAATACTGGGCTATATAATTTTACACGCTCCCCGTATATCTCTCGAAGATGCCAAGAAACAGAGTAGCTCCTTTTCGATCATTTTTTTTTTTTTTGCTTTTTTTTTTAGGAAACAATTTTTGCTTAATTTTCTTCATAAAAATGTAACAAAAGAAAAAAGACTGATGAAAATGTTAGTAAAAAATGGTTAGAAAGGGTAAAAAAAAAATAAAAAATAAAAATCGATGATTAACATGACGCAATTGGTGATACTCTTGGCAGAATTAATCGGTTATAATCGGCGTCTGTTACAGATAAATGTCTCTTAGGAACTGGTTTATCAATAGACGAAAAAAAAATGTCGAGATATTATTAAACAAATATGAAGAACACGTTTCACCGGGAAAAAAAAAATCAAAGAAAATTACTATCAATATCAAGAAACTCAGATGAATATATTTGTTTATGGCTGAAATTTCACTAGCCAATGAGTCAACGCCTTTTCTTTACAGATATCAGCATTTCCAGAGGCGCTCATAAACCTCGAAGAATATTAACTCGGTGACCCGAGTTAAAATTTTAGACGAGGCTAATATCTTAATAGTTGGATTCATACATTTTCGGCATAAATCCCACTATTCTCCCTCTAGTTATGAGTAAATAGTAGGGTATACATGGCTCTTAAACCTTGGATGGCGACCAGTCTAGAAGAAAAACTCTGAATTCATACCCGTCAAACACCGCTTAAAAATTGACCTTGTGCCATATCCTGCTCGTGCAGACAGGTTGGTGAATACATACATATCAGCATTTCCACCCAGTCATCGGGGCTCAGAATGTGCTTACTGAACCTCCAGCTGATATAAGTCCTCGACCCCCACCCAAAATAAGTTTGGTAAGGGTCCACCGCCCTGTCCGTGAGGCTTAGAATACGATTACTGTATCCCTAATAGAGGGGTTAGATTCTCTCTAAAAGAGGTGTCTTGAGTATAACACTAAATTGAATCTTATGGTCCTGGAGATCTGGGGAGTATGGAGATCTCTTTTATTGCCATTACTCCCAGGTCCACTTTGACTCAGTGTGGAAGTACTTGTTATGACCCCATCTTATGATCAAACAAACAAAACTGTTCAATCATTTGCTTTAATTAAAACCGTTTAAATGAGTGCAAACAAATGAGCTCTGGCTCGTTAAAAATATTGTTTCCTACAATCTATTCACTTACAAATCATACTTATAATTTCTACTAAACGGAATCATTCCCGTTAAAATCATCTAACAGTGTACAATCAAATAATTAATATTATGTAGAATCATCAGTGTTAGGAATACTTGAAAACATTTAACTGCAAGAAATGAGTTCTGATTTGTTTTAAAATATTGTTTCCTACAAACCATTTGCTTACAAATCATATATATAATTTCTACTTCATAAAATTATTTAAGTTACCAAGGAATACTTGAAATCATTTAACTATGTGCAAACAAAGAAGCTCAGGCTATTTTGAAAATTTTACCAACAAACTATTCGTTTACAAATTATATTTTTTAACAGTTAAATGTGAAAACAGTTCTATTTCAAACAATTCAGTTTAGCGTAAGTACAGTTTCAACGTCAAAGATAGTTCTATTTCAAACAAATTTGTTTGACATTCAAAAACACAGAATTTGTAAACACAGAATTTGGCATTAAATAACCCAAAAGAGGTGATATGCCATAAAACCCAAACAAACTAAACCATATCTAATTACTTTTTAAAGGTAAAGCATTGAAAAGCAATTTGACTTTTAAAATATCTTCAATTATACAATTCCATTGATAAGCCTAGAAATAATGGCAATGAAGGAGTACTCCACATTCCCCAGAGCTACAGGACAGGTGCCTCACTATTAGTTTGTTTAGTATCAGGATACTCATAGGGAGCAGGTTTACTCCTCTGCAGAGATGTAGTCGGCGTCTTCTATAGTCCCAGATGACGTGGCGTAAAGAAATTAGATTCGAGAAAGAGACGCTGTTTTTCTCCTATATTGAAAGATTTAAGTGTTCACATAATTGCTCGGTATCTGAAACGCCCCTCAACGGGGAAGGCCGACGGAAATGAGAAATCTTTCAATCACCCTCCGGGAGGCTTGTTTCCTGCTAAGAACGCAACATTAAATCGACCTTGTGTCACCTTTTGGCCTCGTTGGAAGCTAATTAAATCGTGTTGACTTGATTCGGGTGCTGTCGGTGGCAAACAGTTACAAGGCACTTTCCTGTGAAGGATGTATTAGTGTTTTTCGTTTGACTTTCTTCGTTTTTTAGGGGCTCCTATGGTTGTTTTTCCCTTGTACTTGTACCATCTTCCTTTATCGATTCTTAAAATAAAATATATTTGCGTATTTTCTCCAGTCTTTTGTTATCGCCCTATAAATAATTGTGACGGTAAAATTTGCTTCATCTCCCTGTCGGTAGGACAACGAATATGCCGCTTACATCCCCTAAGTAAGTCCCCACTCCAAAGAAGGGGTATCCTGGTTTGGTTTAGTTTCTTTGTTTAATGGCATATCAACCTTTGTAGGTTATTTAATGCCTAGAAGAACAGTACTGGTACTATTTAACCCATAGCTGGGAGGATAAGGGGGTTCATACCTTTCCCAAGGGTATTTGCCCGAAAGTGAATGTAATAGTGCGACTGGAATACGAACTCGCTAACTACGATTTCGCAGTCCATCGCTTTAACCATTACACCACGAGGACACCCCCTGAGTATCCTGGGTATGATGTTAAACTGCATCTGATGATAAGTTGCAGTTCTGGAGATCTGAGTTAATGTCTTTAATTGGAATCATTTTGAGATGATGCTTCCTAATCTGAGAATTAATTTTTTATTATTGCGGACCTTTTGTCCTCATCTTGGTAGTTTTTTGTGTTGTTACTTCTTTCATTACGTTTCGACCAAATTTCACCTCTGGCCTTCTTCAAGTGATTTTTACCGCGACCTCGGATAGGAATGATAAGTCTTGTAACCGTATCCCCAGTAATTACTGCCTTCCATAGTTGTTGTCTATCGCACCACGTTTTTGACCAAGTAAACCTCTGGTCGGCTTATGGTAGAATACACAGACTGTATCCCTGCAGAAATTGATTAACGTTATCCAGCAGTGCACGTATAAGACCAAGTCCTTCAGAACGACTTCGAAGAGTTTTTTTTTTCGGACTCCTTCCGAGAGAATCTCTCACCGCATCCACATTGTCGTCAGTGTTGGAATTCTATCGAAGGCTAAGTAACAATGAATCAGTGCTCGCATGTATAGTAATGAATTATGAGTTGGAGTGAGATTATATGGACATTGGGGCGTCCCACTATTCGAAGGTGGCCTAGTCCATTCTCTGGACAGTGATTAGTCGCTGGCTCAGTGAGTGGGCAACAGGCTCGGTATTAAGTTACTGCCTGTTCTACTTTTTGTCTGCCAGCCGGATGCTAGGTGGGGCCACTGAGCCGGTAAGTGTTCTTATTCTTGTTTATTCTGCACGTTAGGGCTGTGACTTCTACAGTCAGGACACCTTGCATTCATCTTCCTAATAATCTGAGATTTTGTACCTTCAACGTGCGTCCAGGATATGATATCAAATTATCTGAGGATGAGGCTCCAGTCCTGGAGCTTTGGGGAATGTGGGTTACGTCATCATTCTGAGCACTCCCTGTTCCGTTATGACCTAGAGTGATAGCACCAGTTAGGATTCCATCTATGGATCAAATAGAACTGTTTAACCTTTTAACTGAGTGCAAACAGATGACTGATGTTAAATTGAATTGTAAATGTTAAATCGCAGGACTTGAAAGCTATCATTTGTGTGCAAAGATATGTGCTTTGGATCGTTGAAAAATATTACCTACAAACTATTTGTTTACAAGTCATATATAATATATGTATAAACAGAATCTGACCTTAAATAACCTACAAGGGTTGATATGCCATAAAATTTAACCAGTCGACCAATAAATCATATATATGTAATATATATACACACACACACACACACACACACACACACACACACACACACACACATATATATATATATATATATATATATATAAACAGTATTTGACATTAAATAACCTACTAGGGTTCATATAAAACCCAGCCAACCATCTACAAAGCTGTCTTTGGCATTAAATAAACCATGTAGTTCGATATGCCATTAAACAAAGTAACCAAAGAATCCCCTGCAAAAAAACCTTCAATGTAACTACACAAACATGTAAATATGATCCTTCTATGAACGCGATTCCCTAACCTCTTGGCATGAAATAACACTAGATGGGCTGATAAGTTGTAGAATTAATCAATCAAACTGTCAATCAAATAACCAAAATAGAATTTCTTTAATTTTGGGGGATGATTTTTTATTAGGTATCCGATTTTTAACTAATATTCTTATAGATGAGAAAATGTTATTCTGCTTTAAAATTTAATGATAAACTCAATTATTTTTAGAAGAGTCCCCATGGCATAGTGGCTAATGTGCTTAGAGAGTTTGAACCCCTGTCGTGATATAATGTTGCCTTTCGAACAAATACCCTTGAGAAAGCTATGAATCAGCTTTGTCCCCATCAGCTAGAAGTTAAATAATTCCGCGTTACGGAATCAAAAATATGCGTAGATTCAAAGTACAAAGCAACTCGTTGTTTAGATACGAAACGAAAAGTTTATTACTATCATCTTTTTTCTAGCGGTTATCGAAACACAAGAGAGGAAGACTGAGTAAGAGATATAGTATTGTGTCATAGAAACGGTACGTGCAAGACAGACGAACACAGGTGACAGACGAAAGAAACACAGCTGACCCTTACCTCTCACACAGAGGGCGCTCGCCCCTCAGCTTTTAACACGACTAACAAACTTTCCAACTGAACTGCCGACTTCCGACTGTTCCAATAAATTCAAAATTATCTTTTCTTATATATCTTCTTAATTATTGCATTAGCTAATCATATCAAAACACGTGTCATTAACTTTTATCTAATTTAAATCAATCTTATCCCAAGTAGGTGCCATGACTTGCTTATTTTTAACGACATCACGTGAGCATCAAGGGTAAAGTGGGGCAATCCAGAGAAAGAGTTGCGCCCTCTCCTACAGATTGGTGTAGTAGCTATTGAAAAGGGAAGCCTTCGAGTCACCCTCGACTAAAGTCGCCAACTTTACACTGATACTTTAAATTTTTAGCTGCTACAACTTTTACTTATACAAATTAAATGATATCATCCTTAATTATATTACAATAGTATCACTATTGTTGTACTATAAGGATGGCTTTGGCATTAAATAACCCACGACGGTTTATATGCTGTTAAAACAAAGAAACCAAACCAAACCATGTACTTTTTCAGTTTGACGGTCAAGTTAATTTGGATGGTTTTGTTCCCGGAAAAAAGATTTAAACGAAAAAAAATTGATTTTATTTTTATTTGATTATTATTTTATTGCTCTGAGCGGGCATAAAAATGTACGCAGTTCTCATCTTCTTGGTTCTGTTGTAATGTAGCGCAACGAGACCATATATGAATAAGTGTAACGTTACCGGTGCCATGTCGAAAGCTGTAACACAAAAAATTCAAAACGACTCTGGTGGTTAAAGGAGAAAAAAGTTTATTTGGTACTACAACGCTTACAGTAATCGCTGAAGAGAGAGAGAGAGAGAGAGAGAGAGAGAGAGAGAGAGAGAGAGAGAGAGAGAGAGAGACTAAGAAAGCGTCGACTGATTCACATTGACAGAAAATAAATACTGTGCGAAACAAAAAGGACAACCAAAGACATTTCTTCGTCACATACCCGGCCTCAACCCACCATCGGGGCCTCTTGTCATCTATTGTCTGCTAAATGTTTATTTTTGATATTTTACTTACAGCTGATTCTAAAACAAACTTGTCTTGCTTATTTTAACAGGTGTTTAAATGCGTAAGTAAAACAAGGTCTACGCAAATCCTAACTTTTCCAAATCGAAAACCTGCCACTACAAATTTAAGAAAAATAATTTATTTCTAAAAACTAATATAATTCACGAAACTTTCTAATTGTTTTATAGTAGTTTTTGCTAAGATATGGCACAGGGCCGAACTTACTCGTAATAGTTTGCTTGTCTAGCTTGGTAGACATCACTGCACCCAAAGCGTCTAGTAAAAATCGTGTATCTTAAATACAAGGTGCCTCAATATACAAAAGACCCATGTGACAGCTTATAATTCTACTACTACTACTCATCTTGTGTTCTTTTTTGTTTCAGATTTGAAAATCATATTCTATAACAACAATTAATCCTCGATCACAATCCCTTGGACAAGAGAGGAAAATATTTTGCATCACTACTTATTTAGAGACAAAATCATTCAAAACTGTTCGGGGAAAATTCCGCGGGAAGTTTAACCGAACAATTATCCCCAGAAAAGCCAAATTTATCGCTTGGTATTCAAATTCCAAGTCAGAGGGTCAGTAAACCACAACAAGAAGGCAGAAAAGCCCAGATCCGTCAGGAAGTTGACTGCAAGGTGTCCTGTGGTTGAGGATATATATTTTTCTCTTTTGTGGAGGTGCCCGTGGAGTAATAGTTATCGTCGTAGGAAATGGACACGGCGACACGAGTTCAAGTCTTGGATGAGACTGATTGCACTTCACATAGCACTAATACCCTTGGGAAATGTATGAATCCAATTATTCTCCCCCCAGCTATGGGTAAATAGTAGGGCAGACTGGGTTCTTCAGCCTTGGTGAGGCAACTAGTCAAGGAGAAGGAAAACTCTGAATTTAAACCTGTTAAACTCCGCTTAAAAATTGACCTTGTGTCATATCCTGCCCGAGGGGAGTGGTTGGTAAATAGGATATATTTTTCTCTTTTAAGTTGAGGAATTATATTGAGAATTGAATAGAATTACCATGACCAGAAAATCCGGCGAACACTCACGTACGACATACGGAGACATTGGAGAACTGTTTCGACCTTATTATGAGTCATCAGCAGAGTATACCTTGATCTCTATCCCAGAGATCAAACCAGCAACCACAAACTGTAGAGTAGACACTATACAACTGAGCCAACAGTCCATATCGCACACAAGTGTCGCCAAATTAACTAGTCATGGTAATTCAGGTTTATTGGACGCACAATTACCATGCCTAGTAAATTTGAACTGTTGGCTCAGTTGTAGAGTTTCGGCTTTGCAGTCGCTGGTTCGATCTCCCGTTGTGGAGATCACGGTATAGCCTGCTGATGAGACTTAATCATATTTACCAACCCCTCCGCTCGGGCAGGATATGACACAAGGTCAATTTTTAAGCGGAGTTTAGCAGGTTTGAATTCAGAGTTTTCCTTCTCCTAGACTAGTTGCTTAACCAAGGCTGAAGAACGCAGTCTGTCCTACCCATAGCTGGAGGGAGAATAATTGGATTCATATCTTTCCCAAGAGTATTAGTGATATGTGAAATGCAATCAGTCTCGTCCATGATTTGAACTCGTGTCGCCGTGTCCATTTCCTACGACGATAACCATTACACCAGGGGCACCTCCTGATGAGACTTAATGGGGTTTAACTGATCCTGTGTGTAAGTGTTCGCCCGATTTTCTGGTCTTGGTAATTCAATTCCCAATGTGGTTGTGGAGAGTGATTCTGTCGGAAGGAGCCCGAAAAAGTCGCTTGGAAGATGTTCCCAAGGATTTGGTCTTTTACGTGCACTGTAGGATATAGTCAATCAATCTCTGCCCTTGTCTTCTGGTTTGACTTTTCCGAAGTGATAAGATTGCTTTTAAAATCTCAGATGAAAGATGACTTGATGCAATAGGAATTATCCTATTAATGGTTGTAACTATTTTGAGACACCCTGTAGTTTTTAAAATGATTAAAAAGAATTTTCTTATTCTTTCGTTGATACCGTATCTATACAACATACCATAGTGCTGCAAAGTTTGTAAGATGTTTTTCTTCATTACACTCATTGTAGTTAAACTCTTTTTTGGAGAATAAATGTTCAGCGGGATATCAAAATCGAAAAATGACACCACTGTTTTCAAATATTTCTAAATCATTCAACGAACTGCTGTTTATATACTGATGTCATGGAAGCTACGAATTATCACAGAAAATGTTGATAGAAAACGGAATGGACTGCACTTATCCGAAAGGAAGCATTTAACGGACATGTACGGAATTGACCGAAATTGACCGAAACAAGTTGTAGGTTGTAATTATTCCGGTTATTTCACTGGACATTCGGGATTTGCCGGAGCGATAAATTGGTAATCTGAGGTAAATGTCCGAGTAAGCAAAGGCAGAGGAATAGAAGTAAGAGAAAAAGTAAGATAAGATTAAGAAGAGTATGAGATAGATAGATAGATAGATAGATAGAGAGAGAGAGGGAGAGAGAGAGAGAGAGAGAGAGAGAGAGAGAGAAGGAAGAAGGAAAGAATGGGTCTATGTGTGATAAATGAGTTATAAGAAAGAAGAGAATGAATCATAAAAATAAAGGAAAAGAGTTGATATTGGAATGAGAAGAAAATAAAAAGGTTGGAAATTAAGGTCGCTGTTTGAAAGAAAAAGATGAACAAGAAGAATGGAGGAGAGAATAAAATGATGATCTGAGAAAGAAGGAGAATATAAATCGCAAAGAAGGAAAAAAGGTATATGAAACAAGCAGTGATAAATATCGGGAAGGAAATGTGCATAAAAGAAAGAAAGAAAGAAAGAAGATACAAGGGAGGCTGTGGTAAAGAAAGAAAGAAAATAAGAAGAAAATGAATAAAATAGAATGAAGCAGCGAGTGTCATTAAAATAAAAAAAGATGAAGAAGTGAAATGGCTTGTGAAAGAAAGAAAAAAAGAAAGAAAGAAAGAAGGTAAGTAAAGCGTAGAAAAGAGAGGAGGAAGATAAAGAGATGGCTAGAAAGGAAGGAAAATAATTTTAAAAATTGGTTAGTCAAGTAGGGAAAGAAAGAAAGAAAGAAAGAAAGAAAGAAAGAAAGAAAGAAAGTGGTTTGTAAAAAGTAGAAAGATATGACTGAAATAAAACGAGATAGAGCCAGATCTGAGAAGCGAAATTATCATTATGATAGATTGGTATACTCAGACCATCTGTTTTGTCACAGCATTTTGATTATAGTATCCTTCCGCCATCTTCAGGTATCAGTTCTAATCAATAATCCTTTTGGAACTTCGATCTGCACCCTCTTCATAGTTATTTATTATAAACTGATTCACAATTAAAGAATATCTTATATCAGTTAATTCTACCAAATCATTTCATCATAGCGAAGTCGATTGTCTGTTTCTTCAATTAAAACAGAGTATATAACTTAACATCATCATCATCATCTTGTCGTGCGACGAGCACGGATATCCCTGACCCTCTCTTTGCTCTTTTCCCTATCGTTCATCGCCTCTGGCAGGTCTTCAGGGCTACATCCCGTATCCTCACATAGCTGCTGAATGTATGTTCGTGCTGGTCGTCCTGCTTTTGCCCGGCTATATATGGGGCTCCATAGGAGTACATCACTTATGAGCTCGTCTCTGCTTCTCCAGCAGTGTCCTGCATGTCTGGTTCGTCTAACTTGGATATTTTTCGTGATGGGAGGCAGGTGGCCGTGTAGTTGGTGTCTTGTGGGGTGTTGCTGCCAGGACTTGTTCAATATTGCTCACAGCATTCTTGTGTAATTGCCGTCTAGCTTCTTCTCCAGCCGTTTTGTTACCGTCCATGTAGTGCATCCATACAGCAGTATCGATACGACAGCTGCCTGGAAGCGTAAAGTAACATAGTATACCACTACATGACGCAGTTATTGAACTCATCACTGTTGTACGATCAGATACATGTAAAAGAAAGATTTTAACCACATGCAATATCATGAAAGTGTCTTTTGTCGCCTGGCCCTGAAAATAAACTTTTTCACAACCGTATGAGACTATAATCGAATTTTGCATTTTGCTCAGTTTGTGGCTCCATATTTCCCATATGCTGGGGAATTTTGCAATTTTTTTTCCTTTTATTTTGACAGCTAATTTGACTGCGTCTCTTTCAGACAGCTTTAGGAGATGCTACAAAGTTGAGCTTTGCAGTCGCTAATTATAGAAAAGATACAAGAAAAACAGAAGACAATAAATTCAGATTTTATTGAGGAAATGTTATTTTATTGTTGTTCTCATCCAGTTCAAAACATTCAAACTGATTATCAAAATATTTTACGGTTATATAAAGGTTTTAAAGTAATGGCTTTTGAAGCTCACGATTTTTCTTTGGAAAAACCAACTCTTGAAGTTTACAAGGTTTTAGAAAATTCATCAGGGAAATATGGGTTTGACAGTGTATTTGATAAGTCTAATGTTTGTTTGTTTGTTTGTTTTTACAACATGTCAACTTTTGTGGGGTTATTTTACGCCCAAGTCCGTTAAACATTTATGGTCTTTTCAATAGGTACTACACCAAGATGTCGGGGAGGACGCTACTCCATTCCCTGGTTTGCTTCACTTTATCCTTGATCCCTAACTTATAATGCCGAGTGTTAATCAAGGCACCATGGAATACCATTTTTTGAGTCTTTGGTATAACTCGACCTAGGATTAAATTCCAGTCTCCCAGTGCATTGGCGAGCACTCTACTCTTTAGGCCAATGGCCCAAGTTACAAAAATATATCTTCGTAGTCATTTTAAACCGGTAAATACTACATGCTTAATTGAAATATCGGCGTTTTCAGATCATTTCTACAAATGTAGTCAAGTCATTTAAAATAGGCAAATACTTCCATATTCAATTGCAATATCGATGTTTTTTAATCAATTTAGTTAAAAATCCTTTTGAAAGATTAATATCTAATATTCAGTATCAACATTTTAATAGAGTATCAACATTTTAATAAAGTTTACAATCTTTAAAAAGAAGGCCAGATTTTTACTATTTTAAGAGCCAATGTATTAATCGTGTCTGAGATCTTTTCAAACGAGTAAATACTTTATATTTAGTCGTAACATCAATATTCTAAGGGTAAGTGTTAATAAAAGTTTGCAATCATTTTAAAAATGTAAGCACTTTAAACTTTCAATATTAATATCAATACTTTAAGAGCTTATGTATGTATACAGTATAAAATCATTTTGATACTATCTAAAATAGGCCTGTCTTATTCATAGATAGGTTCTACCATTCTTGGCTTTGGTTGATACGGAAGTAATAGTTTGTTATATAGCATATTAACCTTTTGTCGATACATTGCCCCCAAGTCAGTTTAAATATTACACTCTGCCGCAGTTGCTCGAGAAGGTAATAAATTCAAATAAAACTCCTGTGAGTGAGAGAGAGAGAGAGAGAGAGAGAGAGAGAGAGAAAGAGAGAGAGAGTACTACTACTTGTTTATAGACAAATATTAATGATGGAAACGGTACTTCTGTTTGATCTTAAACAATGGCGAAACAGGTACTTCCGGTTTCTTAAAAATCAAGAACCAAATTAGAACAATTTCCAATGATACATATAGACTTATCTGACTCCTATACACGAGCAGGATATGACACAAGGTCAGTTTTTAAGTCAAGTTCAGTAGCTATGAATTTAGAGTTTCCTTTTTCCGTGATCGGTTGCCATACAAAAGTTAAAGAGCTCAGTTTGCCCTATTATTTACCCATAGCTGGATGGAGAATAATTTGATTCATACCTTTTCTAAGGGTATTAGCGCTATGTAAAAGGAAAACAGTCTTGTCCGAGATTTGAATTCAGGTCATTGCGTCCGTTTCTTACGACGATAACCATTACACTATGAGCACCTTCATAAACTTTTCAATGATATACAGTGTAAATAGGTATCTTTAAAGTAATTAAAGAAAAAAGTTCTTACTTAATTGAAATAACATTTAAAGAGCTAATATATCAGTGTAGTTCAGTCATTTTAAACGGATAGTTCATAAATAGTTCATATTTAGTTACAACATCAATATCATAAGAGCAAATGTCAAATCTTATCTGAAACAGGCCTATCTTAATCTGTAATATAATGGCCGAGGGATTTCGTTTTATATATCTTGCCTTTGGGTTTAGTTAGGCTGAGAACCTTTCGGCTCAGTGCATGGGTTAGTTAGGTGCAAACATGAGCGCATGTGTTCACGCGGGCGGGGAGCGGAATTGTCATTCAGAGATGTCACAATGAAAATCCCAGATAGAGGGTGTGACCAGGGATGTGAGTGACGTCACGCACCGGAAGCATGGGCTGAGATTTCAGAAAAGTCAGTTGAGTTGGGTTTTAGCGTCCGAGGAAAAAGGTTGACTTTCGCTTGCTCGCCGAGGCCTTGGGGCGGGTGTCGCGCGTGGTAGGGGGGCGATGGAAAAGTCGTCATAGAAAGATTGTGCCTCTCTCTTCCTTATGTCGAAAAACCTTTTAACTCAAAGGTAATAAAATGTTTCGTACCTGAACTAAGAAGTCGTAAGTATTTTTTGTGTTTCGGGATTCCTATGTAATATATATATATATATATATATATATATATATATATATATATGTAATATTTTGACCTTCGACCCGGCCCAAAAATGCTGTTCCAAGGTGATGCACCGGAAGGAAGTGACACATTCCAATGGCCAGTAATCGAAAGAGATCGCGTGGGCGGATTAAGGCTGTTAATATGGAACAAGGTGAAGGTCCCACTGTGTCACTACAGAGTGATGCACTGGAAGAGAGTGACCTCAGAACTGCATGAGAGTTATTTCCGCTTGATGACGATTAAACATTCGATTTCAAAGATCGAGTGGGCGTCGAACGATTATATAACTCAGTTGAGTTCGACGAGCCAGTTGAGTTTGAGTTCCGGCCAGTTCCAGTTAAGTTCCAGTGAAGTCGAGTTGTGGTAGGGAAAGCCACACCAGCCCGAAGGGCCTTGGGGCCCTGATGAATTGGGGTCCAGAGAAGATGCTGATAAGATGCAGTAAAGAAAGCCAGCACCCAGCAGAGAGGACCCCCGGGCTCCGGTTGAGCATCAGAAGAACAAGAAAGATACAACGTGACGGCCATAAGTTTTGGGTCAAAATATTTCAGTTATGTTCGGTCTCCAGCTCCCTCTCACACGCAAACCTTGAGTAACCCTTTTCGAACCCTTGCAATAAAGTGAGAGGTACAATATTTTTCTAAAGAAGTCTCCCTGCGTCTTTATCATTGAATGCGTCTGTTATTCATTGCGTCAGTATGTATCCTGCATGAACATGTATATGAGAATGCAACATATATATATATATATATATATATATATATATATAAACATTATGAACGTTTTGCGTACCGGTATGAATATATCTATTTCACATATTCATATCTGGCTATGTAACAAATCATAAGTAGAACCCAAATAGGTCAAACTGTACCTGAGAGTATTGGCAATGAAATCGTACATTCCCCAGATTTCCATAACTGTAGCCTCACCACCAGATGGTTAAATGTCATAGCAGTACACCCCTTTTCGAGAGGCTCCCACACCTCAGCAGGGGATAAAGTCAGCGTATTCTAAGCCCGTCAATGGGGTATCCATGTCTCAGGAGTCCTTGTGTTGATGTCGTTCTAAATCATTTTAAACGTTATCTGAAACAACCTTATCTGCTTCATAGATAGGACCCGAATAAGTACGATCATTCTGGGTTTCGGAGATCTGGGAATAAGGGTATAGCAACCAGAATTATCTGCCAGCAGAAAATAACAAAACACTACGTCACCAAAATATTCCACAACCCCGCCAATCAAAAGATTAAGAATCAAACTACTATTTATTTGCGTTCCACGTGCGATATTTAGAATATTAAAAAAAAAAGACTTTTCCGTTTGCCGTCGCAACATAAAGGCATATATTTCTCTTTCCTAGTTTATCTTAATTTCACAGCAGCACACACACATTCCTAATTTATTTTTCACTTTGAAATACGCACAGACATCTTCCTCTAGATTGACAGGGAGTTTCTTTTGTGAGAAGATTTTTTGTGGTTTACATACATTATAAACATTTTATTAATTCGCCTGTGATTTTTGTGTTACAGTACATAAAACATTGTTTTAATTAAGTATCGGCATTTTCATTGCATTCATTTTTCATTTATTCTTACACCCTATTTTCACATGCATATTTCGTATACATGCAAATAATTAAATCACGAAAATGGCAATAGAGAAGTGATTCTACTATCCCCAGAATTCTAGAATTGGAGCCTCACTACTGAAAGCAGAATATGGTCATAATTTGGACTCGCTTTTTGCCCAGTCAACTGGGGCTGTAGAATACACTGACTGCACCTCTGCAGAGGGGTAAGACCCCCCACCCCACCCGAACAAGTGTCCTGGTATGACACTAAACAATCTGATGGTGAGGTTCCAGCAGTGCTGGAGCTTTGCGGAATGCGGAGTACCCCTTCATTGCCATTGCTCCCAGCTCCACTCTAGCCCGGAGTGGTAGCACCTGATAAGGGTCCTATCCATGGGTTAAATAGAATTAACAGCATACTTATGCTAAAATGAATTGTTTGAGTAAAACTGAATAGTTTGAAATAGAAATGATTTTTACAATTAAACCGTACTTACATTTAAACTGCGTGCTTATGCTTAACTGAATTATTTGAAATAGAACTGTTTTTTCGACATTAAAACTGTATTTACACTTAACCGAATTGTTACATAAAACTGCTTGAATAGTTAGAAATGGAAATGTTTTTGACCATTAAACTGTGTACTTATGCTAAACTGAATTGTTTTAAATAGAACAGATTATTTACATAAAAATGGATTTGGCGTTAAATAACCTACAAAGGTTGATACGCCATAAAACCCAACAAACCAAACCATAGACTTGCTTTCTTTGATGGGATACTGAGGATTATAGGTCTCGCTGATTGGGTGGGCAGAGAAAGAGTTTAATTGATGACTAATCTTAAATTCAAGATACAGTAATCAATTGTGGAACGTTTGCCTAAGTTTAGTTAACTTCACATTTACTGTTTTCTTGCTATATCTACTTTTTCTTTGATCTCTTCTCCGTTTAAATTCTCAAACAAGTTTGCAACACGTGGCACGATTGATATCATCATTCAACAAAACCAGATTTAAAGCACACATACACGAAACAGGTGCACCCTTGAAGCAGGAAAAAAAGAAAAGGCCAGAAATATGTTAAATCTAGCATCTTTTAAGCCGCAATGCTATCAAATAGAGACCTAGCTCTTCAATCTATCTTCTTGTTTTGTCAGACTGGTACTGAAAAGTTACAAAATCCCTTATTCAAAATAATTCACCTTCATTTATATAAATTTAGAAAGATAGATAGATAAACAGATAATCGAATAAGACGGACAGAGATAGAAAGAATGTTAACACTGATAAAGATGGACAGATATATTATGGAATGTTAATAATAGGTCGATATAAAAAAAATAAGGAATTAACCTTTATAGATAGGGTTGTATAATGGCTCGTACCACGTGACTTCCGGAATCTTGGAAGTATATAAGACGCCATGCTTCGAAGCATACGGGGAAGCAGAAGTAGAAAGAGAAGCAGTGAGAGAGAGAGAGAGAGAGAGAGAGAGAGAGCTTTGAAAAGACGTCGGTCAGTAGTAGACCAACTTCGAACGTAACACCAACAACGCGAGACTTATAATACTAGTCGGACTGTACCACTTGAGGTAATAAATAATTAGCTCTATTTCACTGTGTATCTTATCCTTACCACGATTCAACGGATAGATTGATTGATATCACATGGAATATTTTTATCATTAAATTTTGGAATGCTAATTACATCACACAAATTTGCAACAATTCTATCAATAGAAATAGAATGTTTTAAAACGTTTTCATCTTTCTTATTTCATTTAACTTTTCGCACTCCCTGATGAAGGTCTGAAAACCGAAGCATTTAACTTTAGCGACAGAGAATTGATTCTACTGTCACCAGAAGTCTAGAAGTGGAGCCTCACCACTGAAAGCAGTTAACTTCCCATTTACAGATTTCTTTCTATATCTACTTTTTCTTTGATCTCTTCTCCGTTTAAATTCTCAAACAAGCTTGCAACACGTGACACGGCTGATATCATTATTCTTCATCAAAACCATCAAAACCAGATTTAAAGCACACATACACAAAACAGGCGTACACCCGACGCATAATTTGCGCGTCTTTAGTTCCAAGTGTATTTCCTATGAAGCAGCCCTGCATTTGTCAATAATCAGCAATAAATAAAAACAAAATCAAATAGAAATAAAAAGAAAAAAAAGAAAAAGAAAAAAAAAGAAAAAAATGATTCTGAAATTGAGTCTTCTTCGGTGGAAATATTTTTCAATTGAATTTGAAATTAGATTAACTTTCCTAAAAAGAAAAAAAAACACAAGAAAATCTAAACGCTCAGAAAGAAAACAGAAAAGAACAGAAGAACAAAAAATGGAATGGTAGAAAAGAGTATGACGTCAGAAAAATGCGTTACACTCCAAGAAGCGAAAACCAAATCAAAGAATGAAAAAAAAGTGAGACGAAAGAATACAGGAATAACGGAATTATAGAATAAGAATGACACACTCGCACAATGTTGAAAACGAATTGAAATATTTTAGACTTTAAAATCATTGGAAAGTAACATTATTTTGTAAATGTGAAGGTGAATAAGTCCACAGAACTCCTGCTAACAAAAATTGCTCATTTACATACGGAGAAATATAGTCAAGGAAATGTCAATGTGGGGTGGAGATATTCGAAAATAAAATAGTCTGTTAATTCTCTTTCAGAATTGATATTTATTACAAATCCCAGCTTCGTACAGCACAAGGCTGAAAACGTGGAATACTTAGCAAGAATCACTTTCACTACAACAATAATGGCGTCGTGGTTGATCTGGTGCTTCTTGCAAATACACCTGCTCAAGATAAATATCTACCGCGAAGACGTCTATGCTTTACCAAAACGTTTTCAGTAGATGAGATATTGCCACCGAGTATATGAACCGGTCTACTAATTTCAGGGGCTTGCCATTTAAAAAGATGATACCATCTTGATTAAAACAACTATTCAACTCTGTTGCAAACGGGAAACAGACAGGAAGAAGTATTGGTCTCTACGAGAACTCAGTTCATGTGTTTTAGTCAAGATATTATAATCTCTTCATAAAATAGCAAGCCTCTAAAACTAGTAGATCAGTTCATATACCTCGGTAGCAATATCACATCAACTGAAAAGGATGTCAGCACCGGCATAAGTAAAACATGTACTGTTATTTGCAGTTTAACGATCTTATAGAAATCTGATCTCTCTGATAAAATAAAACGATGATTCTTCCAAGCTGTACTCGGGTCGATATGACTGTATGGTGGCACCACTTGGACACAAACGAAACACCTGGGGAAAAAGCTATATGGGAACAACGCAAAATTGCCGCGTGTTATTTTGAACAAATACTGGCAGAAGCAAAAAAAAACAGCAGCTGTATGGACACTTAACTACCATCTCACAAAGTATCCATTTAAAACATGCTTAGCACTGGAAGAATATAACTGACTCATAAGCGACGTTCTGTTAGGGACTTTTACATAGGGTGACAGCAGTGTTGGGCGATCGGTAAGGAGTTATATTTATCACTTCTGTGCAGATATCTGATGCTTTCAAGAGGACTTGCCTCGAGCAATGACTGAGAGGGACGGATAACGAGAGAGAGAGAGAGAGAGAGAGAGAGAGAAAGAGAGAGAGAGAGAGTTCAGGGACTTCGTGCTTTCCCCACGCCTTGACGATGATGACGATGATGATAGTGATTATTTTCCTGGCAAGCTAGTTAAAGATTTCTTCAAGGATGAGACACATCGCCTGAAAATTGCCAAACTTGGCAGAAAATGGTGTTAGGTCATTCCGAAAGAAGATACCTCATTTTAGCAGGAATGGACTACAAGATTATTATGGCTATCAGTAGTGGCTGGAAATCGAGAAATAAAACGGTTATAATAGTTATAAGATAACTAAGTGACAGAAAGCTTCACGCAGCAGGGAAAATTGGCTGGAAAAATCAATTCTGTTGCTGAATCAGATTTGTTGCTGAAAATGTAACCCAAAAACCCTCGCTGGAGTCAAGTCAATTTATACTAAAAGACATACAAGTCTGGATAAATAAAGTCTGGATACATAAAGAGCTCTATCTATCTCTCTCTCTCTCTCTCTCTATATATATATATATATATACAAATATATATATATATATATATATATATATATATGATAATTGTATTTTTAAGTACGTAAAAGTTGCCAAAATGGGAATTGCAGGCATTGAACATTTTTTGATTCGTGAAAACATTTTTATAACGATTTTTTAAATTCATATATATATATATATATATATATATACACAAGGCTCATTAAATAGGTTTCCAGACTTTTTTCGTATGGGCACTTTTATTGACAGTACACACATGAAACTCTTGTCCCCTTCGAAGTAATCTCCTCCGGCTGCAATGCACTTCTTGTACCGTTCCAACAACTTCTGGAAGGCCCCACGGAAGTCCTCCTGTGTCAGCATGTCAATGACCTTCGTCACAGCTTCTTTCATCTCCTCAATTGTCTCATAACGACAGCCTCTGAGCTTAGGGAATAACCAAAAGTCACAGGGAGCAAGGTCTGGACTATAGGGAGAGTGTGGAACTGTCTTGATGCCCATCTTGGTCAAATAGTCTGTGACAAGGATGGAGTTGTGGACTGGAGTATTGTCCTGGTGGAAATGCCACTGAGCCGATTTGAAGAGTGCTGGCCTCTTCCGATGGAATCTCTTCCTGAACTCCCTTAAAACCTCAGCATAGTATTCCTTGTTGACTGTCTGTCCAGTGGGAACCCAGTGCATATAGATTATGCCAGTGCTGTTAAAAAAAGGATCATCAAAAGTTTGTGGGTGGATTTGCTCTGTGTGGCCTTCTTGGGTCTGGGAGAGCCAGCATGCTTCCACTGGGAACTCTGTCTCTTGGTCTCTGGGTCATAGCAGTAGATCCAGCTTTCATCGTAGGTCACCAGAGCATCAAGAACTGCGGGATCTGAATTTATCAGCTCGACCATCTACCTGCTGTCATGACAACGTCTTTCTTTATGATTTTCTCTGAGTACTTTTGGGACAGACTTCGCACAAATCTTCCGCATCTTCAGTTCCTCACGAATAATTGTGTGTATAGTTCCCACACTGACATCAAACTGTGCACTTATTGTCTCTATAGAAACTCGACGGTCCTTATCCATGAAATTCTTTATTTGGCCAATCAACTCTGATGTTCTGACTTCCTTACTCCTCCAACACCTTTCATCATCCCTCACAGACTCAATGCCTTCCTTGAATCACTTATGCCACTCAAAGACTGATGCTCGATTCATGCAAGATGGTCCAAGAGTAGTCAGAAGCAATCCATACGTTTCTGTGGCCTTTTTTCCAAGTTTAAAACAGAATTTTATTGCATATCGTTCTTCTAAAGTGTCCTCACGTCCAGATTGCATTTTTGAAATTCACCACCTATTACAATAAGGCTTTAGTAGGGTGTATTCCAATCATTGCTGTAGCTGTTCATTTGAACCCGAAATCATAAAAATTGGTCTGTCATCTCATAAGATGTATAGCAATAACATATTGAAATTTCAAGTGTCTACGACAATTTTAAATGCCTGTACAAAAAAGTCTGGAAACTTATTGAAGGCACCTCGTATATATATATATATATATATATATATATGGTAGGTTTTGATGAATCTGTCAAGATAATAAGAATAAGTGAAAAAGTGGATAAATCAGAGACTTAGAACGGGTTTAGCGATCATGTTTCGTTATTTATTCACAGAACTTCTTCAGACTAAACATTTTTTTGAGTTTTACTACATTTTAGCAATTGAGGAAATAGACAAAATAAATGTGGAAATAAAGGTATTAAAGGGAGGAAAAGGGTCTAAATATATTTATTTCCTTATCTGTTCATCCCTTATCTGTCTCTTGTCTTTAGACACTTTCCCTCCCTTTATACCTTTATTTAAACCTTTATTTTATCTATTTCCTCCATTGCAAAATGTAGAAAAACTCAAAAAAATGCTTAGTCTGAAGAAGTTCTATGAATAAAGAACGAAATATTACCACTAAACCCGTTGTAAGAGTATTATTTATCCACTTTTCCACTCATACCTATGATATTTATATATATATATATATATATATATATATATATATATATATATATATATATATATATTAGGTAGCACTTGTGGTGCAATGGTTATCATATTTACCAACCCCAATATGACACAAGGCGAATTTTTAAGCGGAGTTTAACAGGTTTGAATTTAGAGTATTCCTTCTCCTAGACTAGTTGCCTCTCTAAGGCTAAAGAACCCAGTCTGTCCAACTATTTACTCATAGCTGGAGTGATAATAATTGGATCCATACCTTTCCTAATGGTATTAGTGCTATGTGAAATACAATCAGTCTCATCCAGGATTTGAACTCGCGTCGCCGAGTCCATTTCCTCGGATAGGAATGCTGAGTCTTGGAACCGTGTCCCCAGTAATCCGAGGCCGCGGTTAAATCACCTGAAGAAGGCCAGAGGTGAAATTTGGCCGAAACGTAGTGAAGAAAAACAACACACAAAAACTACTAAGATAAGGATAAAAAGTCTGCAATAAATAAAAAATTAATTTTCAGATTAAGAAGCCTCATCTGAAAATGATTCCAATTAAAGAAAAAAAAAAGCTTCAATCTAAGTATCAAACTTTTACCCAAGCTAGACGACTACTTCATCTAGTTTCAGAGTGTTTTTTTTTTTTCTTCTTTTACTTGAAGTTAAATTTAGTTTGTTTTCATTTTTTCTTTTTTCGGCACTTTGTTCTTTAATTATCATCTTTTTATATCCACCAAGACGAGTACTTCAGCTAGTTTCAGAATGCTTTATTTCCCTATTTTACATGAAGTTAAATATAGTTTTGTTTTCATTTTTGTATACAAGTTTCTTCCATAAAAAACATTTATTTTTCTTTTGGTTGATATTTACAAAGTATCATTTTTTTTTCAGCGCATAACAAAATGTTTTATTTATTTGTGTGCTTCCGTTGAAAAAGTTTCTTAATGTCTAAAAAAAATCCCATAAAAATAGGAATGTGACAATTTTCCTACTAAAATAATCATCGGATATAAGAGTAGCCATAATGTTTTTAGGCGAATTATAGATATTTCTTAATCTAAATTTCTCAGCAATATTCCGGTTTGCCAAAATCATAAAAGGCTGAGTGATTTAAACAAAGAAAAAGATAACTTTCAAGATCCACAAGATAATGAGCGAGGATGAAATATAGATCTACTACAAGAGTCCAAAAGATTTCATTTGGTTTTATGGCATATCAACCATAATAGATTATTTAGTGCTAACTCTTTGCATATATGTAACGTAATGGTCAAGGGATTTCGGTTCATGCCTTTGAGTTTAGTTAAGCTGAGAAACTTTTCGGCTCAGCACATGCGTTAGTCAGGTGCAAACATTGATGTAGGTGTTAACGTGGGCGCGCGAGGGCGGACGGAGGTGTCACTCAGAGATGTCATAATAGTCCGAGTCGAAACGGGTGACGGAGTGCGAGTGGCGTCACACACCGGAAGCGCGCAGAGGTTTGTGGAGAATTGAAAGAAAGCTAGAAGAGTTGGAAACTAGACACCAAACGAGGAGGTTCGACTTTTGCGAGGTCGCCGAAACAGGCAAATTTGCGTACCGTTGGTGCTGCACGAGATGGGGGCTAAATGAATAAGACGGCATAGCCATATTGTGTCTTTCCTCCTTATGTCGAAACCTTGAACTCAAAGTTAATAAAAAGGTTTCGTACCTGAACAAGACGTCGTTACGTGTTTTCGAATTTCAAGATTCCTAAGTTCGATGTATATGTGTTACCAACATGCCATATCTATTTCACACATGGCGTTAATTGTGGCTACAGTACATATATATATATATATTAAATATATATGATTTGGTTGGGTTTTATGGCACATCAACCATTGTAGGTTATTCAGTGCCAAATACTCTTTAGAAATATATATTAAATAAATATGATTTGGTTTTGTTGGGTTTTATGGTATATCAACCATTGTAAGTTATTTAATGCCAAATCCTATTTATACATATATATAAAATATATATTTGATTTGGTTTGGTTGGATTTTATGGCATATCAACCATTGTAGGTTATACAATGCCAAATACTCTTTATAAATATATATTAAATATATATGATTTGGTTTGGTTGGGTTTTATGGCATATCAACCATTGTAGGTTATTTAATGTTAAATCCTATTTATACATTTATATTAAATATATAGGATTTGGTTTGTTTGGGTTTTATGGTATATCAACCATTGTAGATTATTTAATACTAAATCCTCTTTATACATATGTATTAAATATATATGATTTGGTTTTGTTGGGTTTTATGGCATATCAACCATTGTAGGTTATTTAATGCCAAATCCTATTTATACATATATATATAAAATATATATTTGATTTGGTTTGGTTGGGTTTTATGGCACATCAACCATTGTAGGGTATTCAATGCCAAATACTCTGTATAAATATATATTAAATATATAGGATTTGGTTTGGTTGGGTTTTATGGTATATCAGCCATCGTAGATTATTTAATACCAAATACTGTTTATACAAATATCTTAACTATATATAATTTTTAAACATATTTTCTTTGTGACATTTTTAACGAACGTGAAATGTTTTTCTTTTTTTTAAATGAGTTAGAACTAATTTGTTTGCACACTAGTATTGGTATTGCTATTACTCAGTTAAATGGATTCAATTATTTCTATCTAACACTAATAATTCTATTCAATATTAATCATTTGTATCCTTAACCATTCAATTATAAATCAGCAATTTGTTTACACATATTTAAATGACGAAAAAGAATGTAAACAATCGAATTTAGTATAAGTACACTGTTTAAATATCAAACAGTTCTGTTTTACCCATAGATAAGACCCTATCAGGTGCTACCACTCCAGAACTGAGTGGAACTGGGAGCCATAGCAATGAAAGGATACTCTGCATTCCCGAAACTTCAGCATTACTGAAACCTCATCATCGTGATGGGGGGGGGAGATAGAAAAGCCAGAATAGAAAGAATGTGTATATCTCTCCTTATGTCGAAGAACCTTTAAACTCTAAGATAATAAAAAGTTTCGTACCTGAACTAAGAAGTCGTAAGTGTTTTTCGTGTTTCGGGATTCCTATGTTCTATGTATATATGTTATGAACATTCTATGTACGTTCCACATATCCATACACGGGTATGGTACATCCAGATGCGTTTCTTTATAGCTTTAAAATAATTGAAGGAATTTTATCAGGAACAAATATTACATAGTGATCCATGGCAGATTTGCTCAGAAAAAAATTAGGGTTTTACGCAGAATGAACGACTGTGACACTTCTGCTCCTGGTTGCACGTTGTAAGGTGCAATAAAGCATATAGACGTAGGTAAGAGCTGGTTTATATATGTGTATGTAACCTGGTATGCGTAGTATATATATATATGTATATATGGCATGATGGTTAGAGTGTTCGCCAAAGGCCCGGGAGACTTTGGTTCAATCCTAGGTCGAGTCATACCAAAGACTCAAAAAATGGTACTTGATGCCTTCTTGCTTAACACTCAGCAATATAAGGTAGGGATCAAGGGTAAAGTGAAGCAATCCAGGGAAAGAAGAAGCGCCCTCCCCTACACCTCGGTGTAGTAGCTATCGAAAAAGGAGCCCTTGGGTCACCCTTGACTAAGGTCGCCAACTTTACTTTTATATGATTGTGAGAATGAGGGTAGCAGTACGTGTGTGTATGGGCATAGGTTGCGTATGTATATGTAGGCACATGGGCATATGTGTATTAGCTTGGTTTGGTAGTGTTTTATGGCATATCACCCCTTTTGGGTTATTCAATGCCAAATCCTGATAATATGTATGTATGTATGTATGTATGTATGTACATGGAGCACTCGATAAGTTTTCAGCCTTCTTTTGAACAGGCATTTAAATTTGTCGTAGACTCTTGAATATTCACTATGTTATTGCTATACATCTCATTAGATGACAGACCAATTTTTATGATTTCAGCTTAAAAGGAACAGCTACAGCAGGAATTGGAATATACCCTACTAAAGCCTGATTGACACAGCTGGTGTATTTCAAAAATGCAATTTGGACGTGAGGACACTTTAGAAGAACAATATGCAATAAAATTATGTTTTAAACTTGGAAAAAAGGCCACAGAAACGTATGGACTGCTTCAGATTGCTTTTCGACCATCTTGCAAGAATCGAGCATCAGTTTTTGAGTGGTGTAAGAGATTCAAGGAGGGTAGGGAGTCTGGGAATGATGAAGGGTGTGGGAGGAGTAAGGAAGTAAGAACACCAGAGTTGATTGAACAAAGTGTTAGGGTTAGGGTTACTATGTTGAGGTTTTAAGAGAGTTCAGGAAGGGACTCCGTCGGAAGAGGCCAGCACTCTTCAAATCGGCTCAGTGGTATTTCCACCAGGACAATGCACCAGTCAACAACCCCATCCTTGTCACAGACTATTTGACCAAGATGGGCATCAAGACAGTTCGTCACCCTCCCTATAGTCCAGACCTTGCTCCCTGTGACTTTTGGTTATTCTCTAAGCTCAGAGGCTGTCGTTATGAGACAATTGAGGAGATGGAAGAGGCTGTGACGAAGGTCATTGACACGCTGACACAAGAGAACTTCCGTGGGGCCTTCCAGAGGTTTTTGGAACGGTACAAGTGCATTGCAACCGGAGGAGATTACTTCGAAGGGGACAAGAGTGTCATGCGTCTACTCTCAATAAAAGTGCCCATACGAAAAAAGTCAGGGAACCTATTAAATGAGCTTCGTATGTATAAATGAATGAATGATTTTTAAGCTAATATTTAGGTTACCCGATTTAATATGTAGGTTACCCGATTTTTAAACGAGCCAAAGCTCATTTGTTTGCACACAGTTTAATGGTTTCAAGTATTGCTAA